>VZTQ01014898.1:26567-82183 GCA_013400755.1 Pelecanoides urinatrix | reverse complement strand
CGCCGCGCATAGCGGCGAGACCCCGGTCTGGCCCCCACCCCGGCAGCCCCCGGCGCACCCCGCCGCGCCCGGGGCCCGCAGGGAGCGCAGCGCCTCCGGCCCTGCCCGTCCCCTGCCCTGCCCCGCCTGCCCTCTCCTTGCCGGGCCCTGCCCGGCCCTGCCCTGCCTTGCCTGCCTCTGCTTCCCTGCTCCTGCTTGCCCAGCCTGCCGGTCTCTGCCCAACCTGCAGCTCTCCCAAAGTGCGTATAAAATGGAATGCTGTGGTTCTTCACAAGCCTATTTACTGGCCATCAACTTCAGATTGAGAAGCTATTACTTTTTACTCGTTCTTCTTTTCTTGTTTCAGGATGCCTGTGCCAAAATTGTGTGTCCAGTGTGCTTTGCACAAGCAGTGTGATTATTTAAAATCAAAAATGCACTGAAGAACATGCCATCATCCTCAGTTGTAAAATTCAGCCATATTTTCTGAGGAGACTGGTATTTAAAACCTCACAAAAGTACATATTGCTATTAATCACATCTTAAAAATACTGAGCAAAGCTGGAAATATGCCAGTTCTTAGTCCAGTGCAAATTTAAAAAGTGAACTTTCACAGCTCACAAAATATTCATAGTAGGATCTTCCTGTTAATTTTAATATGGCATGTGCAATTCACATATAGCAAAACTGTTAGTACTTTTAGTGCTTAAGCTAAGAAAACCTTTAAAGTTAGAATATTAACTGTCCATTGCCCACCATGGTGTGTGGTGCTATTGTGTGGTACCTTCCCTCCTGCACCATCCCCAGTTGTTTTTATTAAGGACTTCCAAACACAGAAGCTGCCAAAAACTGTTGAAGCCGTTAAAACAAAAAACAACAACAAAAAAAAGACAAAAGAGATCAAATGAAGGGGAAAAAGTTATGCCACTTTGTGAACCAGCATCTGCTTGTTTAAGTAGCAGAATAAGGTGTTGCTCTTAGTGCAGACCTTTCTCCACAATGCATTTCTCCATCTTTTCTCAGCGTTCAGTAATAATATTTTTACCATTTCTACTTTAGTAGTCACTGTTACGCTAACTGTCCTGAGGGGATGAATGGGGATGCTTCTGCCTTTTTTTTTTTTTTAATAGCTAATGACCTGACCATGGGCTGAGTACACTGGATGCACAAATATGGTCTTAAAAAACTGCTGTAATTTCTTTATAATGTTGACCATTCCTTCTGAAGCTGTGTGTGTGAAAATACCATGCACAAAGCAACAGGCAAGCTGCAGACCAACTGTTTCAGGCTCTTTGCAGACTCTGATAGTCATTGTTTCTTTAGCTTTACCCTATTCTTACTTTTAAACTCATCTTTTTCAATCCCAGAGATCCAAATCTCTGTCCCTAAGGTTAAATTCTGGTTCAGAGTTAATGGCAAACTTCCCAGCAACTCAAAGAAGATGGTGGTGCCATTCTTTACTTTTGTTAGGAGAGCCTAGTTTTGTGGTGCAAAGTAACTGCCTCCAGAAGAAGGCAGCCAGAGCCAAAACCCTTCATTGTCTTGCTTTCTGTTACGTGCATTACTGTATTGAAGATGGGACATCTTTCTTCATCATTCCTCAAAAAAAGGTCCCTGATTCGACACTACAGGTTTAAATAGTGAGTTTGCCCACCAGTCAGAGACAGTTAAGCGGCTTTTCAAAGATCACTCTTAGCAGCCAGGTGTAAAACATAGCAACAACATTTTTCTGCCCTGGAATGCAGTAAGCCAGACCCACATTTGGGTGTATGTATTTCTGGGCATGGAAACCAGAGAGCATTCATACAATACCTAGATCAAGCTATAGAGGATAAGAATAAATCTTTCACGGCACAGAGATGTGCTGGCAGACTGATTAGGTACCTTGCTTGTATGAGCATTTTTAGTTGCTTTTGGTTCTGAAGTAGCAAAATACATAACAACACTTTCTGAAACATGCAGCTCGCAGGCATATAGGCAATGCAGATTAGGATGCTGCTTGGCTTTATTTTTTAATTGGTGGGAAATGCATTCTTTGTGGTGAATTGCTGATGGAAAATAGGGAACAAGGAAGGAATGGGGAATGTTTTATAGAGACTTTCAAAATAATTTATACTTTCACTGCAACATTTCAGTAGAAAGCCATATCCTAGACCTATTAACAGAAACCTAAGAGATAAACCCAACATTTTTATTTAATGAAGATCTGTCTGTATCGTGGCTGGGACTTGTTTATCCCAGTCTCTTGCAAAATGATACCAATAGGGCTTCAGCATGTGCTTAAGGCTAAGCATGTGCTTATGTACATTGCACAAAAGGATGAACTGAAGCACGCACTTAAATGCTTTTCTGAATCGGGGCCTTAGACCACAGAAAGTCTGTGATCTGAGTTGTCTGGTTGGTAGTTAATTGAAGGTAACTGAAGGGGCAGACTCCACAGCTGTGTGTCTTACACCAGCAGAGTTTAAGCAGCTAGTTTAAGCAGCTGTCACACGTAGGCAGTTGCTCACACTCACATCCCACACTTAGGTGTGCCTACAGGTAGGGCCAAGTAGTGACCTGGGCTGTGTGTAAAAAACAGCTACTTTTTTTTTTTGTCAGCTGATGTTTAACTTGTGCCAGTTTCCCAGGACATAGGAGCAGTTATATGGAAATGGCTCAGAGGCTGTCAGAGGCGTAAGTCTCCTCAAGTGGGTGTTACTGCTGACAGATCTGCCGAGGATTACAGTTCAAAACTCCTGCATGTGCTAATTTAGATGGCATGCGTCCATGTGCACATGCGGCACAGTGTACATACGGCGCGCGCAGTCCTGACAGACCTCTCCAGCTTGTGCATGTGCCTTTGCTACCTAACATTAACCTGCAATGGGAAAGAAAGCCACCTCATACAGCCAAACACAGCAAGCCTTGAGTGAAAGAAGCTGCCACAAAAGAGATTGGCACAGACTTCGGGACGGAATATATTCACTCTCCATTAACAGGCAGGTCAGCTGTGATTCACCCAGTATCGAACATGATTCGGCTGGTTTTGAATTCAGCGTAGATTTTAAACACCATGAAAATTAAGCATGAGGATTTCTCACCATTTAAAATTATGAAACAGATATCATAAAGCAGATAATAAAAGAGGTAAAGGAGCTTTCTTCATCAAGTTGAGGAAAAGTACTCTACTTTATCTGCATTTGAAAGGAAGTTTGCTTAGAAGGATTGATGTGGACTTCAGAGATTCAGGAACACAGAGCCCCAATTATGCCTCTAGATAAAAAGGGTTAGTGAACTTTGTAGTATGTTACTGTATGAAAGTGTTAGGTCAGCTGGAAGGGAAATATGGGGAATATATTACAAAGTGAAGTGGTTACATGTAATTATCAAGTATAGTCAGCCAGAAGCTAAAAATAAAGAGTGGAATTCTGTTCTCTAAACACATCTTAATAATAGTAATCTCAATTTGAATGGAGAGAGAAAGCTAAACAAAAATAAATCTCTTAGGCATTGAAAGGAGGTGAAGAGAAAGTACATGACCAGAACAGGGAGCTCTGAATTGCGCTAGGCCCCAGCACTTCAGAAATAAAGGAGAGGATCATTTGAAGCCAGGCTGGAAAGAGTTAAAGAACGGCTTACAAACCCCTTTCCCCAATCTGAAATTATTCTTTGTAAGAGTGCAGTCAAAACCCAAACTGTTTAAAAGGTGAGAATAAAGTGCTAACAAAATAGTAAAAATAGTGTGAATTATTCAGCTATTAATTCATAATCTTAGGAGGAAAAAATGCAAAGGGTTGTCAAAATAAATAGGATTAATGCATTATTTTATTAAATTCACTAAATAGGGTTCCCATATCTTGTGCTGATAGAAAGTACTGTATATCTTGAAGTGTTTTAAAGGGGTGGTTGAGTTGCATTATCACCATACTGCAACTGGAGAAGCAGAAACACACCACAGCTCCATGGTGAAGCTCAAGTAATCTGAGTGAAATTAACTGGTTTTCTCCACAAAAAGGGATGTTCCATCCCAATCAGCCCATGGCTGACCCTCTCACCTGATGCTTTAGTGCTCCTCTGCGTTGAGCATGGCTGCGTCATGAAATCACATGCTGGACAGTAAGCACATTGGGCAAACCTGCTCTGCATGGCTGGAAGAGAAATGTAGTCCCTGAAGGCTAGTCTGTCTCTCTCTGGGAACTGTAGCCCCATCGCTAACCCTCAGCCACGCTGGCTGCAAAACAGCTGCTTAGGCATTGGAAAGGAGGGATGCAACAGTCCCTCTTCTCTTCCCACTTCCTTCTCAAGCCCTTCACTGCATTGGAGGAAAGATGCAGGAGCAATTAGCTGTGGAAACCCAGGAGGATCCTGGTCCTGTGCACATACAGGCATCCATCTGGGAAGCAACTGCAAAGTCTGAGCTCCCCAGGAGGGATCTACAATCTGTAAAAGCTTTAGTTTACTTAGGTAGATTTCTGATGTCTTCCAGGAAATGTCAGGACAATTTCACTGTGGAACAACTGAAAAAAATCTAAAATGGGTAGAAATGCATTGAATTCAGTGTATCCATTAAATTAACATGATTTTTTTCAGGATGTCTTTGTGGGAGAAAAGCTTTCATGATTTTTTAGCAGCTGTAATTAAAGATTTCTACAAAGAGGGGAGGAATTTTATGAGACAAAACACTTTGTCCTGGTTTTCTAACTGGCTCTAAAAAATATTAGCAAAGCTGTCAAGGTTGAAGACACAGTATAGGCAACACTCTTAACTTGTTATAAAACAGACTTCTTGTCTTAGCAGTGTGTAAGGTGCGGTTTTTTTTGTAAAACCAGATAAATACATGGTGAGCATCTCCCTGCAGGTACTAAGGTAGAAACAGAGCCACAGTGTGCACCGTAGAAGTGAAGCTCCAGCACAAGGGATAACACACAGTTTTGATACTGACTTCAGTGGGGCGGGATTTTTCGTTGGGGTGGTGGAGCTCAGGTCAGGCGTTTCTGGTACCACGAATTGCTGTGCATGTGCCAACCCATTCAGACCTGACTTCTGAGAAGCGCTTGAATATGTCCTTGCACGGCAGTAAGCCGCTGGTGATCCTGCTGTGTTACTTGCTATACAGACATGCACAGCAAATGACCATCCCTGCCTCAAGGCGTTTAAAGCTCAGATCCTGTGAAGATTTACATAGACAGTTTGCTTCACGTACTGCAAAATGTCCCAGGAAAATTAAAGAAACAGCATACTGAAAATGTTTCATACAATTTTGAATTAGCCTTGAGCCCTCTCAAGAGACTACATAGCTGGATATGAGCCTGTCAATGATTATCCTTTACTCAGTTGTAGAGATTCGTCTTTCTCGTCAGCCCATCAGTGCAGCAGAGCTGAAATTAAGTTTCTATTCTAGCTCTATTTTCATTGGTAATTTTCTTTTAGTCAGCACTTGCTTTGCTTTCAGTCAACTGGGAATTTTCTTTCTCGCCACTAAATTTGAGGAAAATTACTTCAGTTTCTCATCAGGATTAAAAAAAAAAAAAAAGAGCCAATGAATGTGCTTTCTACTTGTTCCACGAAATGGCACAACTCTAGCTTGACATACAGTGCTTGCAATTTTTAATGCTGAATTTATTTGCTGAAACAGCATTTTGGGGTGAGGAGGGGGGCTAATAACTGCCCTTTAGTCACGGCTAGTGCATCTAGCTTTGCAGAACAGGTAATCGCGAGGAGCTGGAAGAATGTCCAACCTTTATCAGATAGGGTGACCATTTCTGCTGGGAAAGCTATATAACTTTCTTAGCCTGTCTGGATCTGATTTGCGCTCTCTCCACTGAGAGCTCTGTCCAGGACTTCAGTGACCACAGTATTACTCCTTAAACCCTGTTAAAGATGTGCTACAAACAGAGGCCCAATTACCTCCTCTGCGCCCACTATGATGACATAAAACAAATTTTTTCATCATTGTGGTGTCTTCCAAGTAAATGATTTGCCAGGGACATGAAAGCATCAAGAGCATGTTCAAACTGCAGACAAGGAGGGTTCTTGGATGCGTGCTTAACTTGAAGCAGATGGACAGTACAACATCTGCTGTCTCCACTTTGAGGCTGAGATCTAGTCAAACACCCTGTTGTGCAGAAGATAAACCCAAACCAGAATACTCAAAGGAAGCTGAACCTTCCATTGCTCTACATGGTTAATACTGAATACATGTAAAACCATTTAGGAGGGAAGCTCCTGGGGAGACAGTTCTTCCACAAGGATATGTCCCCGTCATGTGAAGGTGAAAGACCTGGTACCGAGCCATCTGTACCACGCCATTAGCAAGCCAGGACCTGGTACCAAGCCATTAGCAAGTCAGCCCATTCTACCCTGGATCCCAGGCCAATGCACTAAAGCTACTCCACCCTGTTCCTTTGCCTTGCAATCGTGCACAGGACTACCTAGTTGCCATGACTATCTGCAACTATTTTAAACCAAAGCCTCATTTTTTAAACCTCAGAGGCATTTGCTAGGATTAGCCATGAGCTTTCACACTTCATGGGGAGATTCTGGATGAAAAGCCTAATTCTAACGTATGAAGCAGAAGCAGAAGGACCTGTGGACCTCATCTAGCCTCCCTTCAGCCAGACAGGGACACTTATCACATAGCTGGAAAATGGAAGAAGGTCCAAAGCAGGACTTCCATGAAAGTCCCAGGCCTCCTTATCTCCACAGCTGAGAAGTAGTTGAGCTAGCTGCTACTCCCTTATTCTCTCCCCAGGCCAAGGGGTTGGCTTTTATCCGTGACAGAAGCCCACCCACAGCCTTATCTCATTTGCCTTATTGAAACTGCACACAAAGGGTCAGAGTTACTTTCCTGACAGACTGCACAGCATTGCAGCCCAAGTTCATACCCATGCAAAGGCAAGATCTGCATAAGATACCGAAGGGGATTTTAAAGAGCACTCAACATTGACTCCAGTCTTCTTTCTCTGCGGATAAAGGGATTTGGGATGTATTGTTCTTTGCCCCTACTCCTCTTCTAATCCATACAGACACTCTGACCAGCATATGACATCATGATTTCTGTGCATGCATCCTAAAGGATAGGACCGTACTCTTCCGAGGCTGGTCTCTTCCCGCTTATCCATCTACATGAGATTTAGGCCACTTTAGTGGTCTTCAGGCCTCACTAGGTGCCTCAACGTCTGTTAGACATTATGAACCATCTGCCCCTGGATCCTCCTGCTCAATAGCTGCCAATATCACAGACCAATAGCAAGGCAATGCATAGACTCCACACAAAGCATGCAGACTGGTACCAAGCATTCAGTACCGTGGTGAGCCAACTCTCACAGCTCTGCACAGAAGGCAGGAGGACCATACGCTCAAATAAAACCAGGTGGATTCAGCACAGGAAGCAATCTTGCCCAATTCTACTGGAAGGAATAAGGGACGTACTAGGGTTTTCTGGACTCTAACTTCCTGTTCCTATATGACTCATTTATAAATGCCAGACAGTTCAGTATAAAGTATTAAGAAAAGTTACAGATAGCATTGTAAATCCAGTTAGAAAATGTTTCTTTCCTCTGCTGTCTTCTTGATTGTGGCTCTTTCCATTCTCAAGCAATATGACAACAAAGGAAGAATGATCAGTATCTAGATATGTCAGACTGTCTCTGGACAGGTATAGCAATGAGATGGAGTGACATTCATGCAACTGAAGTGGACAGAAAATGTTTTAATATCAACAATACAGAGAGACTGTGTTCTAAAGATAGCAAGATTTTTGGGATAAATGGCATCAAAAACAACAGCATCTCCTAACTGTCTAAAAATGTAATAAAATATTTTCAGCTGAATACCAAGTCTTGTAGGATATATCCTGATCATTCTCAAGTCAGAAGATCAGATAGATGGGGAAGTGAGGGTAGGAAGAGGTTGCATGATTTCTCCAAATGTTTGACTGTGAATAACTTGTTAAAACTGAACAACATTTTCATTATCTATCCTGTAAGTTGGGCCTCTAAAAGCCACATACAGGCTGCGTAGGGGACCAGCCTGGATGGTTCCCTACTCCAGCCTGTATGTGACTTTTGCCTGAATGAGAATCCAGGCAAATGCACCCTCGCAGAATTTCAGTTCCTGATGAGGAAGGGGAAAGAGCACAACATACCCATCCCGAATTTTGGGACTAGGGTGCAAGAGTTTTTCTGCTTGTCACAAAACCTTTGTTTTGTTTATTCACCACATCTTTTACCCCCTGACTGCTGTGCACACCAGTTCAGCAGCCTTGCTGAATCTGCTGCACCTCCAGTCTTTGCATTGCCTTGTTATCTTTCGCATCACCCACATGGTTGCTTTCCTGGAACTAGCTGGCAAAGGAGAAGTTTTCTGCCTGTTTGCACTTAGCACACCCCCAAGACACTCTGCTGATAAGTACTGCTTTCTCCCAACCTCTTGCTCCTTCATCCTGCCTGGCAACACTGCCAGAATACCAACTCAGGCCTGGCAGGGCTTGTGAATTTGGGCTCAGTGCCTTGCACACACAGCAAAATCACTTCTAGTCCCCAGCTGGCCACGTGGGGCCCTCTACCCTCACTGGTAGGGTTTAGCTGCAGACTGACTAAACCACAGTGGATACTGGAGCATCAGTTATGTATGGAAGGGGTTTTCCTTACTACATCCTTACATCAAGTCAACCTTTTCATCTAAGATAATCGCTTTTAAAATACATCATCATTTAAAGGATGGACCTCTGATGGGGGTGGCAGGTAGGGCACAGAGGGTGAGGCCAGTGCCTTGGGAGGGGAGCAGAGAAGATGCCACCACTCTGGTTTTGATGGTAAATGCTAGGTGTGTCAGAATAGCAAAAGGTGACTGTGCCCCCCTGCATCCCCCATGCCGAATTCATCTGCAAGGTGGCGATGTTAGAAACACAAGGGCTAACCCAGCGGTAACAATTCCAGGGCTGTGCTAAAAATCATCCTGTGAGGAAACTCTCTCCACTCACTCATCAGGAGCAGCTAATATGCCTGTAGTGGAGACCACGACGAGGCTCAGTTTTGCCAGGACATGTTCTTCCTCTGCTGGCCCAGAACAAGCTCCCGGCTGGTTCTAAAAATGGCCTGCAGGCTGTAACCCTAAACGCAGGGAGGAGATCACACTTCTTCACGAAGCATGCCCCTGGGCCCCCATAAATTATAGAGAGACCCTCAGTAAAGGCTAGAGGGCTGGCTATTTGTTTTTCTTGCGGAGCCTGGGCTTCATGACGCTTGCGTAGAAGTGCTCTTTCGGTGCATTTGCATGAGACAGCAGCAGTACATGGGCCCTTGCAGATACTAAAAGCACCGCAGGACCTCTCCTAAGCAAACAGGGGTGTTAATCCTTGGCCAAACCCCAGCAGAGGAAACAGGATAATTTACACCCCGCTTCCTGGGATTCTCTCCATCATTCCTAGGGACACAATTACACCTTGTCACTTCCTGCCTGGGGATCAAGTCCTCTTGGCTTTAATGCACCCTTCTCGCTCCCCAGCACCTACCCAGAGGTCAGTTTCTTGCCGGACTCCAGCAGATCTCCATGGGCCTGCTTTCTCTGATCCCCTTCAAGAAAATTTGCAATGTAGGGATGGAGACTTAGTGTGGGTTTGCCCCTTGTCTGCTAATAGTAAGGCAGTGCCTGCACACCCCAGAAGCATTTTTACCTTAACTTAGCCCACTTGTCTGTCATCACATACCTGTTCTGCCTTCAGAAGTTGCAGATAGTGAAAAGCTGAGGCAGTAAGTATTTGCAAACTGCCTGATGTGTCACAACAGTCTAACCAGCTTTTGGGATTGGTCACCTTGCTCTAACCAACAGAGCACACCCTGTGGAAGAAATCAGATCATAGTTTTACAGTTTGTGTTTTCAGAAAAGTTGAACGATGCAGCTCGACACACTGGTCTTCAAGTTTGCTTGAAAGCTACAAGAGTTTAGAGTCCTTGATACACAGTGGGACGAATATGCTATTACATGTAGTGTTGTGCTGAGATAACAAAGTAAGTTCAAAGGCTGGTAGGGCTGCAGAACTCAATACTGCAGCATATGCAGGAACCAGGTTGTGTGGTGTGTCCATATGGCCCTGTGCTGAAGCAGCTATGCTATTTCTGGACCTGTCTCCATGATCCATGCTCTGCTTTGGTGGCCAGGGTCATGGAGTCATGCTGAGTGAGGATGAAAAGTGTCCCCAATGTAAAACATTGCAATCAAGCATGCTGACACCCTATTGCAGCCACCACTGTCACAAATGTTATTGTTCAGTGTTGGTGAAAGCAAAATCAAGAATTTAGGACTAAGACTTTCTTACAGTACGTGCCTTACAGACCTAACAGAGACAAGCTGCCCTGAAAACTGGGGAGCCTGACAGAAAGGATAGGAATGTTTCCTTGGAGCTTTAGGATTGGAACCAAGACTTGTCTCTGTTTATATGATAACTTACTGTTTCTGTAGTAAACTCACTAAAATATTAGCAAGAGCAAATGTTCGCTTACAACCAGTAGTAAAAATACGCAGACACTCTCTGTACTAGTTTCCTCTTACATTCCAGTAAACAAGCCATGTTTACTCGGCTAACTAGCTTGAAATCCTATGCATGTAAACGTTTGCCTTTTACCCTAGCTGCATCACCAGATGTGATAGAAAGGATCACCTCTCCCTGCAAATATTGCACTTGAAATCAACATTGCTAAGTTACTGCCTGATCCAAATCTATATTGAGGTCTTTCTCACAAACAGACTAGTTTCAGCTTCAGTTAAGATGTCCTCTTAAACTGATTACACAGAGACATGAGGGCAACTCAGTCTTAGAACGCTGTTTTTGCTTGCCTTAGATAAAACAAGAGTAAATCCAGGAAAGTAAATCCATTTAGACTGACTTGAACACCCTTCTGTTCCTTTATACAGAAATTCCCACTGCTACATTGAGTATTCTGGTTGTGTTATGTCTTGTTTGCCAGATGAATTAGTTCTTGCCTCTAAAGGCACATCACTCCTCCACCCTGCAAGAAGATGGGCTAATGCTATTGGAAATCTAATGGCAATTGCACTTTCTCAGCTGTTCATGGCACATTGTGCACTGGAGTAGTGGAAGGCAGGGGGATCCCTGCATGTCTCCAGTTTTCCTGAGTCTTTTCTCAAAGGAACTGAAGAAAACTGCTGCTTTCAAAGTCCTTGAGGACAGAAGGCTGCTCCTCCCTGCCTCCCACCTCCCTTTCTGTGATGATAGCTTCAAAGTAAGGATTGTGGATTTCTGGATGCTTTTTCGTTCAGGTGAGACATTGTGCAGAGCTGCTTGCAGCTTGCATGTTCACTTTCTCTGAAACTGGACTTACTATGGAGCAGAGAGCCTTTTACCATCCCTGGTCTCAATTCGGAGGACATACACTTACAGCAAAGTTGGACTATTATTTTTTTGCCCCCATAGACAGCCTGAAACTTCCTTCCCACCTACATGAGAAAACACTCTGCCCTAATCTAAGCAGTTCTTCAAGCAAACCTATCTAGGAAGAGGAGGTGGCAGGCCTGTTGGAGCTCACATAGTTTTCACTGGAGCTAGTAATGCCTATTTTGTTTAGCAAGGACAAGGACTGAGAAGAAATTCCTCTGGTTTCAGGAATAAATCTTTGGCTGAGAGGAATCATCTTCTGGCACTATCTCTGTCTATACTGTGTACAAAGAAGCCCAGAGGCTCACAGTAGCTGACATGAGAAGATTGACTTTCAGATGGTAAAAGCTGGGCAAGAAAAACTCTCTGCCTTACATCACAAAGTATTCCAGTGTTTCCCCAGGCGAACTGACATTGTTTAACATCAAAATTACTAGGCGATAACTATAGTACCAAACAGTTTCCCACCTCACTAAAAACTATGGCTGTACCTCCACAAGCATGAATAACACAGGTGAGAGCAGCAGAGGTCAGTGACCACAGAAACCACTGGAGACGTGGCGCATCCATGCTGCAGTGGTCAGCTCAGCAGTAAGAGGACCTTTCTTCAGCCAAAGTCACCATACTGCTCCATGTGCACATTTACATGTCTTCTAGCCATAAAGCCTCTAACTCTGGGGCATGGTCATCTCAAAGGTAGACTGTAAATAACAACAGTGAGAACACAGGAACTCAGGTAGGGTCTTGCTGTGCAACTGGTTATGCACAGGCTAGGTTGACCCTGGCACAAGAATCCCATACTAGCTCTGCTGTGGCAGCAGAAGGGAGAAGACCCCTCCAAAATGGCATTCGTATCTCATGTAATATGCGCTCTGAGGCCAAATTCACTTTTGGATCAGCTTCAGAAACTCCATGTCTTTAGAGGCTTTGCACTGTTCTTCTCAATGTCTGTGTTCTTCCTCAACAGTAGATTATTGTTGCTGGAGAAGATCCCAAAAGCTTTCACAGATCCAAGGTTGACTTCCACAGGCAGCAAACTGTCTCAGCAGTAATGTTGCTTTTCTTCATTTCCAGTGCTGCATGCTCAAAACAATGAGTAGGATTTAGACCAGACAGGCACTGGAAAATTGCCCTTATGTCTATCAATACCTCTAGAGAATGAATCATTCAACATTAGGGGCTGTTTTTGGGTCTGGCCTCCAAAAATTCCCCACAAATGAAGCACAGTGAGAGCCATCTCTGAGGCCTGGATTACAATCTTCCATTTGTTATTTCCAGCTAGACAGTTGCTGGACATTTTGTCATTGCTTATTCTTTAAATCAGTTAGAGGCATCATTTCAAAATCCATCCAGTCCATCATACTACTTTTTGCTATCAACAGACTGCAAGCATCTGGAGCACATTTCCCCCACATAGTGGAAGGGAAATGTTCTTGATGGCTTTTCATTTGTTTATACCGCAGAATTACTTATTTCTGAAATAAAACTGACCAAATCTTTTCTTGTGTTTCAAATTTAATAGATTGTAGTGGGTTGTTACTACTGCTCGTTATTCGGGGACATTTCCAGTTCTGTTGCTCTTCTACTTTTATGTGATTTATTAGATCTGAGCTGGGCACAGTTTCAGCAATCTCACCTTTGTCAGGTACCAGTCAAACTGTCCCCAGGCATAAAGGGCAGAACCAAAAGGAAGATGTCTCAGAGTTTTCCTGGGAGAAAATGCTGGAATGTATTGCTTCTTTGTTCTCAAGAACAGCATTACAAAATCACCTTATGCACTAAGTGGTATTGCCTAGTGCATTGGCCTGTGAAGCTGTCTTAGATCTAGATGACCCATATCAACTTTCCAGTGCCTTGTTTTTCCATGGTTGTTAAATGTGGGTAGTTGTTAATGTGCTGCCATGTCTCTAACAGAGAAGAGCTGCGCCAGAGTAAGCACTGCTGCTAACACAGTATCATAGCTAAGGCATTTCACTGCCATGTGCCACTGAGCTGGTGGACTCTGCTTCCAGTACCTGGGTGGAGAGCATGCTCACATCAGACTGGTGTGAAGAGATCCGCTCACTCACTGTCACAGAATCACAGACTGGCTGAGGTTGGAAGGACCTCAGGAGGTCATCTGGTCCAAACCCCCTGGTCCAGCAGAGCCACTGGTAGCCAGTTGCCCAGGACTATGTCCAGGTAGCTTTTAAATATCTCCAGGGATGGAGATCCACCACGTCTCTGGGCAGCCTGTGCCAGTGCTTGGTCACCCTCACAGTGAAAAAGTGTTTCCTGATGTTCACAGGGAACTTCTTGTGTTTCGGTTTGTGCCCACTGCCTCTGATCCTGTCACTTGGCACCACTGAAAAGAGAGTAGCTCTGACTTCGTTGCAGCCTCCCTTCAAGTCTTTATATACATTGATGAGAGCCATGCTTTTCTCCGCATTTGTGTTTTCCAGTTGTTTTTTTGATGCAGAAAGACCTTTCCACCAAAGGAGACTTCTTCCTCCAGCTGACATGATACAAACAAAACAGCTCATGCACACTTACCTGAGCTACAGCCTTTGATGAGAAGAATTTCTTTCCCATGTAGACATCTGTGATCTCATGCAGGGGATGTCTACAGAAGAGGGGATTCATCTGCTAGGCCAGCCAGCTGCTGAATGACTGGTCTGCTCCTACCAGGATTAAAAGGCAGTCTGCAAAGCACTTAGGCGGACATCACAGTCATTGAACTATTGTGCTAACAAGCTATCCTTGAGTTGCAGAGGGAAGATCATTAAAGGGGTGATGACTCTGATTTTAAACTGTGTGGCAGATCTCCTCTGTCAGCTATAATAGCCATAGAGTCCTACAAGGCAAATAAGCCTTCATCTCTCCCTGTCTCAGAAATGTTGGGGTTTTACCGATACTGCCTGTGCAGAAAGGCTCTGTTCCCCTTGCTCTCAGAGCCGCATAAGGAACTAGAGCATGACATGATCTCAGCAGAGGATTTGGTTGCTGGCTTTCCAGATATGGCATATCAGCAGGAGTTAGAGTCAGAAAGATGTCTGTATAAAGCTGTCATCTTCTAACTTACTACCTGCTGCCTGTGTGATCACATCTGCCTGAAGACCTCACAGCAATATGCTACTATTGGTTCCCACAGTGATGTAGAAGCAATGTAGAGGTAAATGAGTGAGACAGATTTTTTTTTTTCCTCTCATACACTGCTAAGAGACCTGCTACTGAAGTGAGAATGGCTGAATCGTTCTCTAATTGCTGGAAAGGCCGAGATAAGCCCCAGGTCCATGCTGACTTTGCGGTACTGAGTGTTACAGTGGTTGCTATGACAGATACACAAAGTCATAAGCCATGCCTTGTTGCCTCACACATCACATTAAAAAACTAACAATGAGAGTCTTCCTCATCGTCATCATGCATGTCTGCACTTCCACAGGTCACTAAAGAAGCAGACAGAAGAGCAAGAGTATTTCTGATGAAGACTGCAACAACTGCACGTGCACATGACCCAGGGAAGTGGGCAATAGGAAGCAATGAGGAGTGGGGGTGACCAGCATAAATGCAATCAGGGATTAGCAAGTCAGAAAATATGACTTCAGCTTCAAACAACAAATTCTAGTATCACAACTGTGTTTGATTCAACATGATTTAAAAGCCAAAGGAGAAGACAACCAAAAGTGTTCAAAACTGTTATAGAAACATACCCAAAACCCTCCTCAGTATTCCTGCTGAGATCCCAAAGCAGTTTCTGGAAGAATTCATGACATGTTTTGTTTATGCTTTTGGTGATGGTAATCACAGATACAGTTATTTTTGCCAGGGGCAGCTGTGTTCCCGCATTTTCAAAATGTGGGCTTTCACTCTCCTATCCATATTCAACACCATAACTGCACCATGTAAGAAAAACAACTGCAAAAATGTGAACAGAGGAACAAAAATGTAGAGCTAAAAAGAAGCAGGGGTGGGGGGGAGCAACTCTCACTGCGCTATGTTGTTTCTCTTTTCCTACTGGGTGGTTACCCAGGCCTATCAGGTGCAACTCAATCAACTGATATCTGATGTGTTTTGCAGGTGGATCAGCAGCAATGCATATCTGATGCACAGATGTTTCAACTTGGATTTGCTAGCTATCCAGCAATCAGACAGAATCCTGATGCTGATCATTCACTGATGTTGCAAAAACAAAGAAATTGCTCCATCCACTGCAAATAAATTTATACCTTTTACTCTTGGTCAGCCACAGCAGCAGTCTCTCATGGAAAGTGAAGTGGGATGCTCAGCTAGGATGGTGGGGTTTTGCAGTTGGCTGCATTGTAGGTGTTGCTTCTTTGCAAGGAAAATTCCTGAATCCATTTCTAAAGCATGGGGAACTTTTTTTTTAGCTTTGACTGTCGCCAGCACTGAGGGCTGTGTTTGAAATCAAAGTCACAGCTGCTCAACTGTCTTCTTTGTTCAGTGGGGAGATTCAGCCAGCACATTGGAGAGCATGTCCAAGGGACCGTGTAGTTAAGGGGCAGCTACACTCAGCGCTGCAGGTGAGGTGACACACATTACCAGCCTGGCAGCAGTACTAAAAACACTAAACTCTTTAGTTTAGCATTGACAATATCTGCACCATCAGTTCTGGTTCCTGAAAAATCGTGGGACAGGCCTGAATATATCAGATGGAAAAATAGGTAGAGGTGTAATTTGATTTTGAGTACTTGATGAATCCAGTTTTCACATTCTTTTTCGTGATCACAGCTGTTATCAGTGCCTGCTTTATGAAAACTGTGGTTGTCACCAAGGACTATGTGACTCTGGGCTTGTGAAGACAATGTATAGACTAAGAATGCAAAGTCCTATTTACCTCCATGCAAGCTATTAAATCCTGCACCAAAAAACTTCTGAAGGCCGGAAAACCTCATCAAAACTATTTGCCTGTGGCAGGGAACAGTGATACTCACTAGCTGCGGGGATGGTGACTGTCTCGGGAGCCTCAAACTGAATGCCTCCTACACCATTTGCGTTCTCCAGCTGGTAGACTGCTGGCCTTTCCTGCACCCATGGCACTCACATAGCAGATTCAGAAAGAGGTAAATTCAACTCTTGCACTTCTTGGCTTGCAAGGGTCAAAAGCAGGCAGCATTGGTCCTCACTAAAATTGCCAATGTCATTTAGAGAAGTGATACATCTTGCCCTTTCTCCTTCAAACATGCAGTACATCTGTTTCAGACAGATACCTCTCAAAGACAAACCTGCCCTCCCTGACACAACCAGGCATAGCCAAAGGCCACCATCAGCTCGCTGAAGTGAAGCTAATCTTCAGCCCTTGCACAACCTGCATTCAAGCTACCACGTAGAAATCAAACCATTTCAGAGAACTGTTGGATAATCTCCTTTTGACAGGGACTAAGTTATCTGATCTCTTTTTCCTGGACTTCTCAATAGTAATTGAACATTTGTTGACCATCAGACTTCACCTGTTCATCTCGGAGATGTCCCAGAGAACAAGCTAAAGCACTCAAACTCCTTCCTTATGGAACATACTCAATGCATGGTGATGAGCAATCATGTCTCCACCACTTGGTCCTTTACATGCAATTCCTGTTTAGTGATTTCCATTTAGAGGCCTGTTTTCAAGTCTGGCTTGTGACAATGTACCTACAGAGGTAAAGATCACAAAAAGTACCTGAGGGAGCAAAGATACATGGGACCAAAGTGAAATAGGAAAGGACTTAAAATAGGAGGGGATTTCTTGGTCGCCCTGGTTTCCACACACATCTATGATTTCAGAGGAGGAGATGAAAACACCAAACGCGTGTGCATACTGTGTGGTGCTCTCAGCTTGACAAATCTCAAGACAATGCATCCCTGCAGGATTATCCCCACTAAGTCCTTCCAACCTGTGACACTTCTGCAGACCTCTGCAGAAGTCATATAGTAGGGTTTAATGTCTGAGGGGAAGTCACCTGCACAGTAAGAGTTAAAACAGATCCATTTCCAAATTGTTGTATCTGGTAGCAGACAGGTTGATGGCATGAATCAGTCTGCAAGCATGGAGCTGTCTTCCCAGATGGGAAACAGGCAGTCTTTAACTATCAGGTCTGAAAAGCACATAGAGCCCTTTGGCTTTACCCTGCCTTGTTTGCTGCAATCCTTAAATATGCAGAGTAGCCAACAAGGGTTTTCATGTGCTGAAAAGCTAGACATGGGTGCCAATGCTTTGCTGAGGCAGAATTGGGAGCCTGACCCCATGATAGAGCAGTCTCACATCACTGGATTCCTCAGGACTCCTACAGCCAACCTAGGCTGCTAAACACGTGGGGAGGGCAAGGGAACAAGGGCAAGCAGCTGTTTTGCCCTGTTTAAGATGCAGACTGCGCAGGGAAACGCTTTCCCAGAAGATGGAGGTGCTGCAGGCAGTAGCAGCTGCAGGAAGGAAGCGTGGGTCATGTCAGGGGCCTGGGCGCTTCACAATGCCATCAGCTCACTGGCAACAGCCGGCTGTGCAGTGACAGGCAGTGCTGCCCAAACTAGTGAAGAAGGAGGATGGGAAAGATCCTTGAAGTCATTTTGCAGTTACTAGAGGGAGTTACTGCATCTTTACAGCTGTGTCTAGCTCGCCCTTGCCCCCAGCAATGCTGGAGGGCATAAAGGACTACCAGCTGGCCTGAAGATGGGGGAGGTGGGGGAGACATTGGTGCATGGGGAGAGCTACAGGGAGACAAGACCAAGCACTCAGTGGAAGAAGGGAAGCTTCACATGATGGTGGAGTTTCATAGCCAGGCATGTTCACAGCCAAAGGAGACCATAAGCCACTGCATTTGAAACAAGGCTTATTTGCTACTCAAACACAATACTTACAAATTGGTCCCGCAACACTGCTAACCTGAATTTCAATTTCCAAGGCATCACGCTCCCCCAGTCCTGCCAGAAATCACATCCCACGGTCTCCAGGGTGCTCCGAGCATGGCCAACTGGGAAACGGGCAGAATTGTGTGGGGCTCCACCAAAAGACGTCATGTGGAGAAGGGGCAGGGAAGGCTGGGCTCTCCCCACTTCTCTTTAAATTATGCAAATACTTACTGTGCAGAGGTACCAAAAGCATAATTTACAGCATGGAAATGTTGCTAGTCTGACAAAGCTTCACATAGGCTTGCTGAGTGGTGTTTCTAGTTCTAAGAAAGGGTACTTGGGGAAGGACAGCAGATAGATGTCACCAGCCTCCCTTCCCCTCTATTATACCATATCCATATGTAGAGTTACTCACTATCCAAAGGGGGCATACTTCCGAGGTGTGTATTATATTACTGTCAGCTTACTGCTGCTCCTTTGATCATGCAAGTCCTGCATGTCCTTTTCTGTGCGACTCAAATATAGGATTTATGTTGTTGTTGCACTCTCTCTTCATCACATTTTCCCCAAAGTTTCTCCCCATCACATTTTTCCCAGTGCCAGCAGTGAGCTGGTTCCAGAGAAGCCTTGCCTGTCAGAAAGGGCACAGGTGCCACCCAAAGTCAGCAGTGGGAGGGAGCGTGTGCAACCTGTGCCATCATTTCCCATGACAAAACATGTTGTTGAAACAGAGGGTCATGCACTCACTCAGCTCTCTGCTTGTGTCACCAGATGAGGAGGCTTCTGTGGCAAAAAGCCTGGCCTGTGCATGTGTGAGCAGCTCCTGGTGACTCCCATGCATGGCAGAGCAGAGCTTACTCTCCAAAGAGGCCAACTTCAGGAAAAGCCTTCATGAAAGCAGCATCAAAAGTCACATTTCAGGCAGAGCCAGCAGAGGTTGAGAGAGATGAATACCATGCTCCCAGAGCAAGCAGCACCAGCCAGCAAAGGCATATGGTCCACACAGCCTGGGGAGACACAGAGTTAATCATCCATTTGAGTTAGGGCACAAGGGCTTTGTTAGCACATGCTTGTAAGCAGGCTGCTGCTGAAAAGCACTGTTGCCTCCCACACTGGCAGGGCTTCAGCACACATGTAAAATTCAGCCTGTACTAGGCTGAATTAGGTCCTTGGTCCAAAAGCACTTGAAACCATACAAGTCTCCCCATTGCTCCTAATACCCTCTGCCATCTTTTTCAGAGCTGATACACTCCCCTCCAGCAACATTTAGTAAAAGTTGTTCCTCACAGAGGGGAAGGAGGAGGCAATATCCTCCTCTGTCCCCAGCAAATCCTCCAGGGAACAAAGCAATGTCAGCAGGTAAGTATTACCACTACCTCTTGAGGCAACTCAGACATGTCCAGCTCTACTCCCCTTGGATCACAAAAAGAGAAGAAAAAAAAATCTCAGCTGCTTACTCCATCTGGTACTAGAGGAGAGTTTGACTTCTCCCCTCCCAAGGCACTATTTCAAGGGCTAATTGTAAAGAAAGCTCCATAGTTATAAATCTCCCTGGAGCCACTTGCACACACAGCCTTCATGGTAATGTACCATGACAATCTTTCCCCTTTCCTTTTAGCAAACGAAGGGTGAAGGTGTATAAGCTGGAGTTTCTGAAGTCACGAGCTCACAGGGCAAGGGATATGACGTATACTTTACATTGCTTTAAGGTCCAGCTCTGAAGCCTGTGGGGACATTCTTGTTTGGCGTTGGGCTCACCTCTGGCTCCTCCCCTCTAAGTCTTCTTGCTCTCCTTTGGGTGGGGTGCTGGTGCAAATCAGGAGTAACTTTGTTAGAGCCAGTGAAACTATTTTCATAAATGTGAAAGCTACGTAAATAAGAATGGCATCAGGCATCACAGTTCGAAAATAAACCACTTCTGGCAGAAAAAACCACTTTTTTCTGAGACTACTTATCCTTTTGAAAGAAAGCATACAAATTATTCAGACATGTTTTCACTTAAAATTCTATCTAAAGAGGCTTTGTGACACACAGACTGACATCATGGTTAAGGAGGAAATAATTTTAAGTGTCACGTCCCCTCTTGCCCTCCCCAGTCTTCTCACCCGCTTGACTTCTTCTCGCCCCTGTCTCCTCTCCCTCTTATGCATGATTTTCAGAAGTGCAGTATATTTCCATTTTCTAAGGCTAGGAGCATTACATTTCTTCACCAAATCAAGATTTTTTCCCAGCTTTTCCCTTTAAGGGGGCATTCAAACTCTCTGAAAGTCAAGGATTAAGAACAGGAAGAACATTAAGGGGGTTTATGCACACTGGAGTATGCGTTTGGGCGTTCCTAAGAGTGGGGCTACAAGACTCAGTATTTTTGAGGAAAACCAGTCTTAGGTATAAAAAGCCTTAATGCTCTCAGAACAGCCTGGCAGGATGGGAATCGAGACAATATTGCCTTCTTCCCATTAAGCAGCCATTCACATCAAACAGTTGGAAAAGAGATCTAAAGGCAATTTTCCTACAGATGCTTTGGGCTTCTTCCAGAAACAGTAGTATGTCAGGCTGGGATTTCGAGGTAAGAAATTTTGAAAGGGCTTTTCTCCCACCTATACATAAAAAAGTCACAAGACTGAAAGATTTACAGACCAGGAGGCTGCTCAGTTTTTATCTGGGCTGTTGAATGTATACGCTTTTCTCAGACAGAACAAAAAAATCCACTTGGAGTCAAAGAAGTTTAATGTGGTTTTTCATTTTCTTTTTCCTACCCAAACACAAACCAGCCTCTTTGACATTGGAGACCTATTTTAGGCACATGTAAGAGGAGCAAGGATGGACAGCTGGATTAACAAAAAAGCCTAGCAAACCCCTCAAAGCAGAGAGCAGAAGGATGAGTGGTCCATCTTTAAACAAGAGCCCACTGACGAGGAAATCCAGCTTCAAGGTCCTGTTCTGGCGAAGGGACACTGAACGTGGCAAGAAGTTTACCCATCACAGCTCACAGCAGAGCATCTTGGAAAGGGATGCTCTCAAATCCCTCCATTAACAGGACTGCATTTCACTTGAACAGAAGTTTGCTAGACAAGGGTTTGGAGTGCACCTTCATACCTCCCTGCTGTATCAGCCTTGCAGATCCAGACAGGATCCAAACCATATATTAATCTGTTGTTCTGAAAATGTCTCAGGTCTATTTGGCAGGGCATTTAAGCACTTATATGGCCCTGATGAATTCCTGTGTCTAGGCCAACCTGATTAATTTGCAACTTTTATACAGAGCAAAACAGGGCTGCAGCTCTAATACAGCAAATAGCTCATCTGAAACAACTTCTGGAGACAGTATTTAAAATGTTAGGAATTAATTGCTTTCTTGCTTATTAGACAAAAGCTGCTAGCAATACATGGATGCAGGGGGGGAGGCTCCAAACATTACAAAGAGAGAAAGTTACAGTTCAGAAGGGATTTTTCTAAGGCATTCATCATAATTCTCCCAGAGAAATCAGAGATGAAACTCCCTCTGAATTAAATGGGGACAGACTTAGGCCAGCAGCAAGTGGTTTGTTAAAGCTTCTATCTAGGGATCTGACAAAATGGCAGCGTGCTGCAGCAAAGCCTGACTCAATGTTTGGCTATGTGTATTACAGACCAGAAAACATGCTTCTCATAAACAGCAAAGAGAAATTGAAGCTCAGAAGGACACAAGGACTGCTGAGCAGTCTGAACCAATCTGTTTCACAACCAAAACTATGGCCACATCCAATATCCCAGGTGTTTGGACGGGGGAACTCCAAATGGTCTCTCCCCAGAGTGCAGAGCTCCCTGCTCCTCAGAATGCTTTAGGCTCTGAGGCAGAGGTTAGTGACAAAATTATACACTGTTTTGTAAGGGTGTTCTCTCAAGCTTTTTGGAAAACACCCTGGGAAAAACCACAACAGAGAATCTTTCCAAAAGCTCTTTTGCAAGCTCAATGCTTTCCCCTGCTATCAGCATTCCACGACACCCTGCATCTGTCTGTCACAGCTGCAGGGCATTTAATCTCCACTCTGCCACACCAGGATGAATATTTTCTTCCCTCAGGTCGAAAAGCCAGGAGCAGTTCTTCCTGGCCCTTTCATGTACTCTTGCATCAGTAACTTGTGGTGGTGAGATGCCACACCATAGCCCCACAGAAATTTCTATGCAGACAGACTGAATTCAGACCCTGTCTTATAATGGTGCCAGTGGGAATGGTTTTTGCCTCCTGCTCATGAACATCTTGCTGCAAAGATGCCAGATAAAGCCTGGAGGGAGTCTGACTGATGGCGTTAGATTAGATTCCATGGTCTTGTCTGTGAATCAAACAGAAGTAAAAGTCTCGATTCCCAGTAGATGGCACCACCTGTTCCACTGAATTTTTTGTGGTTAGTGCGGCAGCAGCTCACAGGCAACTGAGTGTGCAGCACAAGAGCTTAGTGGTCCTAAAAGCTATCAGCTCTGGCCTTTACTGAAGACTGGCATGAAAGCACAGCAAACCGGGATCAACACAGGGATACCACACCTTCGAAAGAATGAAGATGCACCAGCTTTTAAAACAGCGTAGCCATAAAGAAGATAACGGCATATAAGGGCAGCTGTCCTCTGTGTACCACAGGGATGGCTGCATGGGTAGGGCTCTGTCCTGTGCCCTTCAAACGCACTCCTTGCAGATCAGTTCCTTGGCTGCGGGCACCATGGGCTGCATTGCCCATGGGAGGATGAGATTATGGCCACGGGCAGTGCAAGACAGCATGCTCCATAGCAGAATTTCCTTGCCTGCAAGGTGATAGAGAAATGCATGATGCCAGCAAGGCACCAGCAGCCTGTGTCACTGCCTGGAAGTCCAGTGCCTGTTCAGGGCTAATAGCTCCCATCTTCCCTGGGGAGGTGTTGAGTTAATAGACACACACACACATACGCATAAAAACTGTAATGGTTATTTTCCATAAGGATTTAAAAATTCAGCATAGTCATTGTATCAATTTATTCAGGAGACTGACAGTTGTCTAAACACGCAGCAGGCTGAGAAAGATGGTTTTTCTCTCAGAGAATAAATTCTTTCTTGCTAATTAATTACAGGGGAAATGGGAACATGCGCTAGTGTTTAAGCAGAGAAAAGCCAGACTAAGGGTAGCAGGAAGGCTGGTATTGTTGAGATGTGGTGTCCCAGGGGACCAGGGTACCATTTCGAGCTCAGACACAATGCACACAGCCTCTCTGAGGCTTATGTCTGTGCCATTTTACAGCACAGTGGTCAGAGGTGGCGGTACATGATGTGTCACAGACAGTCGTGCATATGCTGATTTGCACATGCTGTGTCTAGTGCCTCCCAAACAATTGCAATAGTCTGGCCTCAGATCCCCTTTTCCAAAGCAGGCCTGAAATTGTGAATGGCTCCAGCCCATCTCCTTAGCAGTACTGGTCAAAACAGGCATATATTGGCTCTTCTCTTGACACAAAACCCAGTTCACAGTCTCTGTCCCCCTATTTAAAATGCTCCTCATGAATATTTTTTGTCTAACAAGACCCCTTCATCAGCCGGTTTGATCTATGAAGGGGAAAATCTAATTGTAACTGCTCAGCAGTGATAATTTGTGACTGAAGAATGATGTGGCATGGAAAGCAAGAAGGCCCAACTACAAGAAAGGGTTAAACTGGCTGGAAGCAGGAATGCTAGAGACAGAAGGACTCCTTGCAAGGGAGTGAAGTTTCCCTTGGTGATGAGATAAGAAACAGCCTCAGCATTGTCTTGTAGCCATCCTGGAATGCGAGTAGTCAGGGGCCCAAGCTCAGGGGCCACCTCTGGGCGGCAGAGCTGGGCTGGGGGATGGAGCCACAGCTGAGCTGAGGTGGTGCTGGTGCAAGTGTATATAAGGAATCTGCTTGTGATGCATCTTTGAAGGCTCCATGTAGAACCGCTCGTTGCCATAGGACTTTGCCCAGTACATTGTTCATTAATTTTTTCTTCTATATTTAAACACAAACGTGTGTTTAATTTACCTCAGGGGGTACCATAAAGATTCTCCAACATCCACCAGGATAATTCCTCTTCCAATGAGTTATCTGATCCTGGCTTATCAGAAATAAAAGGCAAACTCACGAGGCTGATGCCAAGTTCCGGACATAGGAACAAAACATACTACCAACAAGTCCCTTTCACCGACTGGGAAGGAAGAGAGGTACTTGCCCTTTCCCAAGTGGAAAGAGCTCACGTCTCATGTGACAGTGTGCAGGACAATTGCTAACCTGTGTAAGTACAGAGGAGTGTCTTACCAAGTCCAGCTCTTGTCTGACTTTCTCTCTCGCACATGGAAACTTTGAAGTCTTCTCTAAGGAAGCTTTAAGAGGAGAACATGAGTGGCATATGACATGAATTAATTCCCTTTCCTACCTGTGGTGATCACTAGGTCTCCAAGCACATGGTCAAGATTTGCTAATACCACACTGGGCAGCAGAGATGACGTGTTTGCTCTACCTCCTTGCCTGTTAAACACCCAGAAAAATTTCATCCAGCAATAGCATTCTCCTTAGAGCCTAGATTACAGCTGATTTTTTTAAAGAACTGTCTAATCTCATTTTAAAGCCCTCGAGTGCTGGTGAGTCCCAAACCTGCTCTGCTGCACTATTCAATTACCCTCACAGACAGGTGCCTGCTGAGACCAGCACCTGCTCTCTGTGTGCTGAGGCAAGGCTCCTGGCTGGAGGTAGACTTCTGGCAGAAAATCTCATTTCTAGGGGACAACAAGTCAATAACATACTTTAGAAAAATAACCTGGCTTCAGCTGCATCATTTTTGCCAACATCTTTGGAGCAGTTACTGGGCTCCCCTGCTTTGTTTCTCATAATGGAAGCTGTATTTGCATCGCCAGCCTGCATTTGGTTTTATTGAATATTTGCAGGATGTCTCCGTTTTACTCTGAATCTCTCCGACAGATCCAGCAGTTAATTCTCTGATTTCACAGCTTGTGTGGAGGCAGCTGAATGTATTCTGGAGCTGAGACTGCAATTTATGCAGTGCTGGTTTCCCAGAAGGTCAGGCTGCTGTACTTTTCCCTCTGCCCTTCTCCCAGACCACAAAGAATGCTTTTCAGTCCCTCTCCTTCTAGGTTTGGATTTAACTCCACCCAGGGATTAGAGTCTTTTCCATCTACAGTAGCTTGTGCCAGCTCCCACAGTCACTCATACACCTTTTTATATGTCCCTCCTTCAACTGGCAGGGCAAACTCTGTTGTACAGGAGACACCTATTGCTCTCAGTGGAAGCCCACCCACCTCATCCAGCTACCAGCCCAGGATCAAAACCATCATTTGGATGAACAATGGTAGGCCTGAGGCCAGCTCTCTGCTAGAGGGACATAATGACATCCATCAGCCCCCAGATCCTGCTTGATCTTAGGGAACATTCTGTAAGCAGGATAGCTCTTACTGCTGAGCCCTGATGCGAAAAGATGAGTAAGAACACTTCGGTAAAATCTGGGGACAAAATGGCATTGCTCCCAGCATCTCCTGCCTTCTAAGTTTTTATATTCTTTTTGCAGTGGCAGAGTTTTCCCAGACCTGTATATCTCAAAAGGCAGATATAACCCCCTTCCACATTATGGGAGGCCTGCAGTGGCCTGTCATTTCCATCCTAGCACACCTCTGCCCTTTGTGTCACAGCTGTGCCAAATCCATCTTTGCATACAGACACTAGTCATGCTCCCTTTCAGGGTGGTCTAACCTTTTGTGTCTGGGAGCCCTGCATTGCAATACCCACCCGAGGATGAGTTTTCTGATCAGTGAACAGCCCTGTTGTAACTGCCGAAGTTCAGCAGGGTCATTTTCTGCATGCTAGTTTTAATGGGCATTGCCATTTTTTGCTCCTCAGCTCATCCCTTACTTTGGTCAGGTTATGTCACTCTTCACGGGCTTCATCCTAAGGGCTGGTTCTTTCCTCACCTCATTTGTCTTCCCACAGGACAATAAACCTCACGCTGTTTGTTTTCTCCTTCCATGTCCAATGTAATCTTCTACTCAATGACAATGAGGATCTTCTCACCTCCATTTTGGCTATACCTTTATACCTTTCCCTCTCACTGCAGAGTATCCACACAGTCTCACCCCGTACCCTTCCTACTTTTGAAACCCTAATGAAGTTCTGGGCCTGACCTCAGCCCAGTCCCATCACCACCATATGAAGCCATACCTTCTCTGTAACTCCATCAGCTCTGAGTGGCCAAGCTTGCTCTCACTAGCAAAGGAGAAGGGGAAGTTCAGGATAGCCAACTGCCTTCTAACCCCTGAAGTACAGCCACGATGGAACAGAGGGACTGGGCTTCCTGGAACAAGTAAAACTGGTCTGATGCTCCTTTCTGTTACACAAACTTCATAAGCATATAGCTCCATTGGGTTGAGCCGCAGGTGAGAGAAATAAGATGCTTACCCATGCCCATGACTTCATCTCTCATTTCACCCCAAACAGAATTTATGCTGTGCCATAAGCCTCCCCTCTCCTGACTGCTTAATGCTTATGCACCAGATGACAAGACAGAGCCAGCTCTTTGATTCCTTTTGATCATGTTTGATTACCTTGTCAGAAGATGAGAAAGTTACACATACTTTGGAGGACAGGTCAGAGCTGAGAATGAATGCAACCTGGCTTCAGCAAGAAGAGGTCACTTCTAGTAAAGCAAAGGAATGTTTTATTTATTGGTTCTACCATTTGATGGTCCTCTACCATGCGATGAGGATGCAGAGGGGAGGACAAACAATTCTTTCAAAAAGCTACAGCAACAAAATATCCAGGAGAAGGGGAAAATGGCAAAAAACTATCAAAGGAGTCAGTTCAATCTTGGAAGGGGAGAGGCAGCAGTAATACTGCAACAAGAAAAAGCAAACCCTTACCAGCATAAATAATTAAAAAAAAACAATAAAGCAAGGCAAAGATATAAAAAGGCAGTCTAATTTGAGGTCCCCCTACTCATCAGTTGATAGCAAAGGAATCCAGCCCTCCAACCATTGTTTCTTGCATGGGGTAAGGTTGCAGCCCAAGTAGAGTCCAGCACCATGAAAGAAAAAAAAAAAAAAGGAAAATATGGAAAAATTCTCTGTCAAGGAGTCTGCCATCTAAAAGCACATGACCAGTGGAGGATTTTTATCTATGATTTGCAGACAAGAAACTGAAGAATCAAGCAACAACATGGATTGACCAAGGTGATGCAGAGAAAACATCTACTGTCATGAAATGTCATTTAAATGTTGACTCAAAATACCATTTTGAGATGAGGAGAAGGTTTGAGAATCGTGGAGTTATGCCAGTGGAGACCATGAGAATATCTACAAAAATCTAGCCTACGACATGTATTCCTAACACTGTTTTCAGCTAATGCAGATGTTAAGGTCCCATTATTTCCTAATGTCAAGGTAGTGCAGGCTTATAGTGACACTTCCTTTCTTTGGAGAGGCTTTGAAATTACTGAGCCATCTGTCTGCTGCCGTCTGTTGTTGCCTTGGAAATGAATTTGTCAGGTCAGTTGGAAACAGGTTTCAAATAAACCACTGCTCTGAAAGATAATGCACAATTGCGATTGGTGTTGTCACCCACCCATCGTGGTGCATCTGCCTCCCTGGAATTCCCAACTGGCACCTGCTGCTTCTGTGGGATAGCGTTCTCCTTCTCCAGCAGGACCACTGCTGCTTGTGTGCATCTCCCCCTTGCAGTGGGGCTGCTTCTCATGTGGGTGCACTTTGCGTCCCTCCCACACATGCTTCCCTGTGGCCTTCTCCCCACCATCCATCCAGAGATTATACATGAGCACCACTCATATTCCAACTCTGTGTGCAAAGGCCAGGCAGGTTCCTCCAGCTCTCCACCAGAGGAGAGGCAGACATACTGCCAGGACCAGAGCATGAGTCTGCAGCTGGGGTGGCCAGAGGACAGGCCAAGGGTGCTGTGCAATGGGACACAGACCACTTCTGTGGCAACTGTGAGCCCATGTGCACAGCCACCTTTACTGTGAGCAGCCAGGGCATGGTCCTGTGGGCCTCTTCTGGGGAAAGAAGAGTCGGGCCCTCTGGTGGGACCGGCCATGTCCCTTCCTCCCCCGCCCCTGATTGCAAAGTCATTCTGCAAACCCTCCATGACTATTGTACTCAGTGCCTCCTCTTGTGTCATCTCTGTTCCCCAGGTCGGCAAGCCTTTTCCTTGGGGAAGATGGAAAAAGGGTCATTGAACAGCACATTCTACTGTTTCAGGCAAACACCCTGTCTGGTGCTTGGGCACTGGAGTCTCTCTAGTTGCTGAAGAAAAGAAAGGTACGTGGAAAAGCAGGAGGAGCCATGGAACCTGCCTTTTCCTGCAGTGTATATAGCCCTGCACTTAGAGCTGAGTCACAGTGTCAGCTCTGCCCATGAGGGTGCTCTCAGGACAGGGATTCATCCCCTGTGGGATGATGTAGGATGCATTACATCTCTGGCTATCCATGTAAATAAGCAGCAGTACATTTATAGAACCTGGGGCTCACAGAGGAAATTAAAATCTGCTTGGGAAGATGTGTAGGCTGGAATGGGTTCCCTCAAGGCTTCATGCTGTCTCAGAGCATCACCAGCAGCACTCACGCTACCTCAGGTATTATGTGTACATAAGCTTGGAGTCAAGCTCTGCACACCCTTGCTGCATAAAACTACCTACACCACTCAAATTCACCTGCTGGTGAGTGGCAGGATCAATCCATGTCCACTACAGCATAAGGAACGTGGAATCATGTGCGAGCTAAGCCCTGAGAAAGATGCCCCTTTACTGTATTTGTAGGACGGCACCCAATGTTTTTTATGTATACACATCCTTTGCAAGGGTGAGCTGTCCCATAGCTACTGCATCTCATCTCATAAGGAGGTTAGATTCACAAAAATGGTCAACAGACAGGGGAACTTTCTGTATTTCCTCTGGGCACAGATCAGACTACATAGGAAATCTGAATTGGAAGGTAGCTTTATGTATACAGTCCTAAACAGACAGCAGCAAGTAAACAGCCACCTCCTGGAAAATGGGTAACTGCTGGTCCTTTCTCACCAGTTGTATTGCTTCACTGTTACCCAACAAAAACCCAGTGCACCCGGGCTTTGCTACCTTGACTGTGAAGGAAGAGAAAGAGGAGCTTCCCTCTGTGCCAGTGCTCCACCTGTTCCTCCCCACTTGCAGGAAGGAGACAGGAATCTTCCCTTAATTGCCATTGCTTGGATGCAGGATCTGAGCAGAAAAGGCAGCGCAGCTGATTAAGATGGGGACATATTACTGTTTTGCACAAAAATCATGTCCTAGGCACAATCCCACCATGCTGCAAATGCAGAAGGGCCATCTGAGGTGACCATATGAAAATATTAACTGCATATTTCCTACAGAGGAGAGCAGAGTGGACCAGACAATTCCCAGTGAATAATGTGAGCAGAATATTTTCTGGAGGGCCACACCACTGGACCTGCAGCCTGCTTCCCCAGTACTGGCAGGCAGAATTCCCAAGGGAGAGGTGCTTTTCCACAGAAAGGTGTGGAAAGGAGACATTGCCTTTAAAACTGCACTTCTATGCCTTAATTTACACTTATAAATCAGAATGCTTCACTTCTCTCCCCCAAGCACACAGTGAATGTGTGAGCTGGCTATAGGCAGAGCAGGAAGGGGCTGAGCAGTGAATAATGGAGAAAGTGCTCAGCCAGGATCCCGCTGGGCAAGAGGAGCCACGTCAGTTTGCTTCAGTGAAGAGCCTGGGCTACGTTCTTCAGAAATTGCAAGCAACTTGGAAATCTAAAATCCCAGTTTGAAGATGATGGGGGCACCTAAGTCCCTGAAGCTGAGGCGCCAGAAAGCTACACATGCTGGAGCTGCATGCCCACCTCCAGCCTTTGGTGCCAGAGTTTGCAGATACAAGGCCTTGGCAGTGGCTACAGGCATAAGCAGAACCAAGTTGCTCAGCATTGCACAGTATGGCTAGGTGTACACAGGTGCCAATAGCCCTGGATGGGATGGAGATCAATTTTCAAACTATGTTATTTGAAGATGAGGTCAAAACCCTTGGCAGTGCCTTGTTCAGCATGGTCTTCTCGTGCTCTGTACAAGTTGGGGACACTCAGAAGGATGCTCTGCCCAACAGGCTGGAATCACAAACAGACATGTTTACTTTTTTCTGTTTTCAAAGGGCAGGACCTAGAGTACTGGCAGAGAGGAGGGGGCTCACAGCAGAAAACCAGAGCAGCAGAAAGTACCCAGGTGCCTTTCGGGTCCAATTGTAATTCTACCCGGTGTGCTCTGCTTGCTGGTTTGCACCCCCTACTCCACTTGCCAGCCCCCCAGGATCCCATACCTGCCTACCCTGCTCTCTCCAGGAATTACATGGGTGTTTGGCTCAGTGCTGAAGAGCCACGGGCTGCTATACTCCTTCATTGTGTGACTTTGCAGCTTTTGGGAAAGAAAACCCATTTTACTTCTGAAATAGGAGGTAGGTGAAGTTAAAGAGGTTCCAGTAGGTAGAACAGCTTATGCTGCTGTTACCCAGAATAGAGTGGGTATTTATAAAGCAAAATAAGAATGCTATCCAGCTGAAGCCATTTCATGATACAGATGAAAACCTGCATTGCTCGCCTGTGTATATTGATGAAGCTTTGTGGGAGTGAGTGAAACATGATCAGTTTTACACTCACTGCCAACACTAATGAGCGCCTCTCTGCCTCAAACGTTATTACCCATCTCATCTTTTTAAGCAAAATGGTTTCCTTCCCCTGCAAAACATCCCCGTTCTGTTACTGAATTGTTCTCTAGTCTCTGTGACTTGCCATGGCTCCTTTTCTTCAACACACAACTCACAATCGCTTCCCTTTTTTACTCCCTTAGCAGTTGACAAACCCATATTTAATTTGCTGTCAGCACAACATGCCAATATTTCGTGATGCTTTGCTGCTTCCAAACAACTGTCCTGCTCTGCTAAGTACCACTGAATGTCTTTCTTTTTACTGGGTCTGATCTTTTGTTTGAATGCTCCCCATGAGAACATCTTCTTTACAAGCCATTTGGAGTGTGGAAAATCCGTCTTCCAGAGAAAGGCTTAAGAAGCTCTTGTGGTTTAGCTTACACAAGAGAAGACAGAGTGACTCAGTCGCAGTCAAGGGCTATGTACTTTGGGACCAGACTTCCAGAATCTGAGGTCTCGTTAATCCAATCCCCCTCCAAAAAACCCTCCCACCCACAAACCACAAACCACAAACTCTCCTAGCCTCCCTCCCACACCCCGCAAATCAGTAAGCTTGAACCTGAATTCAGAGAACAAGGCACAAATATGAAACTGCTGTAATTAACCACTGGGATGATGCCCCTGGCATATAGAAGAGCATGTATGTCTTGAGACTTTTAAGACAAAGCTGGATGTTTCAGTGCAGGCGAGGCCTTCCTTTGGGGTTTTCTAGGTGCACTTTTGTAGCCTGAGCTGTGCAAGTCTGAGAGACAAAAGGATTAGTCCCTTACAGTGGCCTGGTGAACGACATCTCTATGCTTGCCTTCAATGGCATTTTTTTCCCTGGCTATGGACACCCAACAGTGCAATGTCCATTGTCTCTACACTCAGAGCTTTCTACCCTGTATCAGATGGTAAGCAAAAAACTATTTTCATAGACTAGGCGGTAGCTAAATAGTCCCTCACTCAAATGTGAATGAGGCTAGCTGGCAGCATCAGTAAGGCCAGAGCAAGAATCCCAACTCTTAAAGAGTTACCCATCTGCAGTGACAAACTTCAGGAGTGATTTCAAGCTTTATGGTAGCTTTTTTTATTCCACAATTTGCAATGTCAATTGAAAGCCAGAGATGACAGCGATGTTGGGCTGAACAGCTCAGAGGTATAATTGGATATGAAATGAGAATTGGTTTTGATGTAAAAGGATATCTCAGCCGCATGCCCTCATATGCCTACCATGCTCTCACCCTCTCTTCAGATCTCTTTATTGTTGCCTTTTATGGAGAAGCTGAATCAGAGCTCCATCTTCTTTATTGTGTCCGGGCACTGATTGCTTTGATCATGTTGAAGTGCGGTATCGCACTAATGATTGCTAAACCCCACCTTTGATGTTGGTTGTGAATGTGCTGCTTTGCCAGTGGAGAGAACTTAAATGCTTTTGTTTTCTGATTATTGTCTGTCATGTTTAGAAACAACAACAGCAAGACAGGGGAAGAAAGTGTGAATACTTAATGGAATGAAAAATTCCGCTGCTGCCTGGCTCCCAGCATTGACTGTCAGGTGGTTTCTGCAGAGGCAAGGCTTGACTCTGTGCTGAATTGTGGGGAAAAGGCTCAANCACTGCCAACACTAATGAGCGCCTCTCTGCCTCAAACGTTATTACCCATCTCATCTTTTTAAGCAAAATGGTTTCCTTCCCCTGCAAAACATCCCCGTTCTGTTACTGAATTGTTCTCTAGTCTCTGTGACTTGCCATGGCTCCTTTTCTTCAACACACAACTCACAATCGCTTCCCTTTTTTACTCCCTTAGCAGTTGACAAACCCATATTTAATTTGCTGTCAGCACAACATGCCAATATTTCGTGATGCTTTGCTGCTTCCAAACAACTGTCCTGCTCTGCTAAGTACCACTGAATGTCTTTCTTTTTACTGGGTCTGATCTTTTGTTTGAATGCTCCCCATGAGAACATCTTCTTTACAAGCCATTTGGAGTGTGGAAAATCCGTCTTCCAGAGAAAGGCTTAAGAAGCTCTTGTGGTTTAGCTTACACAAGAGAAGACAGAGTGACTCAGTCGCAGTCAAGGGCTATGTACTTTGGGACCAGACTTCCAGAATCTGAGGTCTCGTTAATCCAATCCCCCTCCAAAAAACCCTCCCACCCACAAACCACAAACCACAAACTCTCCTAGCCTCCCTCCCACACCCCGCAAATCAGTAAGCTTGAACCTGAATTCAGAGAACAAGGCACAAATATGAAACTGCTGTAATTAACCACTGGGATGATGCCCCTGGCATATAGAAGAGCATGTATGTCTTGAGACTTTTAAGACAAAGCTGGATGTTTCAGTGCAGGCGAGGCCTTCCTTTGGGGTTTTCTAGGTGCACTTTTGTAGCCTGAGCTGTGCAAGTCTGAGAGACAAAAGGATTAGTCCCTTACAGTGGCCTGGTGAACGACATCTCTATGCTTGCCTTCAATGGCATTTTTTTCCCTGGCTATGGACACCCAACAGTGCAATGTCCATTGTCTCTACACTCAGAGCTTTCTACCCTGTATCAGATGGTAAGCAAAAAACTATTTTCATAGACTAGGCGGTAGCTAAATAGTCCCTCACTCAAATGTGAATGAGGCTAGCTGGCAGCATCAGTAAGGCCAGAGCAAGAATCCCAACTCTTAAAGAGTTACCCATCTGCAGTGACAAACTTCAGGAGTGATTTCAAGCTTTATGGTAGCTTTTTTTATTCCACAATTTGCAATGTCAATTGAAAGCCAGAGATGACAGCGATGTTGGGCTGAACAGCTCAGAGGTATAATTGGATATGAAATGAGAATTGGTTTTGATGTAAAAGGATATCTCAGCCGCATGCCCTCATATGCCTACCATGCTCTCACCCTCTCTTCAGATCTCTTTATTGTTGCCTTTTATGGAGAAGCTGAATCAGAGCTCCATCTTCTTTATTGTGTCCGGGCACTGATTGCTTTGATCATGTTGAAGTGCGGTATCGCACTAATGATTGCTAAACCCCACCTTTGATGTTGGTTGTGAATGTGCTGCTTTGCCAGTGGAGAGAACTTAAATGCTTTTGTTTTCTGATTATTGTCTGTCATGTTTAGAAACAACAACAGCAAGACAGGGGAAGAAAGTGTGAATACTTAATGGAATGAAAAATTCCGCTGCTGCCTGGCTCCCAGCATTGACTGTCAGGTGGTTTCTGCAGAGGCAAGGCTTGACTCTGTGCTGAATTGTGGGGAAAAGGCTCAACCAAGCTAAGTGCAGTGTTACCCATGGGGAGCATGGCCAGCACACTGATGTGGAAGACTACTGCAAAGGCAAAGCAGAGCAATTCCACTGGGGAGGGATGCACTTAGCTGGCTGCACCCAACCCCAGGGTGTGGAAAAAGCCAGGAGCTATGGGTCTTGCCCCACTGTTCCCCAGCACAGATATGCATTGCTGGCCATGGTCGAGCCCTTTCCAAACTGTCTGTTTTGCTGTAATGTGTCTTGGCATTTGCACTATGCTTAGTCCCATTGTATCCAAATGCTGTACAGTACAAGAAAGTCCACTCTGTGGCTAGATCTGTCACCAGTGCAAAACAGCATTGTTACAAGAGCACTCATTGCTTCCATGTACCTTAAATAATCCTGATGGATGGAGCTCCAGAAGGCATAGCAGCACAGTCCTTGGGTCCTGCAGGACCAACAAAGTTTCTGTGTTGTGAGTGGCTTACCTGATGTAGCTCTTTCCTTTGGTTATTAGCCCTGCAGTCTACTGATCACATTTACAACAGCTGAAGTCTGAACTGAGCCTCTGTTTTTTCCATGCCCTCTGGCCCTGGAGCCTTTGTAGGTTAGTCACAGATGGCTACGAGGAGAAATGGTGTTTTGAATGGTGTTTTGAATGGTGTTTGAGAGCTCATGTTCTGTGCAGCGCGGTCTGAGCCTTTCCTACAAACTAGCCACCTAAATAAGCTCAGCATCTCACCAAGCCGTAAAACCCCTTGTTTTGAAAAGCAAGGATGCGTCTTCCTACTTGTACCTTCTCCATCATCTTATTGCTGTACAGTTACTTGTGTTGCGACTTAAACTGTTGCATCCATGTCAGATAGGTCTTTCACGTTCACTGAGACTCAGACTTTCCCTGCCACTGCCCAGCTGTTTCTTGCATTGCGGGAAGGATGTTTGTCACAGAATCCAATGTGGTCAGGACACAGCAGTCAGTCATCTTAGAGAGCAGAGTTTTGTCATATGAAAGTGCACTGAGGCAACAGTAACAACCAAGTGAGAGATCTAGTCTGCCTGACAGCTCCGTTACATGCTGCAGTAAATCCTTTCAATAATTTTTAATGTGCTTCACCTCATTTGTTTATTTCATTTTCCTGAGTCCTGTCATATCACACACACCAACTTTTAGATTTGCCATCTTAAATAACTTCTTTCAAAACTGTCTTGATGAAGGGCAGTACTGGTGTTCCCATATGCCTATAAATATTTAATGCTAGAAAATTGTTAACTTTTTGCTAAAGATATCTTTAGAGAGACATTGGCAATGGCTTGGGGGTTTTTCCATCTATTTTAGGGACAGTAGTTTTGATTTACTAATACATCTACAGCATCAAATATCAGGAATAGTTTCTGTGCTGTCCTTTCCTTGGGATGACATTCAGCATGTACTTTAAACCAACATATACATGTTACATGTGTGATGTGCTCATATTACAGCAGCCTGAACCTTTCAGGTAGAACAATTCTGTAAAATAATTATACCAGTTATCAAAAAGTAAATATTTCCAAAAGAGAAACACTGATTTCAGTGACAGTAAATCATGGAGAATGACAGTCTGGCTGAAGTTGGAAGGGACCTCTGGAGGTCATCTTGTCCAACCTTCCTGCTCAAGCACGGCCATCAAAAGCTGGTTGCCCAAGACCATGTCCAGGCAGCTTTTGAAGATCTCCAAGGAGGGGGACTCCACCACCTCTCTGGGCAACCTGTGCCAGTGCTTGGTCACCCTCACAGTGAAAAAATGTTTCCTGATGTTCAGAGGAACCTCTTGTGTTTCAGTTTGTGCCCACTTTCTCTGGTCCTGTCACTGGGCACCACCAAAAAGACCCTGGCTCTGGTGTCTTTGCAGCCTCCCTTCAGGTCTTTATATACATTGATGAGATCCCCCTGAGCCTTCTCTTCTCCAGACTGAACAGTCCCAGCTCTCTCAGCCTTTCCTCACATGAGAAATGCCCCAGTCCCTTAATCATCTTAGTGGCCCTTTGCTGGACTCCCTCCAGTGTGTCCATATATCCCTTGTACTGGGGAGCCCAGAATGGGAGCTAGCATTCCAGGTGTGGCCTCACCAGTGCTGAGGGGAAGGATCCCCTCCATCGACCTGCTGGCAACACTCCTCCAAATGCAGCCCATTAGCCTTCTTTGTGGCAAGGGCACATTGCTGGCTCATGTTCAACCTGGTGCCCACCAGGAATCCCAGGCTTTTTTCTGCAAATTTGCTTTCCAGCTCGTTGGCCCCCAGCCTGGCCTGGTGCACAGGGTTATTCCCTATATACATGTGAAGCAAACCAGGCACTTGCAATAGCAATATCTACCTTTAAGGCACACTGCAGACCCAGCTCCCTGGCATGTGTATGTTAGAAGAGCTAACAGCAGCTGCCAGGCTCTCCTCAGAGCTTCTGAGTCCACCAGGCTGTGGAAACCACCATGTCTCAATGCACAAATGAAGGCTCACAGACCTTCTGCAGAGCAGCACGCTTTTGGGTATTTGTTAGCATCTTGAGTGGGATTTTTGGATCCAGTGTTGAGCTGCACCATACACCTAGACACTTCAGCTGGCTGTCCTGCCTGCCTGAGGCCTCTTCAAATAAGAGAACACTATAAACACTTATTAGACCTCCACATGGCTGAACTATGGTCCTGACATTGTTTGGCTGTCATGGTGATGTCCAGAAGACCTCTAAGTCCAATCTGTAGGGAGAAGATGCAGGGAACTGTGCTCTCATTTGTTCTTGCAAGACTCAGAGCTGCTTATTCTGTGCAGATACTTAGAGTAATGTAAGGTTAACAGGTCTCGGAGCTTGGCAGGGTTGCTTCAGATTCTGCACAAGCAACTTTGAATCCTGAGATTGGACAGTGACTTTGGGCAAGGATGGACATCCCCTATCCATGTGTTCTTTACTCCAGGAGCCTCCCTTGGAGACCCACTTGCTCCTCATCACCCTTACCCCCAGGAGCTAGCAACTCTACAAGCGTCCCTGCTCTTGCAGTCCACAATCTTTTCCGGCAGATTGCAAATGTCCTTCATCTCAGACCACTAGCTGCTACCCTGGGCTGCTAGTTTCATATCACAGAGCAGAGTGGAGGCCAAATGGTAGAAAAGGGAATACCACATCCTTGGAAGAGGTCAGAGATGTTTAGGCTTACTGATGAGTCACCTGCAGGGGCTGCACATAGGCTCCCTGGTCCTTCTCTTTCCAAGGGACAGCTGCTGCCCCACACTGTGTCCATCATATTCCTAGAAATCTTGGGCTTCATCATGGAAACTCCAGCTCTCCAGGGCGGCTGGAAGGCCACAAATGACATATTACTACAAAGATGAACAAGTCAGGCCCAAAGTGATGTTCTACCCCCGGCATGCTATGTGTCTCTCCCTTGTGTCCTTGTACAACTAACATACACTCCCCACTTCACTCCCTGAAGTTTTCAGATCTCTGTTACTCCATGCCAGCCGTTCCTAACACAGCACATAGGGCACAATCTCCCTTCATCCTCCTATTCAAAGGTGTCCCTGACAGTGTGAGTGGACCGCTTTGGAAATGGAGGTCTCTTCAAGGAGAAAGAGTCCAAAAAGGAGAGCTGGTAGGAAGAACATGGCAGACTTTTATTTGGTACAGGAAAGTGGCTCAATACAACTTCTGTGTCCATGTTTCTGTTAGTATCACCTGAGATGGGCCTGGCACAAACAGGAGAAGTACGAGAGGATATGTGATGACTCTGAAGTTAGGAATTCACCTGCAAGTACAGGGTAAGAAAACAACTGTTTTATGCATGAAACTAGGGAGAGAAGAAGGGGTTGTCTGTGAAGGAGGCTGGTCACAAGGACCAGGTATGGAGGTATGGCCTTGAGGCAGGAAAGAATAGGGCTTCAAACAACTGGGGCAGCTCACCACCTTTGTGCTGCAGAGACTCAAATTTATCACACTCTGTATAGCATCAGGCACATCAACAATGCTGAAAGTTGATGGATGCTCTAGAAAAATTGTCTGCTGCATGGAAAGGATTGGAATGTGAAAACTACATAAACAGACACAAAGGTAGCATGCTCAAAGCTGGATAGTGTGTTTAAAAGTTTAAGGCATTTTTGTGTAGACTCAGCCAATGTTATTCTACAAACAGGAGGGGTGGACTACTGAATTTATTCCAACTTCTGTCCCAAGAGAAAACATTGCCATTAAAGCTCCAGCTACAGGCATGGCTTTTGCTCAGCAGAGATGACAGGTCAGATGTTTGCACAGTCCTCAGCAACAGATGCATTTGTAGTTGCAGTTTAGGGAATATTCCTTTATCTTAATTCCTAGGGGGGCTTAAGTGCGAAAGAAGTACTTGTGAAGCATGGAGTATAATCTCTACTGTGAAGGAAGATTATCTCCCATCTGGCAAAGGCACAGATAACATAAGATTTGCCGAAGGTCAAAAAAAAACCCAAACACCCCCCAAAAAAACAGTATACCAAAGGAAAAAGGTGATCTTGATTTCCAGAGGCAGTCTTCCCCAGTGAAACCATTACAAAATTCATATTGCTCTTCCAGTCTGGTGCAAAAAGAACCCGTAACCTCTCTTACCAAGTGCAAAAGGGTACAATAAGTGAAAAGAGTGGGGACCAATTCAGGGAGCACTGTTTTCAGAAGAATGCCATTCAGCTGCAAAGGCTTCTAGCAAGAACCCTGAGAACAATTAGAAATTGAGAAGCATTAAAATAAGAGACTCCTGGGGCATAAAGGGAGGGAGACATTGATCAACAGCCTCAAAGTGCATCCGTGAGAAATTTGGTCATAGCAGGCTCTCTGAGCTGGCAAAGGCGTAGGCACAGAGGCCTCTTGGGCTGAGTCTGGAAACTGAATTGAGATAAATTTGAACCAGAATGTGGTGTAAGTTTTTCAATGGAGCACAGATATCATAACCATTGGGATAGTCCAGGAAAGAGTGTGCTCTTGTTTAAGCAAAGATATCGAACTTCAAGTGGGAGTGAATACAAGTAAATACTGCGGCCTGCTATGCCAAACATAAAATTAGGTGACCACTTTTGACTACTCAAACCAGAGAACATATAATTGCATGTCTTTTTTTTCCTGAAGGCTGAGGTGTAAAGCTAGTATTCTGACTACGATTTCTCAGTTCAAGTGTTCCTTGGTAACACCGGAGTTCTGCTAATTCTTAAGTTTTCCCCATGTTATATTGAACTGGGTTCAGACTGGTTATTTACTTGTGGGATGGAAGTAATAATGGTTATATTTCCCAGTAAAACTCTGGGAAATTAGATCCCTTTTTGCTGTTTCTGGAACAGCCAATCTTATACCAACATCCCTAATGAGTCTTGGTGCATGAAAAGCCATATTACAGGATCTAGATTTCCCATTGAAACATTACACCAAGTCAAATTTTCAACTTTTTTTCATCTTTTATGCCTTCCCTGCCTCCCCCAATGAATTTCATTAGAATTGCTTAGTTTTGATGAACTGGCATTTTTAGCTAGAGCAGCCAGATCTGATCAAGACCATTCACAGATTATCTAAGGTGAAATCTAAGGTGAAAGAGCAGGCAGGTATCACCAGTCAATATTACTAGCAGGCATTCAGAGTGTGTGGAAGCAAGTGTCCAAGGAGATGTTCTGGAGCCCAAGAACTCTGCAGTTTTATGAAGTTTTAGAGGAATGGATTGAGCGGTACAGGCCAGTCCTGCTCAACTCGGGACAAATTGCCTAGGAAGGATATTCAGAAAAAAACTTTTATGAACTGATGGCAGCAGTGCTGTGGGGACTTACCAAAAGAGCTTATCACACTGACTGTCCTGTGGTGTATTATAGATGGTTTTCTAATGCACTTGCTGCCAAGACGGGGAAAAGCAGAAAGCCAGACGGCTCTGGACTTCTTGTTTGTCCCCAGCCTTTTTCATTTCCAGAGTTTTGTCACTATGTGCTGTGTGACACACAACCATCACCATTTAGAAAGACAAGAAGTCACATCGACTAACATGAAGAATGTTGACATTTCCATACAAGCAGGCCAGAGTCCTTTCTCAGAGATATTTTGCACCTCTGTATGCAATGATACCGAATAACGCAAGAGGAAATGGACAAAACATCCACAGGCAGAGTGGAAGCTCCAGAAGTGCATGGGACAGGACCTCAAATCATGGTGTGTTGGCCTGCCATGCATCCTTAATCTTGTATGTGAAATTGATGCATTGTATTTATGGCCTAGAAGATCTGACTTGTGATGCATCTGATACTTTTGATATATCTGATATATACGTGTACCTGTGAAGATCTGACTTGTGATGTATTCAATACACTGCCTTAGCTTATGGGCTTACCAGTCAGCTAATCAGCTGCTGCTAAAAGTCACATGGGAAAAGGTGGAGGGAGGAAGTGGTATGCATGTATGCATGACACAGCTGGAGTAGCAGTCTGCTAAGCATCCTGGTATGTTTCTGTGGTCCCTACCAGCCTCTGCCAGTCAGGCTGAGTGACACCACAAATTTGACAGTTCATCACTGCACTGGGACTACTATCCGGTTTTCATTGTAAAGAAGTCAGTTCCACAAAAAAAATCACATCTCACATTGTGCTGCTAAGCCCCTTGAGCATTGCCTGATATTTTTCTGAGATCTGAATAAGGTTTGGAGCAGGAAACATGCACAACTGTATGGATAGCAGCAGTGTCTTCACGCTATTTATACTGGCCAAGGCTCAGGTTTTCATTGCTTCCAGTGCTCCATACCAGAGCCCTAAAAGCCCTTTAGGCTACTCCTTTCCCCTCCCCTTCCACACATATGCACCTGACTCCAGTGGAATTGAATCTGCCACATCTCCCCAAGTCTCTGGAAGATAAAAAACCCATGCAATGGCTCCTCAAAGGTGAGGAATAAGGAAGAGTTTCAGTGAGGACACAGTCTGAGTGCACTGAGACTAGGAACTGCTGGAGATGCTGCTCATCTCAGCCCATGGAGTAGCCCAGTGCTGAGAAAAATCAGTTCTAGTGTTTGAAAAGTAATATCATACTATCAGTAAAAAGTCTGATGAAATTGTGTAAAAAGTCTTTGTGCTCAGCAGGGGGACTAATATCGTTGCACAGAGTGGGCTACATGAAATGATGAACTTTCAGAGGAAGGCTCATTCACTGAGCTAGATACCAGCAAAGCAGCTTCAGCTCCCTGTTCCTTCAAAAGTGTCAACAAGTCCAAACTGTGTTCAGTTCCCATCCATAAAACAGAAGTGACAGACCCACCTCCCTGCAAGAACAGGAGTACAGAAGCATCAAGGTCTCCTTTGATATTACAGAAAGGAGGAGGGAGGAGAAATCAAAGAACCTTTCATAAGCAGGATATCAAAATGATCCCCCCTCCCTGCCCTTTGGAGTCATGAGGAGTCAGTCTGTTGGCTGTATTACAGACAAGGTCTGAACTAAAATCTTCTGAGAAATTCAAAACAGCAGAGCCCTGATTTCTTTTGAAGAACAAAATACCTTTGTTTCCTCCTGTGTACCAGTGAAAAAACACTTGATTTTGGATTCATGCTTCAGTTTTACTGGTGCCACAAGGGTGATGCACCCCGAAACCCCATGGCTGTTAACTGGTGTTATCCATATCTCTTTTTAGAAATGGCCAAGGCTGAGGAATTGATTCCTTTCCAAAAAAACTAAGTTTAGTCTTTGCCTGCAAAAGTATGAGAGCTTCTACTTGCACTTGAGGTAAGTAGTATCTAGCTGTCTTCCCACTGTTGAAAAGTCCCAAGCCACTAGGAAGGTTGGAAATTCAACCTTCAAGTTTTAAAGCACACCAGGTCCACTTGACCATATCATTTTTAGTTTGACCTCCAGTTCCGCTTTAAATTTACCAGCTTCATTTATTTTTTTAAACAGCTTCAGGAAGGAGTGAAGTGTGAAGTGGTGTTGGCATGTTGCTGTTCATATCAATGTCTCACTGATCTGTCATCTGTTAACCCAACAACAGATGTTGTTCAGCCTAGTTTAGCTGTAGCAGAGATGTAATGCATATGTCTCGTCCTGTGGTTCCTGCTGCTCAAAGCTAGTAAGCCATCAATAAATGCAGCAGTTACCTTGTCTGTTGCTGGCCTCCTTGACTGCTAGAAATATTTTGTTACATCTCCAAGAATAAAACTAAGTGACATGGTGTGCTGGCACAAACACAAATCAAGGTTCACAAGAAGTAAAAAAGAGAGAAACAATAGTGTGATCCCCCATGCCCAGTACACATGTTCCAGAGAATGGTTTTTGCCACTTAGTGCTAAGATCAACACCTGCTCCCATGTATGAATAGAAGCATATTTCCAAGCACAGAGAAATGATGGGTGTGAGGGGAAAGCCAAGTTACACACATCTGGCTGGAGAGAGTTCACGTTTTAGTAAAAAATTGGTGATTCCCAGCATTTCCATTAGCCCTCCGACAGTTGAAAACAGATTTGGCATCACAGCTTTTCTTCAGAGCCCACAGAGCCCACTAATGGTGCTGTACTAATTGGAGAAAGCTGACAAGTTGTGCCTATGTTATGTCTCATGCCAGGCCAAAGGACCACAGAATGGCCAGTGCAGAAGAGATGAGGGCAGTGAGCAAGTGCTCCCTAGTATTGGGAGCCTGCAGCAGTTAACACCTTTTTAAGGTGCTGAGGTATGTTTAAGGCAAAAGACAATGTACTCCTGAAGATGCTCAGGGTCTCTATCAGCTCTGAGTGTCTTTTCAAGGGCCTGTAAGATTTTGGAAAAAACTCACTTGAGTGTCATTTTCTCACACACATTGTCCACCTTATCAGATGGCAGCCAAGGAAATGTGGTAAGACTGCTTAGATGGGTTTAAGTTGTCCAAGCATGCAATAATTATTCCTAAGTATTTCTTCCAGTACAACATAAACCCAGCATTTTCAAAATCTCCTACTGCTCCTGCAAGGTAATAATAAAGCCTTTGTTATTTGTAAAACTAGCTGCTTCAAATCCGCCAACATTTAAAGTCTTCAAAGACATTCTAGTGCACACAGAGAAGGTGTCATTCCTCCTGATGCAAAGAACTGCCACATCTACCTCCACAAGGGCCAAAAAGCAAGACTGAAATTGGCAGACTTAAGTAGCACAGCAATGAGACATCCCTACTTGGAACAGGCCAAAAGTCAGGTTTTGAGAAAAACAAGATTCCCCTAGTCCACAGGACATCACTTGAAGGTGCATTAAAGCTTGAGGCATCAAAATCAAAAGTCCTGAAGCTCTGGTCTGAAATCCCTGTTTAGATATTCAATGTGAAGTGCCCGTAGTAGATGGAAAGCAACGCAATGGGCCTGATTTTGCAACAGCATTTGGCAAGCTCTTATTCTACACTCTTGGCCATAGATACTGTCTCTCAGGGAAGGGTCCCATACCAGCTGAGGGCTGGGAGCCCAGGCTGGACACCAAAAGCACCAAAGCTGCACGTCCCAGGGGAGGCCGGGCTCTCCTCGGTGGGATCTGGAGAGGGGGCTTGCCAGCGGGGGACCGTGTCTGCTGTAAAAACTAAACCAACAGTGCCCTCGAGTGTTTGAAATAAAAAATCACATCTTCGCTGAGTATGTTCCACCTCTTCATGCTCCAGATGCCCTTTTAGGCTGGGTCATGGCAGCACCAGAAAGCCAAAAAAAAAGGCAAAAGATGTATTGGGGAGGAAAAGATGAAGGCTAAGGGAGGACTGAGCTGTCACTAGCTTCACAAGCTCATGTGTCAGCCATAAACTGGCACCACCGTGACCCCTTCCCTTCCCAGGGGTCAGTACTGTGCACGCATAGAAACGAAAGGTCACAGACTTGACTTCCTGCCCGTATTTGAAACAAAACCCAAATTTGTCTTTCTTAGCCTGGGAAGATGTCTCGTGGGCTTCTCAGTGGCTGTTATATCACAGTTTACACATGAAGTGGGTTGTCCCTCACCTTGGGGTCAGTGGGGACCACCCTGACCAGACCTATAGAAACATTGTTTAAATCTTTCTTCCTTTTAATGTTGGCTTGCAACGGCAGTGTGGCACAGCAGAGCTAAAGACAACTGTATTGTACAAACCAAGAACAGCACAGGAAATTCATTGTCAAATCATATTACCAAGGCAAAAAAAAAAAAGGAGTGTTTTCATGCAGGAAAACAGAAAAAAAGGTCCATCAGAGCCCTCGTAAAGGACCCTTTAACACTCAACCCAAGATGCTACCTGCACGTCCCAGTGAGCTTGGGCATAGACTAGGAAATCCCAGGTGAGTAATGAATTACAAGAAGGAAGAAATTTTTATAAATTATACAAGTTTCTCTATACTTTTTTTTTTTTAAACTGGATCTTAACTGCACTGTAAGCTCTCATGCATTTGTTTATCTGTGCAGTGGGGATTTATTTAGTTGTGTCCAAACTCACAGAGATATGGCAGCTCAGGCTAAGAGTGAGATGGAGCATGTAGGAAAAAGTCACAAGGTCTTTTATAAATGCTCATGGCCATTTTTTTTCTCCCAGCACAGGACAGCTAAAAATTTTTGCCTCGAGTGTTTTATCTTAATAATGAATAACCCGTGCTGTTCTTGATTTTTACTTTTTTTCTCTTAAACCTTCGTTGCAGTGTACCAGCATGTCTGTACACACACATACACTCTTTCTTTCACATATTTCCTATAAAATTTTCTTTTGAGATCTCCATCAGCTACAGTTGCCTCTGCACCATGCAGTTTCACACTTATTGTAAGCTTATCTAAAAAGTCATGAGCAGGACTTGACCCATAAAGCATTCAAAGCACAACTGGAAGGCAAAGATGATTCTCACACCTTCTTCCATGAACTAGAGTCCAAGATCAGCCAGAGATAGGCTGAGGTGAGTGTTTTAGCTTGCAATCTTGTTCCAACATTACCAGTATTAATAAACCTCTCCCGAGGGCAGCTGTTCATCTGTCTGAAAAAGAATCATAAGTCAGGCACAAGATTTTCTTAACTCCCTTCTCTATCCACTCAGAGGAAATGAAATAGCAGAGACATCAGGAAGCCCTGGGCTTCCTCCACTGAGAAGGAAATTCCTTCTTCTCCCTGCTTTTTAGCTTGAAATGAAACACAGTGACATTCACTGAAATGGTTGCACATGTGCCAGAGGCAGCCTGTTACAAAAACCAGACTCTCGGATCAGCCTGAAGAAGACAGTGTGCAGAGCTGAGAACAAGGAAGATGAGGAAAAAGGAGAAAGGCAGTCTGAACAAAACTTTAAGTGGCAGCTCTATGAAGGATCCCAAAACATTAATGAACTAGTGTAAATGTGGATCTTTGTATCTTTGACTTTTTCTGCAGCTATATCAGCAAAACTTTGGGGGGTGAGGGCTGTATTATTCTTGACTGGCTTGAGTACTGACTTCTCAAAGGGTGGATACCATCCATCTTATTTAATTTCATAATAGAAGAATAGGGTATCATTAAATTTTCCAACTTGTGTGATGGTTTAGCCTATTTTCCTGCAGAAAACAAGCTGAACAGTGTCACCTAGACAGGTGTTTTCTCAATTAATATATAACATGTGCTTCACTTGACTGTATTTTAAAAGGTAACATCTGCTCTTTCAAATTTATTTTCTGTTATTATGGGAGCTATAACTGCTCACTTAACCACTGTCTTCACAGGGAAAAAAAAAAGGGCAATTAGTCTGTCTCTGTGTTAATCACTAAATAGGCCTATTTTTTCCGTTATCATGCTGCAACACAAAGACAACTTCACAATAGCCAGATTCAGTTACTGCAGATTACCAGCTTCTCTATAGTCTCTGCTCTGTCACATTAATGTTCACTAGATGAGGCATAGTATCTCACAAGCAATTAAAAGTATTATTCTCAGAGGAAAAACTGTCATCTGGGGATAAAATGGCAGGTCAGACAGGCAACTGCAACACTCTGTTCTATTCAGTGCTTTTTAAATTCTGTCTCCTCTGAAGAGCTTTTAGAACACAGTCATCAACATCCGATTTTTCTCTTCATTAAAGAGTGGGATTTTCAAAAGAGCTCAGTATGGGCCTAATTCTCCTCCTACTGATCCCAAGGGTAAAACACACAGTGATTTCAGTGGCAGGAAGGTAAAGCAAGTGCCTGTGCTTCTGAAATCCCACTTGCTGATATCCCCTCCAGGGAAAAACTGCAAACTCCAGGGATAAGAAGTCTCTATTGATTAGTAGTGAAACAACACAGGCTGCAGCAACGCAAGGATCTTCATGTTGCTCCCTCAGGGACACAGCCCAAGCCAGGCCTGGAACATCCATGCACTGGAGCAAAGCATCTGCTCTGTCCTGTCCCTGTTGTCTATAGCTGGCTGTAGTCCCTTCTGCTGAGATCTTCCCACAAAGTGCAGGTCAGATTTTCCCAAGCCCTAATGGATTTAGGAGCACAAATTCCCCATGAATCTGTAGGTGAGATTTAAAACACACATGTAGCAAATTTGCAGGGTTAAGCTAACTAACTTTTCAGGGTGCCAATGCTATTAAATAGCAAAGGAAAATCTAAACAAATAAAGAAGTAGAAATCTTAATAATGGACTGTGTGCATCTCTGGAGACAACCTACTCTGCTTTTCTGGCAGAAAAACAGACCTCTTCCACAGCTTTGCTGATGCAGAGCCACTTGTATCTCAGCTGCCTAGGTAATGTCATAATTTACATGGAAATGCTGCACTGTTCTCTGCTGGACTAGGCAGAGGGCTGTGAAGATATCCTGATCAATAAATGCAGGCATGTAAATGGAACCCAAGGTGGGAGGAAGGAGGAGCTGAGATCACTGAATAGCTGAGAGGCACCTGAAAATCTCACCAAAGCACAGCAGTAAATATGTGCATAACCATTGCAGAGACCCTGGCCATAGGACATGAAGAAGGGGAGGCCATGGTGTCATCTACAGAGCCAGGGACATGAAGAGGAAACATGCAGCCATTGGGATGAGCTGAGGAACTGTGCAGGCAGAAAAAGACAATGCTGCTGAGCAAGTCAGGAGGCAGTGTGGGAGGCAGCTTAGCTGTGGTGGTACTTCAGCTGATGAAAAGACAGTTAGTAGTGTCCTCATACACTGTGGCAGAAGGCACTGATGTTTGGGGAAGCCATTTCAAGAAGAAGAACAGAGCGCAGATGAGTTCAGATCCTTAAGACCCATAGTCAATCCAGACTGACATAGTGTCTCCCAGAGTGGTCAGCACTGACACTTCGCAGAAAAGTCAGTGCAGAGGAGTAAAGGAGTAATCTGCCCCATGGGGAAATTTCTGGTCCACATCTGGAGCAGCAAGGGCTAGGCCTAAGCTGTTTTAGATGCACCTCCACTGACACAGAGCACTAATGACAGACATCAGCTGGCATGTTCTTCACCCACATAGAGGTTTTAACCTGCAATATGCTGTAGGATTCTGAGGATCCTTAAAAGCACATGGAAGATCAGTAGAAACCACAAGTTCAACTTTGTGACATAACCCAAACTGCAGGAGATTCTGTATCTCATATCCATATGTTTACTGCCCAAAATATATATAAGCCCTCACACCTGTTCCAAGAGAAGCCCTGGCTGGCATTGAAGAGTCCCAGGGCACCTCATACTCCTGAAAATTTCTGCTATTTAAAGAGCTTCCTCATCAAGGTAGAAGTGGTCAAACGGTAGCAATGATAGTGAAAGCCAGTGTCAATGAGGTAGCCACATCTTCTTCCCCTCCCTTGGTTGTCTTCCCGCTTTGCATCTTCACTGCCTTTACAGGCACAAAGTGCAGAAGCAGCTAGACTTGGACATCCAAAGCCATCCAACACTTTTCTGGCCACTGCCTCTGATGGTTTAACAGCTGGTATTCCATGCCTGCCTGCAATGCTGCTGTGCTGACCTCCTCATTTTCTAAAGTAATCCCAATACTACCAGTCACATGCACTCCTTTTCAAAACAAATTCCTTTTTAAACTTTTTTTTCCCTGTGTTTCTAGTGTTTACAATCTAGTGCAAGGATTTATAAAAAAAGGAGCATGAAGCCCAAACTCAGAACTGTGAGATGTTTCAGGTTCGGTTGATGACGAGGTTTAGCAAACTATGCTCACAAAATAGGTCAGAAAAATTACTTTAAAGTTCCAGTTAGCAGCAAATATCAAAAGAATGCCCTTGGGTCCATGTTGCACAAATTCAAAGGAAAGCACAAAGACACAACACGTGTGGCATAGTGGCATACAGAAAAGTTCACTGGGACTGTGAACAGTGGGAACAGTTATCTCATCATGTGTTTTGTTACAAAGATATGACCAATGAATGGGTGAAACCAACCAATCTTTCTTGCCAACCTATATCAAACAACTCTTACTTCAAAGACAGAACTTTTTAAGTTTGACATGTAAATAAAAAGTGTAACAACTGGGAAAGTCATCCATTCATTTATTGCTGTGAATTCTAAAACACATCTTTCAGAATAAGCCAACCAAAGGCTGCAAAGCCTCCTACAACTGCTGAAAGTTTCTTGTTCCCTGCAATAAGAAGCGCAATACAAGTAACACCAAAATAAAAAGTAGTCACAAAACTTGATCTAATACATGCTTTGGAATTGAAGAAATAGTTGAAGATAGTCAAAGGACTATATACACAGTGCATTGCTTCTTGCAGGAAGATAATACAGATGAATGCAGGATTTGCACTGCTAGTGTAACTGGGAAAAAAGCATCTGGGAAAAAAGCTTTGGGGGCACATTGGAAAGTGAGTTAGGGAAGGCTTCAATATGTTAATAATTACACAGTAATTATTAAGGTTTACTGTTTTATACACTGCTTTGTAAATGACTGACTTTATTAAAGCCCACCCAGCATAGACATATAGGTATTTATCTTTGGACAATGCAAAAGGGAGCTGTCCTGGTTTTGGCTGGGTGGGATAGAATTAATTTTCTTCCTAGTAGCTGGTATCGTGCTGTGTTTTAGATTTAGTATGAGAAGAATGTTGATAACACGCTGATATTTTAGTTGTTGCTAAGTAGTGCTTACACTAATCAAGGACTTTTCAGCTTCCCATGCTCTGGCAGGTGCACAAGAAGCTGGGGGGGAGCATAGCCAGGACAGCTGACCCAACGGGCCAACGGGGTATTCCAGACCATATGACGTCATGCTCAGTGTATAAAACTAAGAGGCGTGATCCAGGAAGGGCATCCGTCAGTGGGTGATGAGCAATTGCATTGCTCATCACTAATTTTGTATATTTTTATCATCATCATCATCATCATCATTATTATTATTATCATCATCATCATTATTATGATTATTATTTTCCCTTTCTTTTCTGTTCTATTAAACTGTCTTTATCTCAATCCACAAATTTTACTTTTTTTTTCCCCGATTCTTTCCCCATCCCACTGGGGGGGGTGGGAGTGAGTGAGTGGCTGTGTGGAGTTTGGCTGCCTGCCAGGTTAAACCACAACAGGAGCAAACAAGTGAAGCTAGTTTATTCCTACAGAGGAGCAGTGGATGTTGGGCAGAAAAATACCTTTTTCCTCAACTGCAATTGGAAAGTTATAGAGCTGGGGGGTTTGGTTTGGTTTGGTTTTATTTTTTCAGACACTCTAAAAACTGTGTGTCACTTGGAAATGCAGGTGTAGAACTGCTTTCTTTCCCGAGAATGCCTGTGACTTAATAGTCTGGAATGAACATAACAGCTTTCAGCAAACATGCCAAAACTGAGGCTTTCCTCAACATCCTCCAACTCTGTGTTTCTCAGGTAACAGAAGATCCTGACACACTGGAAACCCAGGACGAGTTTGTGGCTGAAAATGAGCTGTCAGATCTTGAACCTTGCAACAGGGAAAATAAAGGGACGCTTGTCGGAGCCCAAATGTCAATTTCACCACCACTTTCCTGAAATAAGCAATGCGAATGGCTACCTATGAAAACCATTAATGGACATCACAATTCTGGCTCTAACCTGACAGCTGAGCAATTACTTCAGTGATCCAGTGGATCAGTGATCCAATTCACAAATCACACATGCTTCTCTGAATGTTAACTTTCAGCACAGTATCTCAATGGAGAAGAAATATTGTCCTATCCTGGTTCCTGAAGACAACCTGTCACTGAAACAGCTTTTGAGGGAACTCAAAGAATTTCAGAAGAGCAATCTCAGCTATTTCTTTGGAAGTGATGAAACAAATCCCAAAATACTAGGCTGTAACAGCTCTTTATGACATTTTAAATTCAGAGTAATCACTGAGTATTTATATCATCAAGAGATTGAAGTTAACTACACGTTGGTTGAAATATATGAAATTCAAAAAATGTTCACTTCCACTGGAAAGCAAGAAGTCCACGAAACAAAAGGGGAAAAAAGAAAACTGACCTAAAGGATTCAGACACCTCCCTCCAACTGAAATAATACATGCTAATTCTCCAGCTGTGCTATATTCCTTTGAAAATCTAAGCCATAAATACTTTGACTTGTGGCCTCACAATGTGATTAGATCCCACAGCACCTTGCAGCAATGAGTACCACAGGCTCCCTCCCCCATATGCAGTTTTAAAGGTGCTCCAGTGGGCTTCCCTCGTCTGATCTGGAAGCAGAAGGGTGACAGCATGTGCAATCTGGAATCTGATCCATTGTTATATGTTATATTATTATATCCTTTCTTCATTTTTCTTATTTTTTCAGCTTTAAGAGTTTCAAATTCTCATCACATATAACTTTTTGTGCTATTCCCAAACTCGTATATACATTGGAAGAGCTGATACAAGAAGAAGTAAACTGACAAGCGAGGCCTTCAGCAATATAAAATGAGTGCCTGATGAGCACGAAATGAGTGAAGAGAGGCAGCTTTGCAGGAAGGGAGACAACTAGAAGATAAAGATGATGCCAAAGTTATGAAGAGCAGAAGCTAAGAGGAGGTTTACTGTTGAGAAAGGTGACAAGGAAGTTTGTGTTTGTGTCTTCTGTTTGGCCCCTGCCTTTGTGATGTTTCTGGTGGATCAGACATTTCACAATTTCCTTCCCATTCCTCACGGCCAGATTGCAGGGAGCAAGGGGGAGGGAGAGGTGTGTCCTCGAACTTTTCTGCGTGTTTCCAACGCACTAAGAGGGGGTGAGATCTACACTGGCAGCCCAAGGAAGCCGAGACAAAACTATGAAGGCAGCTGGTGAAGACTGCAGGTCCGTTGACTGTATGTCATGTAACATACCCTCTCTACCATTCCTGTACCCCACCCCGTTTGTACTATTTGGAAAGTATTGCCATAGTCTCTACTTTAGCTCCTTCTCAATGTACCAGAATGATTTCTCCTAAACCTTTTCTCTCGAGTCAGGTTTTTCATTCCACTTTTCTTGTTATTTTCTGAATTTCATTAGTTTGTGCTTCTGAGCCTTCAGCTCAGCCTATATCAAGGAGACATTTAATAGAGCAAATAGTTTAGCTGGTGGAAATCAGTCTGTCTTCTGTACCTCCTGGAAACCAAAATATCATGTAATATTTTGGGTTCACTTCCATTATTCCATACTGCTAATATAAATTTTTCCTTATTAAATAAAGACACTTTAAGTATTTCAGAACTGACAAAGAATTACATGGGGCTTAGCTGTACAGTTAAAACACTATGTTGATTCAAAAAGGCTGTTAAAAGCCTAGAAGAAGATTAAGTGAACTCTTTTAAGCTTTTGCAAAGTAAACGATTCATCTCCCACAGCTAAATTCATCCAGATATAAGCCCTGGAAAAACACTTTGCGAGGGGAAGTCCCTGAAATCCCAGTATGCAAAAAACCTGTGCGTGATGCAGTGAAATGGTGAACACACTTTTATAAGCACACGTTTATGAAAACATAATTGCAGAGCACAACTAGTGAAACCATCCATAGCAAGGGCTAAAGAGGTCAAAAGAAGTGCGCAGGGGAAAAAAGCTTCACCTCTCACTTTTGTTATTTAGAGGGGAAAAAAAGTGAGTCAGCACCATCTTTAGGCAGCAGGATACTTTTCCAGAGCAGAAAGCAGAGTCTGACACTCAGCAGGCCACCTGGAAATGTACAAGCTCTGACAGGCTACCCTTTTGTCATGGTATTGTGCTGTTCTTATAAATAATGATCATCCAGCAACACTCCAGATGATTAGCCCAACACGCAGACAACTGCCTGGCTTATGTCAGACAATTGTTTCTACCCACCGCTCCCCTCACCTGGGAAGCGCCATTTGTTTTATCAGACTGCATCTGCAATCGACATAAACTGAAGTCAGTGCTTTTGTTGCACCAGTTCTTACTGTTGTGATTGCTTGTTCAGACTTTGCTGTGAGAAAAACAGCCCAGCTCACTGAGGTGCAGAGAGGAGGGCTATTTAGGGAGAGCTGGGGCTTCTCAAAACATTCAAGGAAGGAAGAGGGGGAAATGGGAGAGTGGACTTCAAAAATGTCCTTTGCAAAATATCCCCTGATTTTTGGCCAGGAGTAACAGATAGGAACAATGGTAACAAAGCCAGAGCTGCAGTGGAGAGTCTAATAAGGAGAGAAATTAAATATTGATCATGCCTTGTGTCAAGGAGAGAAACAAAGAGTGAGAGGAAAGAAACTGAGTGAAGAGGGGACATTTTCTACATAGCTAAAATCCTTCTATAGCTGCAATGGGAGGCTCAAAAGCAGCTTGTCATTCAGAGCAGGGATGCAGGTGGGATTGCCTGTCAATCTCAAGCTCTTCAGAGCCAGGGGCACAAGAGCTCTGTTGGACTGGATTAGAATACCTGCCCCATCCTCCCTTCTTTCGACTCCGGACACATTTGCAATCTTATTGTGAGATGACAGAGGCCTTGAACACGTCATGCCAACAGCATACTAGGAAACCTTCCTTTCTGACCCCCAAAACAGTATGCGGTGCATGGTGAGGTTATTCTCTCAGCTTCTGCTTATAGCTCGTGGACCACACATGCCCCAAAGCCCATTTCAGCCAATGCAGTTCTGCCCGCTCCTGTGGACAGTGACAGTCTGCCAGATGGCTTCAGTGGCAGCAGGATTAGGGAGATGAAAGGAAAAAACCTAGCAAATTCTGCATGTGCTTCCCAGAGACTGAAACATTTCAGAAAATACCCCTTCTTCCCAGAGGGACATTAATGAGCAGAGAGGGCTGCCGAACCTGTAACAAAGCTTCAGAGCTATCAGCTTTTTAAGATACATACCTAAAGCAGTAAAGAGAGGGGACAAAACCTGGTGAGAGCATATTCTACATGTCACAAGCCCCATGGTCTCTGGCTTATCTCCACATTGAGATATGTTTTCTTGTGCTATGGGAAGAGAGAGTGCCCTGGGTCATGTGCCCAGCTGATGTAAACTGACACAGCTCCACTCACTTCAACAGTGTTGTCCTGGCACCGGCAGCAGATCCGGTCCACAGCCAGCACCACCAGCATAGGCCTGGGACTAGGTTCAAGCAGGGTTTGCACCATTGCTTCTCCAGAACTGCTCAGCTGACTCCAGGGAAATGGGACTGATTTTTAGTAGCAGAAGACATGACCTTAAGGAGCTTAAGGGAGCTCCTTAAAATACAGAGAGTCTTGTCAGGCATTTTACTGCCTCTACCCATTCTGTACCCCAGCTGGGGATATAAGCACATATTTGTATATGGGTAGACAGACAGACAGATAGGAAATGTTTATAATACATCTGCTAAAATACAATTTCACCGTAGTTCAAGCTTATGAGAGCTGGCCAGGAGCCGAACTCAAACTGATGTGGTCTTGAATCCCATGTGAAGACCACGGCATCACACAAAACTTGTGTCTCATCGATCTGACTAACATTACAGCTGTTTGGTCTGAGCAGGGATTTCTGATGATCCTTGGTGAATGTCACTATTGATTAAGCAAGAGAAGTGAAAGAGACAGTAAAACAGTAAAATTCAGACAGTAAAACTTGACACTGTGCAACTGTAAAATACTCTGTAATGTTGTTATACTGTGTTCTTAGCAGTTCTTTCTCAGGGATTTTGTCTCACTGACTTCAACATGTTCATAACATTTCAAATAAATAGACAATGTTCACAGCAACCTTCTTGCAGGAGTGGGTCTTAAATGTAGCAAGCTGAAAGGACTAAGTTAGGTAGGTTTCCAGCCTTTCTGCTTCCAGTCACCTGAGAAAAGTGCTTCTGAACCTTGCTGGATTTAGTGCTTCCTCCCAAGCTAAGAGACAATGCCAGTCTTCTTACCCCTTGGCCAGGGTTTCCCAAAGCATAAGAACTTTGGGCAGCTTGAAGGAGCAAACCAGGTTGGGAAGAAGGAAAGCTACATCTTTCCCCCACTCTTGGTGCAGGTATAGAGTCACAGAAGGTGCTAAGATCTCTAGGGAATGGGATTGGAGAGCAAACTGGTAGAGACAGTAAGCATAACTATCTGTTACATGACAGGAAAGACGCAGTCCAGTGGGATACCCTGATGCTCACAGCCTGGCTTCCAGTTGCCCCAGAGCATCATGCTGCTGCTGCTGAACATTGTCCTGGCAGGATGCTTCAGCTCTGCTCCCAGAAACGCATTCTGAGAGTCATACCTGCTCAACGAAATGCAGACTTCAGTTTCACAACAGAGCTTGATGTCAGTCTGCCACTGTCAGACTCTCATGTGGATACAGACTCCATCCCTCATCTGTGCTGCTGCTTGCCTCCTCTCAAGCAGGGAATGCTTGTGCTTGGTGTCTGGCTGTGATGGGGCCACCTAAGCTGTGGGAAGGAGAGCTGCAGAAGGCTGACAGTTGTATTTAAATCAGAGCCAGGAGACTTGGCCCGTCAGATAGCCCTCTGTCATCTATCTCCAGACCCAACAAGCTGCATTTCTTTTCCTCTCTCCAGCCTCTCGCGGTGGGGCCCAGGAAGAAAGGGCAGTGTTTTTCTGTTCTTTGGTTCATGGTTGGTGATTTCCACCCTCCCTTCTTGGTCACTGCAATTTCACTCTCCCTCCTACAAGGTCATAGATTCATAGAATCATAGAATCATAGAATTGTTTAGGCTGGAAAAGACCTTGAAGATCATCAAGTCTAACCATTAACATAGCACTGCTAAGTCCATCAATAAACCATGTGCCTAAGTACCACATCTACACATCTTTTAAATACATCCAGGGTTGGTGAGTCCACCACTTCCCTGGGCAGCCTGTTCCAATGTTTGACAACCCTTTTAGTGAAGAAATTTTTCCTAATATCCAATCTAAACATCCCCTGGTGCAACTTGAGGCCTTTTCCTCTTGTCCTATCACTTGTTACTTGGCAGAAGAGACCAACACCCACCTGACTACAACCTCCTTTCAGGTGGTTGTAGAGCGCGATGAAGTCTCCCCTCAGTCTCCACTTCTCCAGGCTAAACAGTCCCACTTCCCTCAGCCACTCTTCATAAGACTTGTGCTCCAGACCCTTCACCAGCTTTGTTGCCCTTCTCTGGACACGCTCCAGCACCTCAATGTCCTTCTTGTAGTGAGGGGCCCAAAACCGAACACAGTATTCGAGGTGCAGCCTCACCAGTGCCGAGTACAGGGGCACGATCACCTCCCT
>VZTQ01014898.1:0-26514 GCA_013400755.1 Pelecanoides urinatrix | reverse complement strand
GGTTAGTCAAGCAGGACCTGCCTTTCATAAACCCAGGCTGACTGGGCCTGATTGCCTGGTTGTCCTGTATGTGCCACGTGATGGCACTCAAGATGATCTGCTCTGTAACCTTCCCCTATACTAAGGTCAGACTGACAGGCCTGTAGTTCCCTGGATCCTCCTTCTGGCCCTTCTTGTAGATGGGCATCACGTTTGCTAACCTCCAGTCAACTGGGACCTCCGCAGTTAGCCAGGACTGCTGATAAACGATGGAGAGTGGCTTGGTGAGCACTTCCACCAGCTCCCTCAGTACCCTTGGGTAGATCCCATCTGGCCCCATAGGCTTATATCTAAGTGTTGTAGCAGGTCACTAACCATTTCCCCTTGGATTATTGGGGCTCCATTCTGCTCACCATCTCTGTCTTCCAGCTCAGGGGGCTGGGTACCTGGAGAACAACTGGTCTTACTATTAAAGACTGAGGCAAAGAAGGCATTAAGTACCTCAGCCTTTTCCTCATCCTTTGTCACTATGTTTCCCCCCACATCCAATAAAGGATGGAGATTCTCTTTAGCCCTCATTTTGTTGCTAGTGTAATAATAGAAACATTTTAATTGTCTTTTACTGCAGTAGCCAGATTAAGTTCTATTTGGGCTTTGGCCCTTCTAGTTTCTCCCTGTATAATCTCACAACATCCTTGTAGTCCTCCTGAGTTGCCTTGCCCCTTCTTTTGAAGGTCATAAACTCTCTTTTTTTTCCTGAGTTCCAGCCAAAGCTCTCTGTTCAGCCAGGCCAGTCTTCTTCGCTGCCGACTCGTCTTTCAGCACATACAGATGGCCTGCTCCTGCGCCTTTAAGATTTTCTTCTTGAAGAATGTCCAGCCTTCGTAGATTCGTTTGCCCCTCAGGACTGCCTCTCAAGGGACTCTGTCAATGAGGCTCCTCTCCAGTCACCTCTGTATGAGCTGGGAACCATTTTGCTATCTGCTATTCCTCTAGGCCAGTCCTTCCAAGGCTCTTTCCAAAGACTGGCTCCACCCTATAGTTCCCTCTTCTGGAACTGGTAGATCTTACAGTCCAAACATCTTTAACAACCCTCTGGCATCTACTGCTCACCATATCCCTTATGCGGTTTCTCCTCCTTCTGACCACAATAGCTTTCTCTGCTGGCAGCAGGATTTCTGTTGCTGTATTGATGTGCCCTGCTGGTAGTGTTTCTCCTTAGCTGTTTCACTGCTAATCAACCAGCTGGGCTGCCCTATGGATACACCATTGATGCACTAACTAGTGACCACATTATCAGTGCTGTGAATATTCCCCTGTCTGGGGCTGTGTTTCCAGGGAGAGCAGTTGGGAACATACCTTTCCACACAGAGAATTTGCTTCCTAGGAGCTGCCAGGGTTACCTGTATCATGTGGCAGTCTTTTTCCTTGACGATAACTGACCTCATTCCAAACTTTTCCTGGGAGTAGAAAGAAAGCTTTTTACAAAGTCCGTTTTGTTTTCTAGCCACAGTAGTAATAGCTGGATGTTGCATCTCTCTTTGGACCTGTTCCACAAAGCAAATGCCTCATGAGTTTTCTATGATGCTTTTGGTGTTCTTTCTAGTCTTTAAAAAAAGCTTTTAAAAATGCACTGTCAGTCCCTATAAAGGCTATTTCATTTTTACTGCACTATATTATCTCTGCAGTGACTGTTAATATGACAGTTCACCTTCTGTCCCAGCATGTGTCAAAGAAAGAGATGCAAAATTTGGTGTTTGTCTGGTGACATAAAAACCCTTTGTGACTAAGAAGTACAATGTCTTCTGCAGTTCTCCAGTTAGAGGAAAGGACAGTTGTCCAGTAGTGCTCTTGATTCAATGTCACTGACACCAGTTATCCCAGTTATGGACAATTTTTGTTTGGATCAACATCAATGCCTGCACTGGGTACAGAGAAACAAATCATAGCTCAAAAACACAACTCAGGGAATGGCAGCTCCAGCTAAGTTAACTCATGTATAGGCCATGGAGGGACAGGAAGATCTCCAGGGCAACTTGCACAGGCTCTGACTGCCAGTCAGCTTTTGAGTAGGTGATCTCTCTCTTTTGGCTGGGATGAGATGCCTAGGAGTGGTTATCCTCCACTGTTGCTCTAGCCCGGTGAGTACCAAACACTATAGAGCAAAGCAGCTCCTGAGTTCACTGCTCAGAAAAACATGCCAAACACTACCAGAAAGAAGTCCTCAAATTGGATACAGCTTCCTGTTGATAGAAGCTTTGTATGACACCATGAAACCTGAATGTCCTGCAGATCTTCCAAAAGGGGCTCCCAAAGGTACATGGTACTGTATAGAGGTAGTGAGCTATACATCTGTGATGATGAAAGATCAGGAAAATGTGAAGAAAAAATACTTTGAAACACATAACATCATTTGTCACTATTTTGAAAGATGATGTCTTTATCTTTCTAAAGTACTACTTAATGTTTTCTTTACAAGACATTCTATATAGAACATTCGTTCTTCTCCGTATAGATAAATTCATACCCATAAAAGCATATTTCTGTATGATTAATTTCTATGCAACAGTGACAGATAGCAAATTTCAAAATGTTTGGATGAAGAACAGCATAAAGATGTCATTACTGGTACTGAGCATTGCCAATAGAAGTAAATTGTATGTAATTTTATCATCTGTAGTTGTTCCAGCTAATGACTATGACAGAGTGGTGAGAGTACAGGGATGCGGAATGCCATGCTTTAAGACTTAAATCAATCTCACTGTAAGTGGTTAGGATGAACCTTGTGCTAGCCAGATTATCTGAGAGTGTCATGGTGCGAAGTCCCTGCACTTTTCTTCACAGCTTACAGTAGTGATAGCTGTTGCAATGAAAATCCAAGGCAAGCTGGACCATCTGTTGACAGTAAGCACAGAAATTTCTACTTTCCAGAGCCCTGACAGTGCACTGCAGCAGTCTCATATGACTGTTCCTCAGTTGTCAGCACAAAGCACTGAGAAAGCAGCTGTCTGCCATACCTGTAACCACATTTTCTGAGACCACTGTGTGTGCAAACGGGAGAAGAACACCATTTTCCCAGTCCTGCAACTGCACCATGATGCCTTCAATCTACTCACAAAGTGAAATATCATATCCACAGGTAAGCTGTGGGTATAGTAGGTATGTCATGCTGTCCACGAGCATGACAGGAAAAGGCACCAGGAACCCCTTTGGATTTCTCCTTAGACTTTTCCATCCGCACAGGGGGCATGGGTGGAGGGCTTACCTACATAGTCTTCTGGAAAGACCAACCTCTTCCCTTTTGTCATTCAAACCATTCACTAGATCCCTTTCTGGAAACAAGGCAGGAAGCTTAAGGAATTGCTCTGGGATGCTGCATGGGCTCTTAATTCCTGCCCCTCACCATTTTCTTGTGGTTGAAATGATATGCTAAACTCAGCTTGAAGATGTGAGTGTTGAGCTTTTGTTCCTATGAATGTCAGGGTTCCATTGATTTTTCTATTTGCAAACATAAAAAGATACACACTTATGATGGATCATTTCTAGGAATAAGCAAGTTGTTTTTATATGTTTACAGGCAGTCCATAGACTTGTTGCACCTCCATTTATAGTGAATTGTTTTGGCATGCATCACTCAGTTAAAAACACTACCAAATATTCTTTTAGAAAAAAGCTATGAATATATGAAATAATTAGGATGGAATCCTCTAAAGCTGAAGTATATATAGGGAAAGGATGGTAAATAATTCTTGCACCTTCTCCTGCCATTGTGCATTGCATCACAATGGTTTTTGGTCTCCCCAGGTAGCTTGGGTTAAGCCAATTATTGTGTTGTTGATAAAATGCTTGCATATCCCTTACTTCTTAGATATATGTTGGAGAAGTTTTGCAAATTGAAGAAGAGACCTAGAAAGAATGGGCTGCAGTGAATGCAGTATCAGTGTAATGTTTGGGGCTGACCCACTCCGAGGAAGGGGAGGTGCTCCTGGTGCTCTCACTCCTGCTGTTGACTGAAATCAGTCTGCTAATAACAGCAAAACAGGGCAGAAACAGTGAATTTGCACCCAAAATAAGTGTGCTGGCCTCAGGAGTCAGAAAAGTGCACTTTTGTTTTATTAGGTGAATTGTAAGTACAAAGAAATGAGAGAAAGTAAATTGCAACATTCATTTTACTCTCCTGCCTCTATAAAGAGCTGTGAGCAAAGCTGGGATCTGAGTCCTTGCACTCTCACTGGCGCAGGGAGGTGTTCGCTCTGACAACACATAGGCGGTGGGTGGAGGGGCCCTGAACTAACAACCGTGCATGGAGCCAGATGCCAGGCAGGGGCATTGGGACCCGTGTTAGAGAGGCATCATCCTTAACTTCTGTCGCCTGGTATTCAGCGTGGTTCTCGGGCACCTGCAGGCTTACACCAGGCTGCCAGCAGCAGCAGAGGGACTGGTGAGGCTAAGTGCCCACAGAGGGACAGGAAGTCCTTCCAGGCAGCCTCAGCAGTGTCCATATAGCAGCAACAGAAAGGCAATGATGGCTATTCACAAAAGATGTGCAACCATAGGAAAGCTGGGTCAAGCAAATACATTTTGTATTTAGCTCTGTGCATGATGGGGTTGATATCCAGCTCCCACTGCTTATCTCAGCTGCTATCCCTGATCCTTGGAAGGAGTGCCTGCCCCTTGAACAGAGGTTTTATTACACTTTGCAAGACACTGCCCCTCAGGGAGCTGGACCAACCTCATAGAGTCCTTTGACAATGAGGAAATAGACCTTGGACAATGCACTCACTGGGCTGTTGATGCATCAAGGCAACGGCATCATTCTATTCACATACAGGTCAGTTTGGCCACGGGTAGTGTTCACACTCACTGCTTTTGCTGCACCCTTTAGCAAGGATCAGCCCACACAACCTTAAGGCTAGAGTTTTGCTGCAGCTGCCCCTTTCTAAGCAACTGCCCCTTCAGACTGAAACTTGCTTCCCCACTAGTTAGTCCTTGGGAAAAAGTAGAGTGCTATCTCCCTTTTGGGGGTGCTGCAAGGATTGAGTGAGTGTTTGCATCTTTTCCTCCTTAGAAGGAGAGGAATTTGGGTCGTGCTGTGTGTTAAAACTGTGTGTGTCTGGACAGCACACTATTTATAATTAGAAGGAAGGGTGAATAAATGCCAGCTCTCCAGTCAATGGCTCAGTGTGTGCAGAGAGATCCCATGCAAGAACTTTCCCCCAGGTGTGTGATGAATACTATGTTTGTTTAGCAGAAGCCTCTGCAATACATTGCAAGCCCTGAGGAGAGGATGCAATGCCAAGCAGAGAGACGGGTTTGTAGGCCTCTGGCTCCATCATTCCATTTTAAATTTCCCAGTTATGATGAGATCTTACTAAATGTATTTCACCCAAAAGAAAAAGCTGGCTCCAGTTTTTTCTTGAACAAAGCCTTTTAGTTTTTTAATAGCAGGTAGAGAGCGAGTTACCCAAAAGTACTTAAGGGCCTGAGTTCAAGAATGACTGTTTTCTGCATGTGTTGTCTCATTAACTGTAGGAGCACCACTTTGGCTGCCATCTTACCACCTCAAAACATTTTACAAAGACAAGAAACTGAATGAACTGGCAACTGTGCTTTGCATTTCTGAGGAAGGTTTGGCTAGAATTGGCAATTTAGTGCACTTAGCTGAACTGGTTGAACTAATATAACTTATGTCATGGGTATATCGGGAGGCTGTAAAGATACACAAAACAAGACAAAGCACCAAGCTCCTCCCTGACCCATCTGTCAGTGAAGTTCAGACAGTCAGCAGGCAGAATCTGTGGTTGGCAGACGATGTTCATTGGGTCTCTCAGCAGCTTGCAATATAAATATGTAAAGGGCACAACAAGTGGCAAAGATGTGGAGAGGCATGTGAAATAACTAAAATAATTTAACAAAACAGTGTCAGTGTCAAAAGCAAGAGTCATAACTCCTATGCCTCACTCAACCAGGCTGCCAAGTCCTATAAATCCTCGCACTGCTCACCAACTTTTCTTGTGCCTATCTGAATGCAGTAGTATGAATTGCAATATAGCTTTCAATTTAAAAGAATATCTTGACAGAAATCTACTTGTAGAAATATGTGAAAGAGTTTTATTTTTACTTTCAAGTACCAACACCTAGTTAGAAACATGTTGTTTGCTTAATACGTATGGTTTCTTCTACATGCATTTTGATTGGAGAGTTGTTGTTTGTGTAGGAGCTGTTCCTTGGCTAGTCTGCAGGCAACTACCTCCCGGTCAGGTGCAATCTGCTCGAGCAAGTTCTAGGACTTTTCCCTTTTACAATTTTCCTGAGAAATAAAGCAAGTTGCCACAATCATTTAGATTCTCTTCAACACTGAATTTGACTTGAAATCAGAGAGTCCTCCTTTTCAAGGAAAGCTGTTTCTGACTCAGACTTACCATTCTCTCACTCTCTGCAGGTCTGACCTACCTATTCTTAAAATATGCAATCAGCTTTTTGAGGCAAACCACTTATATCACCATGAAAGCCTATTACTGCTGTGAAAATAGAGATGTGCCTGTTGTGACTGTTGATTGAAATGGCAAGATTTCATTTTCATAATTTATTAACATCTATTATTTAGCTCACATTAGAGTTTTCTCTTTCAGTGCAAAGATTCTGCTGTTGATCAGACTCACAATTTCTGTTTGAAAATTAAAAATACGTCATCTTTTATAGATGTGAGTGTTAGCATAGTGAACACACATGGCTGTACAGGACCTGTGCTCACCCTGACCCCGAGGGACTCACTCAGCCTTAGAGAGCACTCACCCAGTGCTTTTCTTGGTCTTGTCATGCACTAAAATTCTCTTGAAAACTGTATTTTCTCTGCACTTCAGAAGTGCAGTCTGAGTTTCTACACTTTCCAGGGCTGCTGAGGTAGCTTGCTATGACTGAATGGTTAGGAAACCAAGGGAGGGAAGTCCCTGGCCTCCTCCTTCTGCCTGCCTTGCACTGAAGCACAGACTATATGTTCCTTGAATGAAATCGCTGATGGCTCTGACAAAGCCTTCCACTGTTTTGGATATAACACAACAATCTGGGTGAAAGGCTGGTGAAAGTTTAACATGATCACAAGTTAAACTTTTAAAAAGAAGATCATAGAGGTGTTGGCATGACAGATTTTTTTTTTTTTAAACACCTTTGTTTATTTTTTTTCTCCTGTTTCCCAGCTGCTGTCTCTCATTGCAGTCTCCAGATACTGCTGTGTCTTTGGAGACCAGCTGGGTGGATTCTCCTTTCAATAAACTGATCCCCAGCTGAAGTACACAAAATTGAAATCTCACAGCAAATATTTAGAAGCATTTTATCTTCCTCTGTGTCATTTATGGATTCAAAAATCCATGCTTATGATTGACTGTAGTAGTAGTCATTATAATCTGAATCAAAAAAGCCCAATAGTATTTGCTAATCTTTAAGTGCATGGACCATCTTATTGTGTAGTTCAAATTCAGCACACATGTATGTTTATGAACTGCAACCTCCACACAAGGGATTAATGCAGCCCTTCTCTATTTATAGTAGAAATCGCTGTGGGTATTTTTCCTTGCACCAGAAAAGCAGAACTTGAAATACATATACAGGACATTATACAGACAGAAAGGGAAAAACTAAAATATGGATGACATTCACTGCTATTGCAAAATATTCCATAAGCATTTTCTCCTAATAAAAGATTAGGCAGAAAACCTAGCAATTTGGACAAATCTTATGTAAAAATGCAAAACGATCTCCCCCTCCTGTACACCAATACGTGCTCAGAATTGGTATTGTATGTGTATTAAAAAAGATATGCAGTGGTGGTTTAAATCCCAGTGGCATTTTTACCAGTCACTTGAAAACTACAATTGTAGTACTGGTTGTTTGATTTTTCTCTGATTCTGAAGGTTTGTTGAGGGTTTCACAGTTTCCATTTTCTGTGATTCTGTAGTTTTGTTAAAGACCACCTAGAGCCATAAAACCCTCTAAAAGTGTTAGACTGCTCCTTTGCAGATGCAAAAAGACCCAGATACAGTATTCTTGATTCTTGATTCATTTCCACAGCATTTAAATATGAATAATTGCACTGACTTCCTTGGAATTCCTCCTGATTTGCACAGCTGTGAATATGAGAAGGACCAGGCCCTGGGTTTTAATTACTATTTCAATTATCCATCCAATTTGCTCATGTAATCAATCATTTGAGATTGTCCTGGGGAGGCTTTGAGATGAAAGTCACAATGAAGATCAAAGGAAAAGGCAGTGCCTTCAGATTGTGGTCTGCCGGAATTTAGAGTGCCATCTCCTGGACCTTCCTGATGCAGCATCCTCTCCAGGAAACCTGCCAGAAGAGATGCATGGGCTGGTGAGAAACAGTATCTAAACATACTTCTGAGAGAGAAAACACATAGCATTTAAGGAGAAAACTCTGCTTGCTTCACTACCTGTCCACAAACACGTCCCTGCACAGAAATCTCTGCTCTGCACCTGGGCCCAGATGTTGGTGGGGATGCATGACCCAGTACTGCCTGTCTATTCATGATGTGATGGATGGCCTCACCTAATCAGGGACAAAGCACTGGTTGCTCAAGGAGTTTGGATGGGCTGTCATTTGCAGCAGGTATACTGTGTCTGCAGGAAAGCAGATAGAGAGAAGGAGAGAGACAGTGATTTGGATGGGAGCAAAATCTAATGTTTGACTTCTGCTTTCATTAAAGCGGAGAACAAGTGCCCTGAAGTTAGCTAAAGCTGTCAGGTCTGAAGATTAGCCTTTGTCATCCTAGGTTTTTGTCCTTCTGTGACAAGGAGGAGAGACTGGCGCTGGGACTAAGAATCCCAAGTCTCTTGTGTCTTCTGTATCACTTATCTCTCTGGTACCTCTTCTGTAGACTCAATCTAATTTTTCATCTTTCATGATGTGCAGAGGCCAAGCCCTGAAATTATAATCCAGCTAAAGCTGACTAGAAAAGGCAATCCTACCTTTGCTGTCTTACACACAATACTCCATTTCTTGTATTGCTGGCAATGGAGCTTGGTGCTTCTACAAGAACAACATTTGCCTGCTATATTATTTTGTTCTGCGTGGTGACTCTAAAAGTCCTGTCTACAGCCCTGCTCAAGACCTAGCTGTTCTTCATTTTCTATGTGTGCATACACTCCTTCTTCCTTTGTGTAGAAGTGTTGCTATTAGGAATGTAGAAGCAAAGTACAGAAGGAAAGGCAACCCATCCCATAAAATCGGCTCTGCCTCAGATAGGAGAAACAGGTCATTGCCATGCACTTTTTTCTGCCTTGAAGGCAGAGATTCCTCCATCCACCACACCACCCACCCTGCTCTCATGTAACCTTCAGAGGGTAACTCAACGAGAGGCAAATGCCCCTCTGCCAATGGGTGCTGATTTCACTGCTTCCCAAATTATCTTTGCTCGTACTGTCCAAAGCAAATGGAGGCAAACTGCACATTCTCTTTGAAGGCTTGGAAGAGCCACACATTCAAAATTATAACAAATCTTGAGATGATTAGCAAGCACATAACAAATTAGTTGCTAGATGACACATCCATTGCATTTGCATTCTCCATCATGCTCTGCAGCGAAAATATACTTGAACGGCTAATGCAGAGTAACACCTTCCCTTTAGTCTGCTTCCTAGAAATTAAATGCAGCCAACTGATGAATCAGGTGCTACTTAGCATGGCAAGAGATAACATAATTTATGCAATAACAAGAATTCCTAAAGCAGGATTAGAGTTGTTATAGTACAGAAGTAACCACACTTCTGTTATGTTCATTGTCAATTATGGTCATTGACTGCTTTTGTTAACTATCAGATGTACCTTGCTCTTTCCTAGATGCTTCCAAAACAGTAATTGAGTTCTTATTAGCAGTTTTCAAGAATGGTGGAAAACCAGTCTCTGACCCTGCATGTCACTTCATTGACATGTAATCCAAATTTCTGAAATAGAAAGAGATGAAGCACTTACTGTCTTCCATTAATTATTTTCAGGCCAAGTGGAAAACTGAATATTTGAACCGAGGTTTATAAGAAGGAATGGCACAGGGACAAAGCCCAGCATCTGCAATGCAGAAGAACACTGACTGTTGAACAGGTATTTTCTATACCTCTTTTTGTGGTCCTTAAGGAGATGTTGTGGAGAAGTGGGTTAACATAAATCTGAAGAAAGCAGTCTTTGGAGATGTCTCAGTGCAGAAGTTGATGCTCAGAAACATAAAATTGCAACCCTTTGGTGACTTACATGAATCATTATTACTTGTCCTAAACAGGAGGTAGTTAATCTCAGCTTCAAACTCTGTAAGACAAAGCTGTACTTAGTGTGCACAAAGAACAACTACAGGAGGAAACAGACTGGAGAGCCTGCTGCAAACCATTTTCCTCCTACAGAAAAACCAAGCCCTTTGTCTGGAATGACGGAGCCTTTATGGGGACTTATTGTGCTGTAGCCACTCATTCTAAGCTATATTCAGCAATTCTCGTACAGGTATTAAACAACCTGAAAGGAATTGCATAGATCTATTGCTTTGGAGAACAATGACAATGCAAGTTTAGTATTAACATTTATCCAAAATGTAGGTTCTGTGAAAAAAGTGCAATGAGTATCTTGCATAGTTTTCTAAAGAAATAATTACACAGAAAAAGCATAGAAAACAAAAATCTTCATACCAGTAAAGTTTTCAGAATGTCACTGTGACTTATATCATCTTCTACAGCATGAATGGAGGGCTTGCCACCCCCTGCAGATAGTAGAACAGAAAGACGCAAAAAAATGACACAAAAGCATAAGAGTCATTTGCAAAAAGAAAGAAAAAAAGCTGTTCTTATCCATGGTGAATAGAACAAAAAGTCACAGGTTTAATATTTCAGCAGGAAAACTTCTATTAGACACTGGAGAAAAGTTCTTATTAGGAGTTGATGTATCCTTGAGAACAGGTTGTACATAAATTTACATCCTCACTTTTGTCAGCATAAATGTAACTAGATTTGATCCTGACCTATTGCACGGGGTGATCTAGGTGACTACTCAGGGCCCATCCAGTCCTCTAGTTCTATGACATGAAAGGGCACTTGGCTGTGGTTCAGCCTCAAGGAACTTCTGAGCTTCTTGACAATTGTTGCTGTGTTTGCTGCTCATCCACAGCTCTCTCTAGGGTATAATGTTGTGATAAGTGATGGCGGTGTGAGGAAATGAAACACCACCTTTTTTCACACATTGTCTCATGACAGAAAGCATAAACCTGCCGGAGCTATGTGGCACTGTACTCCTGTGGTACTTTTTGTGCTACGCTGCTCTTCCTTGTAGTAGCTGTAATTCTGCCTTAGCAGGATTTCCATGGGATTGGCAAGAGGCAAGGCAGGCAGCATTTGGCATCGTGAAGCCCTGCAGTGAAGCAGTGGTGCTTAGAGAGGTGTCCGGATGGTGCTTGAGCCTAATTGCACACTGCTAGCTGGTAGCGGCAGAGGTCCACAGAGCCTTATCACATGCACAGCAAAACCAAACACCTTGAGGAGCTGTTGGTACAGTAGTTGAGTCTCAGATCGGTGCTGCAGCGTGGTGAGAAATGAAGAGCCAGTAGCATGATGTTGCAAGGGGCAAATAATTGGGTGTATGTCTGTAAGGGGGTGTGTGTGAAAGACTGTAATTGGTCTTTTGAATGCTCAGGCAGAAGCCTGCAAGTTGCTAGCCACCACCAGAACAGACTGGTTGTAAATCTGGTAGCAGTTGGACTAAAGAAAAGAGGCACATTCCAAGTCATCCAATGAATAGAGGGATACCAGAGAGGCCCACCAGTTAGGAGGTTTATCATACATTGTGCTCCTGCAGGTAGACTATTTGAATTGGGAAAACCAGGTGCTAGGGTCTCCAGAAAGGAGAGCTGTTGCCAAAAAGAAATGCTCCCAAAAAGAGGTGGTCTTGGAAAGAAGATGGGGACTGGGAAAGGAGGAAGGTAAAGATCCTGGCTGGAGGAAAGATCCTGAAAGTGGTGGAGGATCCTGGAGATCAGGGAGGCAGTTGGAGACAAATGCAGGGAGATTACCAGGGCCCTTGGCTGCTGATGCTCAAGTTGGGTAACTGCGAGCAGTAGTACAGCACAAACCAACATGATTTTCTGCCCAAGCATCCTCGGCCAGCAGCAACCTCGCTGCAGGAAGGGAAGTTGAGACCTCACGAACGTAATGCAAGAAGACCAAGTAACAAGTGTGTGAGATATCAAGAAGGGTAAAAGCTCTAATCTCCGTGGTTTTTAAATAAACCCCAGCATCCAGATCCACTACAGTTTGTCATTCACTCTGTCTTGTCTGTGACACATGACACCACAGGAGACCCACTGCACCTTTGCTGAGGGTAATTCCCAGTTGCGGTAAAGGAAGTTATGTACCATAGTTGAAGGCGTGACACTGGAGTAGGTGCCTTGCTGGTTGCCCACCGCTCCCCTGCAGTTTAGGCTTTGCTGTGACAAATTCCAGACCCCTCTTTTTTAAAGCCTCCTGGTGGAATACAAGTATCATCATGGAAGAAATGAAGGATTGTTTTGTGTGCTTCCAGTGGTCTTGCTAACCTGAAGAAGTACAATCACAGGGGTATATTCCTATCTCATACAGGCAAGAACATGCTTTGCTTCTGTAAACATTTTTGGATATTATCAGTGTAGTTCCCTGCACAGTAGGGAGATAACCATATATGCCTTAAAGTGCTTGAGGCGCTCAGAGGAAAGATAGTAAATAGCTACTTTTCTCTGCCCTGTGATTGGGAATAAAGCAGTTTGCTGGTTGCTTTCCCTGTTTCATCGTCTTCTGTTTGGCAGAATATGGCACATGCTTGCTGCATTAAGTGGCCACAAGGTAATTCAGACGGAAGCTATCAACAGGCACAATTGCTTTACAGTCTTGTAAACACACTTGGTAAAGCTGGAGCATTATGGAGTCTGAAAGGCTATCTACAAAGCAACATATATTATCAGAAAACTGTACAGGATTTTGACTTTATGATTTGTGTTATTTACAGACTACCCAAAATGAGAGTTTTCATGTCCCTTAAACCACTGCATTTCATGGGAGTGTGACATAAACCTTGACATAAACACAAGAGGGTGTGATCAGTGGTTTTAAGGGCTATACTCATACTCATTTCTTGACTGGGTTATGAGGAGAGGAAGGGAGGGGAGGGGAGGGGAAAGATGGATAGCAAGTTAATATCGTATGTGAAAGCTTAATGTTAATGCATTTCTTATTAAATACAGGATGCCCATGTCTATATCTGATTGTATTGCATTGTAGTGACATGTAATCAACAGAGTCTCAAATGTACACTAAGATCCCATACTCAGAAGCAATTACTAAGACTTCCTCATCAAAAATGAAAGACCATCATTAATGCTCTACTTTGAAACCAAATGTATGCAACATTCTGAAGGGCTATTTGTTTATGTTTCCTAGCAGCCAAATGCCTCTTCAGATAGTAAGAATAATCTATCCACCCCTCTGGGAGAAATGTTACACTAGGACAAGGTTGAGACACTAAAGTGAGAACAAAAGAGGGAAATCAAAGGCAGTATAACACTACCATCCACAATTTTTGAAGCAAGGACTCCTTTTAAGCCATAGAGGCAATAATAGCTCTATGGACAATAAGAGCATAAAACAGGTAGCATCTACTAAATAGAAAATTGCATTTGTGCTTACCTGGGCATGTCTTGATGAGGGTAACACCACTTGCCTGCAGCACACCTGCCATTTATAGGCAGTGCTGCTGAGTGGGAGTCTACCAGGCTTCTTACAGCACCCTGACTGGTGAAGAGCTTTGACACTTCTGCTCTGATACTCCTACATATTCATACAAAGTCTCTGTAGAGGACCTCATGTCAATGCCTCACTTGCTTCATGAAGTTAGCATCAGTGAAAATAGAAAGATTTAGTGTATGCGTTTGATGTCCTCAGAAATATTGGAATGGCCTGCCATCACTTCCTCTGCCCTTAAAGTGCATCCTTTGGGAAGGGCTTTCTTAGAGGCCGCAGGGCAGACGAAGTTTTGCCACTCACTGGTGCTGAAAGTTTTGGTCTGCAGCACAAACACAGCTGCATGGGACAAAACAGAAAGCGTAACAGCTTCACAGGCACAAAACTGCTTTCACTTTTTGCTTATGCAGCTGATTTTAGCAGCAGGCCCAGAAACAACCATTTTCACTTTTTAAAAATCTTGTATGTAAGACAGTTACCCTTTAAACACAGTGGAAGATTTCTGTGGAGCTGCTGCTGCGGGGCGGGGGGCAGGGCTGTACAGCCTGCGATAAACATACAGTCTCCCAATCACTGTGTACTTGAAAACCTTGGTTATCCAAACCCCGGCTACCTGGAGCTCCCAGGCTGCTGAGGAAAAACACAAACAAATTTTAAAATAAAAAAAAACCCAAACCCTTTCCACTGCTGTTCCAAGACTGTCTGAGGTTGTTTTGTAATATTTGCAGACTCAGCGGGCTCATTGTTCATCTGAGTCATGAGAATCTGAAATAAATTTTATATTCAGATAATTGAGGTTACATTGTATAACTGAACCAGTTATAGACCAAAGAAGGGGGAAAAGGGAAAATTGCTTCAACGCCGTAATGCTGAGAGAAAATTTCTCACCTATTCACCTTTTATAGTTCTTCTTAAAAATGAAGCCGCTTAGGAGCAGGGTGCAGAGAAGAACAAGTGACTATTATTTGTATACCTGTCTAAATATAGAATTGATACACCTTTCTCTTGAACATTTTATTTGGGGTTAACAGCATACTTTTGCTAAGAAACAGAAGAACCAATTTCTCATGCAATGATCTTGTGCCAAATGCTCAGCTACAGCAAGGATCTGGTTCTAATAAACAAGTTAAATCACTTTAAGGTATGAACACAGCATACAAAATACAGTTCAGGCTCAAGTTTTTACAAGGCTCTTCCTTGCTGTCAGTGTCCTACACACACACACACATACACACACACAAAAAAACCATCCAGAAGAGGACTTTCAAAGCTTCCAAATGGGTAACAGACTGGCAAGAAAGGGAGATGTTTTCTGGAAGGAATACGGAGAGGACTTGCATTGTAGCAAGTCCTGGTGCTATCAGAGAGAGGGGAGGGTGGCTGCTCCAGAATGAACCTGGCTGCAGATGGATGGTATTCCAGTCAAGGCTCTTCAGACAGGCCTTGCTCTGAGGACGCTCTCAGACCCACTCCGGCTCTTCTCTGATATCACCGATCACCGATCACACAGGCCATCCTGCTGACCTCAGCAGTGCTTCCTGCAGGAGCTGAGGATGTGCAGGAGGAGGTACTGTCCTCCAGCGGCAGTGATGTTCTCTGTTTAAATGACTGATGAGGAGAAATGCAGGTCTTCAGCCACCTTCAGTTCTTCCACCAGCACTAAAGGAAGCTGATGTGGCCAAATGCCTCTTGAAACTGAAAGGAAATTAGTAGAAGTATCTGAAAACTGTGCAGCTTTGAAAGCTCTGCTGGCATTTTTTAGTGGCAGCGGCCGCCTGGAATGGCATTGCTCACAGGCGGGCTGATACCAGTGTGACAGAACAGGGCTGTGTTTAGACACCATGAGTCCCACTTCACTTTACAAGTGCAGTTCTATTTCTGTTGAAATGCCAGACTGACCTGAGCCAAACAACTTAGTACAGATGCTGTTCTGCAAGTGAGGGACATAGGGACTCCAGAGCTGTTGAGCCTGAAGGCCACTTAGCAGCTGGTCCCACTCATAAGGCAGTAATTGTGATGCAGCTGGTGGGTGGCCAAGTTCTTCCCCATGCCATGTTAATGGCCAAAGAGACCCCAGAAGAAGGTTTCAGGAAGAAGAATATCTACATCCCCAAGGTGGAGGGAGAAAGAATACATAAGGGATATTTTTCAGCCTGAAATTATGTCCTGGATTTAGATTCACAGGAGCATAAGATTGAGAGAAGGAAGTGGAGACTGAAGGGGGATTTAATACCTTGCACAGAGACATAACTCCCTAATGCCGTTTGGGAGAATTTAAGCAAAAAAGAGATGTAAGCTACATTCCTTGTTTGCTAAGACTGTTGCCAAGGGGGTGGAAAATTTGAGGAAATACATTTCAGTGTCTGTAAGGGACAGGAAAGAGGTTGCCTTTCTGGACTTGCAATGTGGTGAAAGAGGGTGATTGGGGTGTACAATGCTGGGTGCACACCAGCGCTTGCACACTAGGGGTGTACACTGCTGGCTGGGCCTTTGCAAGGCCCTATGCAAGCACAGGATCTGATAGACCCTGCTCCCTCCTAGCAACAGATGGGAAAAAAACACTGGCAAGAAAGTGGCTTCTGTCCAGAGAGGGACCAAACATTGATTGTGGCAGTCAGATTTGCAGACCAGCACTAAAATAACTTCAGAGCAAATGACAGCTATGATGAGCCAGCACACTGTGCTGTTGTGGTTTTTGCAGGCCTCTGATTTACTGGTGCTTTCTGTGGACTAGAAATTTCATTTATGTCACTGCCAGCCTTCCTTTCATACTCTATACTTTGAGGGCTGTAATATCCTGCAGTGGAGCCTGCACTGGCATGCTGTTCCCCAAGCAATACATGCCTCCAGACACAGCTCTTGGCTGGTGGAGAGCAGTTCACCAGCCTCAGGCAAGGAGGGAGATCTGCTGCTGCCACAGTTATACTGGCAGGAGGTGCAGCAGGTCTCAGCAGAACCTCTGCAGACCAGATCTCACTTCTAGACTGGCACAGGCACATGTGGCAATGAGAACACAGGGGCGAGAATCCTGACCTTGCTGAAACCAGCTATATCCTGGGCATTATATGACCAGCATGCCCCGCACCCCATCATTCTTTGACTGTTCAAGAAAACTACTAAAGGCAAATCTACTTGACCTTTTTCAGAGACAAGTACCAGCTCGTGTCATCTCCCCAGGTGCTAAATTGCCCAACTATTGCAAATGAAGTTCAGTCAAGCAGGACTCATTTCCCTCAGAACACCTGTCAAAGAAGCTCTTCATCCCCAGGTCAAGTGCCTCAATTACCTCTCATTGCAAGGTCTGCGCAGGCAATACATATGTACTGAAGTAAGAAAAGAGTCATGCCACCCTCTCACAACCTTCCCCCCACATTCACTGATGAGACTCTTCATACATCCTCCTTGACTTCAGAGACACTGGGCAAAGTCAGAGGAAACTACTAAGGGTTTGAGGCTCTCACCCTTGTGGTGGACACCAGATATAGCTTGTATCCCATCCCAATCCCAGCCAAGCCAGTAAGGGTTTACATTTTGGACATTGCTCAAGGAAGGCACTCACTGGACCATTGAGAAGATTCTGGTTCTGTTTTCTTTAGTCCCTGGATCAGGTGATCCTCCTGAACCTTCACTTCTCCAGGCTAAACATCCCAGCTCTGACAGCCTTTCCTTGTATGTTGGGTGCTTCTCAGAGGACTCACTGCAGTATGTCCATGTCTCTCTTCTATCAGGTAGCCAAACAATGGACACAGCACTCCAGATGTGTCTCACAAGAGGTGAGTAGAGAGGAACAATCAACTCCCGTGACCTGCTGACAGCACTATGCTTAATGAAGCTCAGGATGTCGCTGACCACATTTCCTGCAAGGGCACATTGTTATCTGACATGAATCCACCAGGACCCCCAGACTCTTCTTTGCCAAGCCACTTTCCAGCCAGCCCCTAGTCTGTCCTAGTGCATGTGGTTATTCTTTCCCAGGTGCAAGACTTGGATCTTCCTCTTGTTGAGCTTTGTGAAGTTCCTGTCAGCCCATTTCTCTGGTCTGTTGAGGTCCCTCTGAACAGCAGCACAGCCCTCTGGTGTATCAGCCACTCCTCCCAGTTTCTGATGTTTCAACCACCCCTCCCACTTCTTGCAGACAGTGTACTCTGTACTGTTCTCTGTACCATTCTCCAGGTCATTAATGAACATGTTAAACCATATTGGCCTCAGTATCAATCCCTGGGGTCAGCCACTAGTACCCAGCCTCCAGCTGGACTTTGAGTCACTGATCACAATACTCTGAGCCTGGCAGCTCAGCCAGTTTTCAGTCTACCTTACTGACCACTTACCTAGTCCATACTTCATCAGTTTGTCAATGAAGATATTATGGGAGACAGTGCAGAAAGCCTTGTCAAACTCAATAGAAACAATATCCCCTTTTTGCCCTCATTAATGGTCTCCTTTTTAATCACAGAAGGCTATGAAGTGGGTGAGGTATGATTTCACCTTTGTAAATCCATGCTGATCACTCCCAATCACTCTTATCCCTTGTATGTTTGGTACTGGTTTCCAGGATTAGATGCTCCATCATCTTCCCAGCAATAAATATGAGGCTGATTGGCCTTAGTTCACCGATACTCCTTCTTACCCTTGAAAACAGGAGTGACACTGGTTTTCTTCCAGTCTTCAGGAACCTCCCTGAGTCACCATGGCCTTTCAGAGATAATCAACAGCAGCGTCACATGACATCATCTAGCTCCCTCAGTACCTGTGGGTGCATCTCATCAGGGCCAAGGCACTTGTGCATTTCCAGTCTGTTTACATATTCCATAACCTGAACCTCCTCCACCAAGGGTAAATCATCCTTGCACTACCTATACCCATTGGTTTCAGGGGCCTGGAATTGCTGAGGGCCAGTCATACCAGTCAAGACCAAGGCAAAGAAGGTGTTCAGTATCTCAGCCTTCTTCATTTCCATTAAGAGTTCCCCATTCCAACTCACTGGTGTGTCCAAATCTTTCATAGTTGTCCCTTTGCTGTTGATGCACTTGTAAAATCTTTCCTTTTGCCTTTCATCTCCCTTGCCAGATTCAACTCCATATGGGCTTTGGCTTTCCTAACCCCATTCTTACATGCTCCCACATCACTTGCCCCTGCTTCCACCTCCTGAGTGCTTCCTTTTTATGGTTAAACTTTGTAGGTAGCTCTTTGTTCATCCATGCAGGCGTCCTGTTATCTTTCTTTGTTTTCCTGCTTGTCAGTTGGAATCTTGAGTTTCTTGAGGTTGGAGGAGGTGATCTGCGATATTCAGCAGCTCTCCTGGACCTTTCTGCTCTTCGGGACAAATTATTATGAGATTCTGCCAGGCAGTTCCCTGAACACACCAAAGTCTGCTCTCCTGATGTCCAGGGTTGTGATCCTCCAATTGGGTTTTTTGCCTCCTCCCAGGATCCTGGACTCCAGCATATCGTGGTCATGCAATGAAGACTGCCCAGCCCTCACATCCCCTACCATTTCTTCCTTGTTTATAATAATCAAGTCCAGCAGTGTTCCTCTCCTCTTCAGATCCTTGGGCAACTGTCTCAGGAAGTTATCATCAATGCACTCTGGAATGCTCCTGGGTTGCTTCTGACCTGCTGGGTTGTCCCTCCAGCACATATCAGAGTGGTTCAAATTCCCTATGGAGACCAGGGCCTGTGGAGGTGAGCCTTCTTGCAGTTGTCTGAAGAAAGCCTCATCCTGATCTGGCAGGTAGCGGACATGGTAGCAGACAGGTATGAGACAGCAGGTAGCACAACCTCACCCATGTTGATCTGCTCACTAATCCTGACTCATCAGCCCTTTGCTGGCTCCTGACCTATCTTCAGGCGAAGCTCTATGCTCTCACATACAGGGCAACTTTCCTTGCCTTCTCTGCCTGTCCTTTCTGTATCCTCTATAAAAAAGCCTGTACCCTACCTATGGCAGCACTCCATTTGTGTGAGCTCTTCCGCCACATCTCCATGATTCCAGTGAGATCATAGCCCTGCAACTGCATGCTGACTCATTGCTCCTGTTTATTTCCCATGTGCATTCACAGAGATGTATCCAGCTGTGCTGATTTCTCAAAAGAGGTGTGAGAGCTTTCCCCATCATGCTACTTGGTAGGCACTTCATTATCTGTATGCATATGCTTGTGGTGACCCCCCTTCCATCCTGTCTTGCTGATCAGAAGGTCTCTCCTGTCCACATCACCCTAGACCATTTGCTGGCCAACATAGTGCACCATTTCCTCACTTAATTGGGGGGGGTGGGGTGGGGTGTCATCCTTTCTCTCCCCTGTTGCTTACAAGCTCTCCTCACTGGGTTGGCCAGCCTATTGGCAAAGATACTTCTGCCCCACTTCTGCAGATCCCATCTCTTCCAAGTAGTCCTCAGTCCTAATCATTATCTGTTGCCAACACCAGCTTCACAAGCAGTTTCGACACACAGGATCCATCCAACCCTCCTCAAGCTCTTCCTTCTCACTGGAAGGATAGAGGAGGCACTGCCTCAGCCCCCATGCCCTTGACCATCGCCTCTAGAGCCATGTAGTCATGCTTGAGCGTGGCAGTCATACTGTCAGGTGTACCCTGGCAGTGTGATTACGCTGCATTCATCACTGGTATAACAGCTCCTTACACCTCAAGACCAAAGTAGGTACGATTGGTGATTATGTGCAGAGCAAGGATAAGACAAATTTGATTTGTTGGACAAGAGATTAGTTTTGCAGCACTGGTAGTTGAAGTAATCTAATTTTGATTAGCAGATCAGCACAACTGAGGTGTAACTTGCTGGCAGAAGGACTAGATAGAAGATGTTAATCTTGACTGATGCTATTTTTTAAGGAGTACCATTCAGGTTCACACATGCCTAACATGTTTAGGCCTTGTGTGTATGCTCCCAAGGAGATACATTTACTTGCCCTTCCTCCATATGGATTCCTCTTTTAACCCTCAAACCCAGATCTAAACAGCCGTGTCATACATTCCCTTCCTTCCTTCTCACTAGTCAAATCCTTCCTGAAGGTGCTACATCATCAGGGGTGGGTCCTCCATCCACCCCTTCTGCGCACTCCAAGAGAAGAGATGGTGAATAAGGAGCCCATTCAGGGTCTTCCTGCCAGCAATACCCGTGTTCCTAGAAAGGGATTAAAGCCCCCAAAGTGAACCAAGTCCCAGGATCAAAATGAAAACTCTGAATAGACTTGTCTGTGTTAACCAGTTTTGTTTTGTTTTGCTTTGCTTTTAACTCAGCTTGCTTTGCAAGCAAGAAAAGCATGAGATTACTATGTAGTTTTGTGTTGTACCTGTCCTGTAACACAGTGCTGAGGATCTCCTGGGAGGGGAGCTGTGACCTCCATCAGCTGGGGTGAGGAGGGAATTGTCCTTCTGAGCTGGTATCTCAATCCACCAAGATCCTGCCATGCCAGAGCACATCCTTCACACAGGGTTGTAAAATACCAAATGGGAAACAAACTATCAGGTATTTCTAGTGTAATTCACTGGGAGCAAGAGAAAGCAAATGAACCAGGAGGCTCTAAGGCCTTTAGCTGAGGACAAGCCACTCTCTGTTTTAAGCTTCCAAAGCAGTGTTTATCTGCACTCAAACTCTGCAACTCAAAATGGCACTGCAGGCAGGAAGGGAAAAAAGAAGCACAAATAACGCTCCATCAGCCAAGAAGCTGCCTTCCTACATTGCATTTATTATTCCCCCAGCAGTTCCTTTATTTTTTTCCCAGGGAGAACAGAGTTTCACTTAGAAGGGACTCACCCTCAAAGATTAAACAAAAGCACTACATCCACTCAATTAGTAATCTGTGTACAAACTGATAAAGAAATTCCTAGCTCATCTGGCTTGCATTTTGTCATTGGTTATTTAACATGATAGAGAGGCAGAGTCCCAGCTATCAGGGGATTTTCTCTAGTGATGGCTAACTCCCCTATCTTCAGCACTGCAGTTCTGGGAGAGTCAAGGCATTTGCTGGTGGCAGTGAAAGGCTTTTTTTCTGCCCTTCTGTGACCTATTCAATGAGGTCAAAAACCATGCCATAGTCTGGAGACAGTCACTGCCACCCAGACCAGAGATCAGCATTATAATTGCCTGTCCGTACTATCATAACTACCTGATGTTAATACTTATTAACTATAATGTCCTCTGCTGTAAAGTTGAAGTGTTTTGCTATGCTGCAACCAGTGCTGATAATGGCTTACTCTTTCATGGTACAGCTCATTTGCTATGCACTTTCTGTAGCACCACCAAAAGGGCTGCTTGCATTTAATTAATTCAGAGAAAGTGGCAAGAGAGGATAAGGAACTGAGATGCTGAAGTGAAATGTATGCTGTAAGGTAGGGACAAACTAGGAGGTAAGCCGTGGCAAATTCACATCTCTTGGGCATTTGCTTTTCCCAAATGCCACAGAACTGATGTCTGGACTCAGATGCAGTAGGATGGTGCAGCCACATGGCAGAAACCCACAGCTCTGCGTACAAAAGCCCACAGACAGAAATCTACACAAGCCATAGCCAGCCCTGCCTCACTGCAGGAGGTGCAGCTAATAGTGCATATTGAAATGAAGAGCTCTGCCCTCTCTGCTCTCACCTGCACCTGCAATTCCCCAAGTGCACAAAGCCAACCACCTGATGACTGCAGCCAGCGAGGAGAAGGGGGCACCACTGACAGATGCTGTATCATCACCCGCTTATTGGTCATTATCAAAACCAACACATTCCTTCTTTACTCTTCACTTCCTTCCATCCTTTTTATTTTACCTATAATCCTGCGATCTCTGTGTGATGTGGCCATGGAGAACTGGGCCCAAATCAAAGGCCTCAAAGAAAGTGGAGGGATATTGAAAGAGGGCGAGGTCCATATCAAGCAAAATGCTGCTTCCCAGGTCAAAGGGCAGCAGCAGGATGCATGGATGCAGCTCACATCCACAGGTGGGCAGCCACTGAGGTGAAGATCAATAATAGAGCTAAAGGCACAGCTCAGACCAGCATCATGATGGGCTTTAAAAAAGAACAGGCTCATCCTAAGAATAGTCTAGGTTGAATGTCTGGAAAGCAACGGAGTTGCAGTGAGCCCATCTTACAAAGAACTGAGCATCATACAGGTTTTTGTACTGGAAACATGGCTAAGGGCTCACTGAGCCTGACAAAAAGCAAATCTATTGCTTTCAGTGAGCTCTCAAATCTGTGTCCTAGATGTCTGAGACAGTGAGGTCTTTTCCCAGTGAAGTAACCAAGGTGATCGTAGCAGGGGACAGATGATTTTTCTGCAGAGGAACCTGCCAGAACTTTCAGGCTCTTTATGATTTGCTGCTGTACTGTCTCAGAGAAGCTGGAGTGATGCTGAGTGTCTAATGCTCTTGATGTATGTTTTGCCGATGGGCCCCCGAGGTTATCATCGCTCTCAGAGCTCCAGTCAAAACTCCATGCCTCAACCTAGACGCTGGGGGTAGACCCCAGGAGTTTAGCATGGGTAGAAAAGGCAGGAGGTGGCCAAACTAGGAGCAAGGGAGAAGCAGCCAGCTCAAATGATAGCAGTGAAGGAGGCGGGGAGATGAACAGAGCCTGTTACAAGCAATTCACTCTACTCCTTAATCCAGCGGCGGGGGGACAGGCAGGGGGGCTGAGCAGGTGCAGTGGTCAGACAGGTCAGTACAGATAGCTTCAAGCTGGCTGTGTGGGACAAGCGCTCATCCCACATCTGCTACAAATTCAAAAGAAATTTTGGGTATTGCATTAAAAAGATAAATTCGCACTGGGGGAATGGGCCACAGTTGGCAGCATAAGTGAGGAGGAGGGATCAGCCAGAGCAAAGCAAGCCCCATGCCGCAGGTAGAAAGCAACAGGCTCACAGCAGAGCAGGGGGATTGTTTTCTCAGCCCACAAAGTTCATCATGTCAGGAGTGTAGTTCTGCGACAGTGGCATAACTCAGTTTCCTGGGAAACCTGTCCTAAAGACAATCTGCAGGAGATGGTATCTGTCTTGGGATTTACACCCTTTTTATGAATCCACTCATGTTGGTCTTATTTTTGCAGGTAGGACACTGTTACAGCCCCCTCTACACATCCGACAGAATAAAAGCATCAGTGTGAAAGTGAAAAGCTGGGGCTGAGGTAGAGTCCATGTCTGATTTATACTCCAGAGGCCACTCCACTGGGGGCAGGATGTCCAGGTTGGTGTCATCTCACTCTGTGTCTTCTCTCAGAATGCATTCTGAGCCAACATGAAGTCATGGCTCTTGCATCAGCAACCCTGATTGTTAGCGCAGTTAAGTGGTAGTGAAGAACCTCTGGGATATGTTTAATGTAAAGATGAGCTGCTTTTCTCTCTCATGATTTACTTGGTTGGCTTTTCCTTCTTATGGCAAAGCACAGCTGTTCCCTGCACTACAGCAAAAAATGAAAACAGACAATCAATTTGAAAATAGAAACTGCTCTCCTACGCTTTTAGGGGAACTTTGCCCAGAATGTACTATTTTAGTGTTGATTTTTTATATTTTTGATAGGTTAGGATATATGATTTTGAAGCTTTTTATTTTCGTCCTGTATATTCAGCAGTGAGGGTAGAGATGAATCATGCTACCCACTGGTAATTCTTTGTCTTCAATCACAGAAGCATTTAGTACCTGTGATGGTTACTACTTTCTTGTACAAGAATCAGAACTCATAACTCAGAACATGCTAAATGTACAAAGTGCTGAGAAGTTGCCTTGTATGACCCAACACAAAGCATAAACCTCTCCCAATCCCTGTGTTCCTTCAGAGGAAGCCAAATTTAATTCTAAAGCATATTTGGATAACACTGAGAACAGTACGGCTGATCAGACCCTCTAGAAAGCAAAATCAGAATATAAACAGCAATGAGCCAAGTTTCACAACAAACTATAAAGAAACACAAATATCTGATGCTTGACAGAAGCATAAAACAACTACAAGCTGAGGCTGCCTTTTCAAATAATCAGTTTGCCAGGCTGGAAAAGGCAGTGTCTAGAATTAGTCCCATACCTCTAGTCTTCTGCCAGAGTCAAGGTCAGCTCTGGGAATTAATTGGGATCAGATCACTTAGCAGAGTGCCAGGGGAGGACCTGCAGAGCATTCCACATTCCTGATGCAGACCACATCCCCGGCTTCCCCAGCAGGGAAGTGGGAGAGGGGGCATGGCTGTCCAGCACCATTTGTGCTTTAATAGCGTTGGGTCCCATCACGGTGATGTACCCAGCCAGTTTTGAAAACTGGCTGAAAAGTCTTTCCTGAAATATTTTTAGTATTTAGCTGAATTTGTCTAGTTTACTTTCTCTCTCCCTGCTTCTGTTTTTGTTTTTCACCAAAAGAAACTTTTATCATTAGAATCAATGTAAGCTGTCAGCTACGAACCCTGCCAACAAACATTCATGCAGTGAGCATCACACCTTGTGCAACAAAACGATGTACACCAGATTTGCTGCCTGATTGTTTGCTTGCTATTACAAGCCTACACACACAGATCTTTCTGGACAACCACCCATTTCATACAGTTATCACAGTTTGGGCTGGGAGGAATTGTCAAAGGAAAATAAGCAGCAGAAAATAAGCAGAAACCAGAGCTGTGGATACCCAGCATGACAGTGCACTGAGTGCAGACTGCGGTCATACCGCATCACCAAGACAAGCCCCCAGGCTGCCAACCACAGTCTCCTCTGCAGTGATGTAGCCAAGACAACCCAAGACAACATATTCACAGGATAAATCCTGTATCAGTCCATCACATCCCCATAGAGGATTCAGCTCTTCATGGAGTGACAGGACAAGGAGGAAAGCAGAATATCATTCACCTGCTCATATGGTACAACATCTATGTGGAGTGCAGTCTGTAAAACACTTTCATTGTCATGTCCACTGCCTAGGGATCCTAATAATACACTTGAAATATTTTGAGTATGTTTAACAAGTGAATTGAACTTAATTAGGATTATTTAACACTAAAAAATATAAAACAGCTGAAATCTTTACCTACAGCCTTTTATGTATCTCTGAAAGCTGAGATCACATTTCTCCATTGGGATGGACTACCCTTGTGGTTACCATGGAGGAGGGAAGTCAGTGATATGCTTGGTCTGTGGGCTGAACCAGAAAGTCCCTGATTCGAAACACAGGGGAAGAAGTGAGAAGCCAGCTTTCCTGCTTTACATGAACCAAAGCTTAGACTCCCACCACCACCAATGAAGGCCAAGAGAGCTCCCTAAGGATCCCTGCAACCATCTCAGACCATCCATGCCTGTCAGACCGCTTCCACTGTCCACTGTGAATGGACTAATGAGGGCACCTCAGCGACAACGCAGTTCTGAGTGTGCTATTTAACAAGAAGGTGTAGAAAAGTGTCAACAAGGAGAAAATTGCTTACTTGTCTTGTTCAGGACTGTGAAAAGCCTAGACAAGAGGATGCAGTGAGTCACCTTAGAGCCCAGACTGTGCAATTTTAATGATCCAGTCCAGCCAGCTCAGGCAGAGGCAAGGGATTTTGCAAAGAGGGATTCCAAATGGCATCTTTATGTCAGTAAGAGGAAACTAGACTTTTCTAAAAGTGAATGCCAGCTTGCTGTGGAGAAGCAGCTACTTGGCTGAATTGTTTCTTGGGTTGTGCAGGTGCTTTGGAAAGGCAGTGCAAAGCAGCAGGGGTGCCTGAATCATAGAATCATAGAATGGTTTGATTTGGAAGGGAACCTAAAGATAATCTAGTTCCAACCCTCCTGCCATGGGGGGTTCCACTAGAACAGGTTGATCAAAGCCCCATCCA
>VZTQ01014894.1:0-18476 GCA_013400755.1 Pelecanoides urinatrix | reverse complement strand
ATTCCCACCCAACCGAACGGTGTTCGGGATCAAACCGGACAGTACGCGCAAACACTTACGACTCCGTCGACTTCGTTCGGGATCTAACTGAACGATATCCGTTCGGATCTTTGCTTGCAGAATTACGGGCAAAACACACTGCTGCAGCCAGCAAGGGAGTGAGCTCATAAAAAAAATCCGGATTCTTTGCTTGCCTCTATTCAGGTTCAGGATGGCGTTAGTCCCAACCGGACCCGAACAGGTGCCACCAAAACGGTGTGGGCGCCCTCTCCTTGATCAAGTCAGAATTCGAGAACCAAGACCCTCCCGGACGAGCCCCCAATTGTGATAAATGATTGTGTCCCAAAACAGGATTCCAATTTAAGTTTACAATTTATTAGACGAATAGAAGCAAGCAAACAGCGCTGGGTGTGCCAGGAGTCTCCGCTCCACCAAGACACACACCATAACGCAGCACTCATCATAAATATATACAGCAAAGTGTTGTATGTGCATAAAGTTTCGCAATACGCCTATACATATGCATGACCTGTCCCCGCTTCGTAGTAAAATGAGTTCCTGGAAGTCATTTCCATGAACCCCTCCCATCTGCGCTTGCGCACGGCCATCGGGTGGTCGTCTGTGGGGGTCTTTTGGATGAAGGCTCACAGTCTTCTTCACCATGTATTCTCACCTTGGGCCCAGAATGCCGAGTTGGCTGAATTCCAAGTTGCAAAACCTGGTCTCAGCCCGATGGCTGCTTCTTGTAGACAATGGAGTTCCTGCTATCTATGCAATTCTTGCTTGCACCCAGGTTGCAGGGTCTTGCCTTATTCTTCAGTGTGTTTACAACAGCATCTATCTTATCTAAGTTGCTAAGCTACAAATTGGTTGCATTAACTTTTATCATTTTATTCACTACTGCTAAAGTTCTTTCAACCCCTTCTCTCAGTCTCCCCTTTTCTAAAAAGTTAGTAGATTCATTTACTATACCAGAATGTTCGCTAAGTGGCTTTCGCAAGAAGCAGGAACTATATACATACTATATACATTAACCACTCTGCTAGACTTAGGCTTGTGGTCATACAAGGGTATGTAGGACAGAAGGTCACACTTCATCACACAAATCAGATGAACATATTTCACAACAAGTAAGAAAACTCACAGGTTGAGATAAAAACAGTTTAATAATTGAAATAAAATGAAGTAGAACAGTAATAATAACAATGATAACAACAACAATAACAGAATATACAAAACAGACAATGCACAATGCAACTGCTCACTGACTGCCGACCACATGTCACGAATGGGGCGAGCCCCCCCCCACTCCTGGGTTTTATACTGAGCATGATATCATACGGTATAGAATACCCCACTGTCCAGCTTGGTCAACCACCCCGGCTAGGCTCCCCCCCTCCCCAGCTTCCCCTGCATGTGGCAGAGCATGGGAGGCTGAAAAGAGAAACAAAACCTCCCTGATGCAAGCACCACCCAGCAACAACCAAAGCATCAAGAAATACAGCACATCCCCCAAGCTACTGGGAAGAAAGTTAACTCTGTCCCAGCAGGAACCAGGACAGCCTAAAAGAATCCACATCGAATACTACAGCTGCAGTAAATGTCAGGATCCCTTTCTTGTACAGCAATCCTAGACAGAACCAAAGAGAGATGAGAAAGTTTACAAGTCAGTAGGTGCTCCCAGCTCTCGGCCCTTGCTGCCACGTGTAGGTACCCATGTGGCACCATGCTAAATCAGTCAGAAGAAGTGTCCTTGCCAAGAGCATTCCCAAGCACGGTGGCTGCCAGAGTCCTGGAGCAGACCCTCCTGCCCTGGCCAGGCTCCTGGCCATGGCACGCTCTGTGCCCAGAAGACTCAGGCTCCAGGGCTGCCATTCAGACACCTCTCATCAGCAGACAAAGGTCCTGTTAGGAGAGAAAACCCTTTGTCCTCACATTGCTGGGGCGGTGCCAAGACAACAGATGGAGAGACCTGATGAGACGCAAGAGAAACCGGGTACAGCTTAGTAGCAAGCATGTGGTTGCCTCTCCAAGTTGTGAGCAGTTAACGTGCTGGAAGCAGAGGGCACTTTCCCTAGCTGACAGCCAAGCTCTTTCTGTAAAGAACCCTGATGCTGAGTTCATGCCAGCACCAATCAAAGGAGCTTAAACTACCCTTCAGGCTTCCCAGGGAATCAGAACTTGGACTCCAGTGAATTTCTGCTGGATCCCTTGTAATCTGTGGAGACCCTCTTCCTCCATGATAGAGAACAGAATAAAGTAGAGCAGTTTTGCCAGGAAATGCTGCTCCTCCTCAGGTTCCTTGGCTGTGCTCTCACTCAGGACCACCACACTTAAAGCCATCTGCACTGGGGAGGGGAAGAGGCAGGCTGCGGTTCTGATTCAGTGTGACAGCTTTTAGAGTCCCCTTTGATCCAGTAACAACTCTGAGCAAACTTTAGAGCCGCGAGACTAATGGCAACATTATAGTCGTGGTGCTCCCCAGCCACTTCCAGCCACTGGTGCTCTGAGTAGACCCTGATCACCTTCCTCTCCCATTTGTGTCATACAGGGTCCTACACTTTGCCATAGACCCCGGAGCCGGATGCACCATGCCTGGCATCGCAGTGCTGGTAGATGAGGTGGACCATCTCGTCCTCCACCCAGCTCACCCAGCCAGTCACTGTCAAACCCCGAGAAATTAATCCTCTTCCCAGCCATCTCCTCCACTGCCGGAGCTGCCATCAGCTTCATGTGTGGGCGTCGGTGTGGCCTGTGCAGCTCCAAAAGGGTGTAGTTGTAGTCCATGTGACCAAGTTGGGCACCGGATCCAGCCCACGGGCACCTGCGTATGCTGCATCCGAGCTCAGACTCTCACCAGCCTCCCCATCCCCATCCTGTTGCCAGTGCCCTGCGCTGGCATCAGGAAACCCACCTTGATCTTCTTAGCCCCCTTCACGTAGTCTTTGCTGTTGTGAATGCAGTGGGCAGCGGTAAGGATGTGCCACTCAGACATCAGCACGCCCGTGCAGCCCGTGGAGATCTTGACAATGGCAGAGAAAGGGTAGCTCATCAAGAATTGGTTCCTGCTGATGGAAAACCGCCTGTCTGCGCCATAAATCTGCCCCTTGCATCGCACATGCAACCTCCACTGACTCCTCTCCGCGCCACTCGCTCGGGAGCTTGCTTCCACTGTGGTGAGGGTGCGGGTGCCGTTGGGATACACTGTAAGAGAGGTACTCCTGGAAGTCCTGAGGGAGCAGGTCAGCTTCCCACCGGGCGCAGGCATCATCACAGCGTGTTGTTACCTCTGGGACAGGCTGTGACAAGAATCGCCCTTTGGCTAGTTGCAGTGTGGACCGGGGAACAAGATCAGGAACCAGATCACCAGCTGCAGCATTGGGAAGAAAGGAGAGCAAGAGAAGAGCAACCACCTGGCAGCAAGTCATCGTGCCAGACCTGCAAAGGCAAAGCAAGGAGAGTATTAAGCCTGCACGATTAGAGAGCCGGCCACCTGCCGCGGCTCAGGGCTGGGTGGATTATTGAATACACACAGCCTCATGCCAGCTACTGCGTCGTGCATGCTTGAGCTGTTACCACAGAAAGTAGAAGGGTTGGGACCTGCCTGGAGCCCAGTGAGTAACGAGCGATAGGAATCTCACCTGGCACTGCCTTTGATCTCCTGGAGCTCTTCTGGACGGCAAGGCCCAGCAGCGCAAACCAGTGTCGCTGCAGATATATCACAGGCTGATGCGTTTGCTCTGTCGCGCCAGTAACACCGTCTGCCCCGGGGTGGATTTCCCGGATTCCAGGGCTCGCGCCCTGCTGATGGATGCGTCCCACCCGGCAGCCGTCACAGCTCCGCTCCACCAGCTGGTCACCTGCGGGGAGGAGGATCAGACGATATCTGCTCGCTGAGGAAGAAGAAGGCACATTAACTCCTCAAGTTGAAGTATTTGGTGTCACAGAGCAGTGCGGACCAGCCAGCCTATTTTAACTCCCAAACGCATCATTGTACCCAATTTAAAATTTAATCATCTGCTGCTACGTCTCCACGTGCCAGGGCCACCCCTGTTTGTGCAGGGGGCAGGGTCTACAGTGCCAGCTCTCCCTCTAACGGCGCAGCGGCACAGCCTTCTATCTCCATCCTGCCCTGAGCCTGCGCACCCACCCGGGCTCCTCTCGGCAGCTCCCTGAGAGGCTCTTCCTCCGCAAGCAGCTGGTGTGCAGAGAGAGCTGCCCCAGGAAAGCCTCTTGACCCCCGAAGGCAGCCGGGGTCTGCGCTGGACACATGGCAGTGCATGTGGCTATGAAAGCCACAGGGGACAGGGTGGAGCCAGGCGGGGAGGGAGGCTAAGAGCCACCAGCTCTCTACACTCCCTGCACCCTGACCAGTCAGTGCTGCATCCCTGGCACGGCCCACGGCCAGAGCTTGTTGCCGTCAGCCGGTGGCCAGAGTCAGGCCTGTGCTGCAAACGCAGCAAAACACAGCTGGAGCCAACAAGCCTCCAGCCCCCCTTTAAATCCACGGGGGACAGCAACAGGGAGATCACAAACCAAGCCCTCGTTGTGGCTCCCAGGGGGGCCTGCCTGAGTGGCCCCTCCAGGCACTACAGCCAACAAGACAGCACTGAAACAGGAGCCAGCCCTGCCTCCCCTGCCCGTGCTCCTGCCCACACTTGTGCCTGCTCTGCCCGGCACCCGTGCAGCAGCAGAGGCACAGGCAGGGGAGCAGTTTCAGGCTTGTTTGGTTCCCTCCAGGGCTCTGCCAGCCGCCCTGCTGGGGCTGGAGCCACCCCAGGGGGGCCCACGGCTGGGTGGCAGGCAGGAGCACAGCCTATGCTGCAAATCTGTGTGGAAACTCCCCAGCTGACGGAGCAAACCACAGGCAGCTGTGTGCAGGGCTTGGGGACTGGGCCTCTCAGCAGCAAAGCCAGGCTCTGCTTTTTGCTGTGTTTTCTCAAACCAGAAAATGGCCCTTCCAGACTGGCACAGGAGGGGAAAGCCTACCCTGCAGCCCCCAACACCTGACAGGAACATGCTTCCCTCACAGCCCCTCTCTGCACAATGGAGCCCCGGGTTGCTATCGGAGTATCTCAGCAGGCCACACACAGGCTGGCATGGCAGCAGTTAAAGTGGTGAGAGCAGCACAGGCTGCTCCCTTGTGCCAACAACATGCTGGAGCTCCAGCTGGGTGTTATGCATCCACCAACTGATGCACCGAGATGTACGGTAATGCCAGCGGGGCCCAGGAAAGGCAGAGAGGTGCTGCCCGGTGGAGGATGTGGTGCCACCCCTGGCAGTTCTGCTAGCCTGGAACGGGCGGAAAGAGGCGGAGGGCAGATGGAGGCAGGGTCCCCTGAGAGTGGGTGCCCAGGGCTGGGGCGGCCTCCCCAGGGAGGCAGCCAAGGGCACCCAGGGTCCCCTGAGAGTGGGTGCCCAGGGCTGGGGCGGCCTCCCCAGGGAGGCAGCCAAGGGCAGGGCACCCACTACGGGGCCCAGGGGTAAGCAGGGCTGCTGCACTCCTGGCAGCATCTGTGCCCGTGGCAGGCTGGCACCAACCCACCACACAGCACTGGCACAGACTGGCAGCTGCCAGACAGCTGCTTCCTTGGGCTGCTGTGGTGGGAGCTGCCCAGGGCTTCCAGCACCCCGCTTCATGTCCGAAGCTCTGCCATTCCCAATGGGTGCCCAGGATGGGACACTGGTGCTCAGTGGGATGGCCTGGAGCCAGGCATGGGCATGCCCATGGGCACAAACAGACCCACGCACGGCCATGGGCATGGACATGTGCACGGGGACACGGAGACAAACAAGGCATGGGGGGCTGCAGCAGTGCCAAGCCAGGGGGTGAAGGCTGCAGCCATACCATGGGCCAATTGCCCACTAGGCTTGGGCAACAGCAACCAAACCTGGGTGCATTGGTGCCAGGGGAACTGTGGACTCAGGGCTCAGCAGGGCCCCATGTGCTGCCCCTGGTCGGAAGATACCCACCAGGTGGGCTGGTGAGACCCAGCGCAGCACACCAAGGCACCAGCATGACCAGAAGAGCTGGAGGCACCTGTGAAGAGCCAGTGCCAGGAGTCAGCTGTGCCTGAGGGCTGGAGCCTGAGTCTCTGGCAGGGCACCCTGGCCTGGAGCAGCAGGGCAGGCAGTGCCCAGCGTGAGGCCAGAGCAGGTGCCGCAGCCTCTTTTACTCCGGGCACAGCCCTGGGGCAGGGCTCATAGCTCCAGCCCAGGGGCCAAGCAGAGCTGATGGCGTGGGGCCCTCACTGCTGACCGTGCAGTGACCCTGCTCTGCTGCCAGTAAACAGGCAGAGATGACAAAACCACGCAAGATCCATCTGCCCTAAATTAGTTTATTTTGCAAAATAATCTGTCAGAGCTGATTTAGACCAGACCAGAATCTGGGAAATCATCATCTTCTCATATGGATGCAGCCCAGCTCCTGGCCACGCTTCCTCTGCAGGCCACTGCTGGCCTCCAGGAGATATTTCCAAGGTCCTTACTGCAGCGGCTGCCCTGGGACCTGGTGACACTCACACGCAGCGCAGGGCCTGCAGGGCAGGGCCATGGCATGCCCACAGGTACCAGCAGCGCTAGGTTGAGCTGGCGTGGAGCACTGCTCCACAGTTCCTGGCTCACTGGCTCACTGTCCCAGGGGACAGTGCAAGGACTAGTGGCTCCAGCCAGCAGGTTTTGGGCAAGGAGCTCACCCAGCACAGCCAGCTGTGGCCGAGCCCTGCTTTGTGCTGGCACCAGCCTGGCACCTGGCCCAGTAGCATGTGGGGTCGTGCCCGGGGGTCCATGACCACAGGGCATTAACACGAGGTGTGGCAAGACAAACGGAGCCAAGCACTTAAAAAACATTTAGTTTAATAGGTATAAAAGTCGACATTAAAACACCAATTATACAAAGGCATATGAGGTTGGACACTGGTACGGCTACACTGTGGACATCCTCACAGACACCCGAGCTAGATGCTCACACCAAGCAGCATGGCTGGGGCAGCACGGGGCTCAGCATGGGATGCAAATCCCAGGCATGGAGAGGGATTTGGCCGGCTGAGGCCTGTGCTGCCAGGGAGCACCGGACCGCTGGCGGTACCAAACGAGCTGCCCCAAGCCTCGTCACACAGCTCCAGCCATGGCTGCCATGTACATGCCCAGCACTTGGAAAGCACAGAGAGTAGGTGGACAGCCACATGGACAGACGGAACGAATACAGCTGCACCATCACGGGGGGCCTCCCGTGAGCAGGGAAAGCAGCATTTCTGACAGCAGGTTCCATGGTGGGAGGGCTGTGCCGGTGTCACTGCCCCTCAATGGGGATGGGGGGATGGGAGAGACCAGCCCTGGGCCACCAGTGCTCCCACCCAGCCCTGGGACTTGCCTCTGTGACATCTGCTCTGTGAGGGGAAAGGGCAGCGCACAACCCGGCTCCGCAGTCCTGACTCTGGGACTCGCTGCCCACGAGAGAGGGGATGCATGTACTGCATGGATCATGATCTTGTCCCCGAGCGGGAATACTGGCAGAGGTCCACGGAGTGCCGGTGCTTAGTCCCTCAGACTGCAGCAGCCCCGGGGCCAAGGTCCAGTCCAGGGTGATGGACAGGCTTTTCTACTGTGGCACAGGGTTCCTCTGCATTTTTCCCTTCCACGCTGTTCCGAATCCCGTAGCCAAAGTAAATCATAAAACCTGCAGGACAGTTTCCGCAATGAAATGCACAGCGGTGGGCTGCCAGTGTAACAGCCCCCGAGGGGAGACCCTGCAGGCACTGCACTCCCCTCCACAGGACACCTACCCACGGCCATCCAGATGGCAAACCGCACCCAGGTGCCGGCACTCAGCTGTACCATCAGCAGGATGTTAATGAAGATACTGAAGATTGGCAGGAGTGGGAGGAAAGGTACCTGCAAGGGACAAAAGGTGCCATGTCAGCTGTGCTTTGAGGGACCTGGCCGGGCTCGAGGATGCTCCTGGCCACAGAGGGATCCCCCCCGTGCCACAGCCCAGAGAGCACCCAGGTATTTCCATGCTGCACATGCCGGGCTGCTGGGGGCTGCACTCACTTTGAAGTTCAATCGCGCGTTGCTCTGCGGCTGCCTCCAAACGATGATGGTGGGAATGAGCAGAGCCACGAGGAGCAGCACCAGGGCCACGATCCAGCCCACGCTGGCATCCTTCAGCGCAGTCACCTTGAGGGTCAGGACCACGCAGATGACCGTGATCAGTGTGGCTGCAAGAAAGGGGGCAAGTCAGGGGGCTGCACAGCACGTGGCCTCCCTGGGACCCCAAGCCTCACCAACGGCTGGGCTGAGGCACCCACTCCTCTCGGTCAGGTATGGGTCCAGCATGTGCTGTCTCCAACACCAACCCGAAAGCCTCAAGAAAGCGCTTTGCCGAGGGAACTCGCCAGCCCGGCAAGCTGAGGGGAGCCTGCACTTGGCTGGGCTCAAACCCAGCTCTTAACACTTACCCAGACCTGGCTGAGCCACCCCATTCTGACTGCACAATGAAGCCATTGATGGATGGATCAAACCTCGCTGGCCGAGCCCGAGCGCTCGCAGGGGGCCAGGGACTACCCTCACTGGGTGGCCAGCCTGGGCCAGGCTTGTCACGGGGAGCTCCCTGACCACCTGCACATGCCTGGCTTAGCACCCATGTCCTCCATCAGCCTCTATGCGCCCCAAACCCTAGCCATGCCCTGCACTTGGCACCCTGCTCAGGCCAGAGCGGATCCAGTGCCCGCTGGCGCTGCCAACAGTGGCTGGCAGCCTGCGCTGCCTGGCCCCTCTCCTCTGCCCAGTGTTCCCACCATCCCTTCCCGGCTCTGTGGAGACAGGCCAAAATGCTCTGGCCCCTGGCAGGAGGGGACATCAGCCACCAGCTCCTGCTCACTCACCAATGACTGAGACACAGACGTAGACGATGCGCCCCGAGAGCGCGGTGGGGGTGTCCACAGGTGGATTGAAAAGCGTTGCCAGGGATAGCATCTCTTTCCGCTGGGTGCTGGCAGTGGTGATGGTTGGGTTCATGATCACCCTTTCCTCCTCGTTCCTGTTCAGCTCCAGCATTTCCATGGCCTTCGGGGAGTTCAGCTGCCCAGACTGGTACCTGAGCAGATGGGACAAGCTGCAGCAGAGCCCAAGGAACTTCCCAGCCCAGGGGGACGGTGGGCAGCACCCTCATACCCTTCCCGCTCCTCCAGCCCCACATGCTGCTCCGGCAGCAGCCCCACGACAGTCACCCCACGGATGTGCTCGGAGACACCACGCAGGCTCTTGTGAGTAGCCTCCATCTTGGGGGCTTGATGCTTCCCCAGGCTGCGTCCCCCCTGAAAAAAGCTGTGGCTACAAGCCCCAGGCTCGATGCAACGCACATCCACCCCAGGCACCGCCACGCGAGAGGAGGCACCCACCGGAGGATGAGCACGCACACCGCCACTAGGGAGTAAGCCAGCAGCGTGCCAATCGACATGAGGTCCACCAGATCCTTCAGGTCAAGCAGGAAGGCCATCACCGCTGCAACAAGGACATGCAGCGTGAGCACGGCTCCGGACCACCACGGGACCGAGCGTGAGGCAGCGGCTGGGAGCCTTACCTGCAAGGAGGCCTGAGGTGATGGTGGCTGACAGAGGGGTCTTCGTGCGGCTGTTGATGCTGGAGAGGAACTTGAAGAGCAGCCCGTCCTCTGCCATGGCATAGATCACACGGGGCATGGGGAACATGGAGCCCAGCAAGCTGCCGTGGGGACAGATGTCTCAGGGCCTGCCAGGCAAGCTGTCCACACCCACCACCCAGATGGGGACAGGACCAGCTCTGGGCTGGGAGGAGGACAGCAGGAGGAGGATCCCTGGCAAACCCCCAGCCCAGTCAGAATGCATGCTGCTAGTCCCTGTGCTGTGCGAGGCAGTGCCAGGGATGCAACCAGTCCTACCTGGTGGAGAGGGCACAGAGTGAGCCGACAGCAACGGCATAGCGGGCAGGCTCCCAGCCCACCGCCTTGAAAGCCTCAGGCAGGGGGCTGTCCTTGTTCAGGAGGAAGTAGGGCACCATAAGGGTCAAGGCCGCGGAGACCCCAAAATAAGCCACAAAGCAGATGAGGAGGGACACAATGATGCCAATGGGGATTGAGCGCTGTGGGTTCCTGGCTTCCTCCCCTGTGCAGAGACAAGAGGCAGCATCCATCCCTGTTCCACGGTACAGCGCAGGGCAGCTGGCCCCAGGGTACACAGCAGGGACTTTCCATGGCAGTGTGGGGCTGGGCAGCAGCAGGCAGGAGCTGTTGGAGAGGAGGGGTCCCCAGCTGTGCTGCTGCACTGGCAGAGGCTTTGGCACTGCTGAGAGCAGAGGCGTGCGGCTGCAGCCCCGGCTTCCAGGTATGTGGCTGCCCAGCAGCTGGGCTCACAGCCCCCCCTGGCTGTGCTGGCCCTCTGCCCTCACCAGGAGCTCCTGCTCCCCACAGAGCCCACTGAATGCAGATCCTCCATTGCGCGTGGGCAGAGACAGCCACCATGCCCTCTGGCCCCCGGCCTTAGCAAAGGCGTGCTCTCCTGCTGCACATTGCTCCCCGGCAAGGGGCTCGGTGGCCAGCATAGGAGGGAAAGAGGCGGCTGCCAGGCAACCCCTGGGGGCGGGGAGGCACAGGCAGGGAGGTCAGGCAGAACAGCCTGTACCAGCCACCCACTAAGTAGATTCCTGGGGGAATGAGAGGAAATTAAGAGGGCTCCCTGCGCTTCAGAGAGCGGTGGTTCTGCTTGAACTCAGTCATTTAGAAAAACGTTGCTTGAGGCTGGAAAAAAACAGGAGGCACTACCAATTCCCAGCGCTGTTGCAGCCTCGACTCGGCAGCAGAAATGCTCCCCACTGCCCCAGGAACTGCTTGCGCAGGCAGGGTGCAGCCCCGCTCCCACCACGCGGTGCAGGGAACCTCCTTTCCTGGGGCAGGGGCAGGCTGTAAGCCCTTTTGTGCTGGCCAAGCTGGGAACAGAGCCACCGTGGGAAAACCTCCCAGGAGTAGAGAGACGGGCTGTTTCCCACACCATGGAGCATCTCCCCTGCTGGGTCCCACCCAGCCATTTCCCCCCTGCGCTGGGGAAATGCCCACACTGCCCTCGCCCAAGGCAGTACCTGTGGTGGCGATGCAGTCAAAGCCCACAAAGGCGTAGAAACAGGTGGCAGCGCCGGTCAGGATCCCTTCCAGTCCAAAGGGGACAAACCCACCGGAGCCAAAGGCTTTTTTCCTGGACAGGAGGGAGGAGAGCAGCTGCCGTGGGGTGCGTGGACAGTGGGGCCTGTGCCAGCCCGGTGCCAGACCTGGCCTGGCAGTTGCTCTCCTCACCCAATGTCATCCAGTGGGTCCAGGTACGAGCCATTGTTGTAGTCCTCCTCCGAGAGCTGCCAGTTCTTGATGTCTCCCTTCACAAAGCCAGCGATGATGACGAAGCCCAGCACCACCAGGTTCACCGCCGTGAAGATTTTGTTCACGAGGGCGGATTCGCTGACACCGAAGGCCAGCAGTGCTGCAGGGATGGAATGGGTGAGTGGGGACCCACTGGGCTCCCATGCCACCACCCACAGTGCCACGGAGCCGCCCCTATGCACTCACCAGTGAGCAGCCCAATCAGGATCAGGGCAAAGAAGTCTGGGCGCTCGGCCAGCACCCCTGGCAGGTGCACTGTGGTCTTGTTCATGAAGAAGGTGGAGATGTGGTTGCCAATGATGTTGTCGAATGCTGCGCTCCAGGCTCGAGCCACGCTGGCCGTGCCTGGTCAATGGCAAATCTGTGCATCAGTCTGAGACCAGGGCAGAGCAGCACTGGCCACCCCCACCCCAGCACCCACCCCCTTGCAGATCCCACCCCACACCCTGCTCCTGCAACACCACACGCTGCCACCATGAGCCCCCCAACACTGCCAGTGCAGTGCGGGAAGGAGCCCGGGCACACATGCCAGCACCCTGCCCGGCCCCGTACCTATTACGTATGAGAGGATGAGGTTCCAGCCGGTTGTGAAAGCCCATATCTCACCGACGGTGACGTAGCTGTAGAGGTAGGCAGAGCCGGTCTTGGGGACACGGGCCCCAAACTCTGCATAGCAGAGTCCAGCCAGTACCGACGAGAGAGCAGCCACCAGGAAGCATAAGACGATGGAGGGACCAGCTGTCTCCTTGGCCACCTCCCCGGCCAGCACATACACGCCAGCCCCCAGTGTGCTGCCCACCCCCAGGGCTATGAGGTCCAGCGTGGAGAGGCAGCGAGCGAAACGCGTGTCTTCAGAGCTCAGATCCACCACACGCCGGCGGATCAGCTTCTTCCCAACACTGGTCATTTTTCCCCCGAACATCTTGTCCTCTCGTGGGTGGTGCTCAGCTGCCCAAAACCCCTGCAAGAGAGGGACCATAGGATCATGAAGCTCAGTGTCCTACAGGCAGCAGGACCCACACTGAGGGGAACAGGGCAGGCAAGCAATGCCTCCAGGAGCTGTGCCTGCTCCTGGCCAACCCGTTGGCACCAAGCCCCCACCACGCTGGTGGGGCAGAGACCGTGGCAGCTCCCTCCAAGGCATCGTGGGGCTGCACATACCCCACCTGCACAGTCCCTGCGCCTGGAGAGTGAACCAGGGATGAATCCAGTGAGTCCGTGGTGGGAAATGGGCTCATTGCACAAGCCCTGTGTGGTCCCCACCATGGGGCCCCAGGCACATCCCAGAGCTTGCCCACTGTCTCCCAGCAACTCCTCACTGATTTGGCAGCCTGGAGATCCCTCAGCCCAAACTTGACTGCTGGCACATCCCTCCGGCCTGGTGCGTGGGCGTGTGCAGCAGCAATGGCAGAGAGACAAAGCATTCCTCCAGCAGAGGATTTGGCAGGCTGGGCTGACTCACTGGGACACGGCCATTCCTCCTTTGCTCCCAGCATCTGCACTACACCCTCGGCAGGGATGCGTGGCCAGACACACAGTGAGGGCCCCCGGCGCACATCCCTTGCGTGCCAACAGTGCTTGCTGAGCAGCTCCCATGCTCCGCAGGCTGCAATCTCCCTAAAAGTGTGACACCCCCGCTCCCCTTGCTCACAGCAGCCACCCATCCCCAAAACCTCTGGGAGATGAGCACCCTGTGGAGCAGGCAGCCGGCACAGGGTGCAGCGAGCCATGAGGAAAGCGGATCCCAATGCCCACAGCCACGGCTGGCACCCCATGCCCAGCACTGAACCACTCACCCACCAGCACCTTCTCCACACTGGCTGCTCCCTTCATTGGGAAACAAACCAGGCACCCAGGGCAGCACCAACGCCACACTGTATGGATCAGCATAAGTACACACAAGGATAACTTTGTGACCCTTTTCCACTGAGAGGGATTACCAGGGTCGCAGTGGCAGCCATCAGCTTGTCTGCTTCCCCATAACCAGCAAACCAGCCCATTTCTGGAGAAACCTTCTCCTGAGCTGGCACATGTCACATTCGGCCTTGGCGCAAGGAGCCGTCCCATCCCAGGGCAGCCTCAGGGCCAGGTTTCAAGGGAGCAAGTGCCCCAGCACTGGCACCATTCCAGCCACCGCCCAGACAGCTCTGGCTGTCTTCCCCAGCGCTGCTCGATTGCTCCAAGGACTTCTGATGCCCGACGCAAGCTCTGCAAGCTGGAGCTGGCAGCAGAAATGTCCCCAGCCCTTATTCCCAGAGCAGTGCAGCGAAAAAAGCGCGAGCGGCACTGAGCAGGAAAATGTGGGACAGCCTTCCCTTCCTAACCTCCGTGGGCCCTGCTGTGCTGGGATTCGCCGTGTCCGATGAAAGGAACACGTTAAGCACCCAGACCCACACCAGCCTAGGGAAAGCTGCTCAGGCAGGTCGGCTGGCTCCAGGGAGGCTCAGCCCATGGCCGGAGAGGTGTCTCGCAGAAAGCCACGCTGGCGTCCGAGATTGAGAGCGTGCAGTGAGCTATGGGCGAGCGAGGAGAGAAGAAGCAACGTGTCAGGCCACAGCTCCCGCCAGCAGGAGCCTCCCGCTGCCTGCCGCATCCTGGTACCCACCGCATCCCGCCGCGGCTCGGGGCAGGTGCCGGGGCCCGTCAGCCCCGCTCGGGACCCTCACCCCAGCCCCCGCGGGGGCATCTCCAGCCCCGGGGAGCTGCCAGCCACGCTCCTTCCCGCCGGGGAGTCCAGCGCTGCCCCTGGGACGACGGGACCGGGACGGGGCGCCGCGGCAAGTCCCGGCCGCTGCCCGCACCGGCCCCACGTGCAGGTGGCGGCTGATGCAAGCGCGGCACCGGTTGCGCCAGGCCCCGCCCGGCCCGGCGGCGGCGGCCGCCGCGACTCACCGGCGGCGCGGCGCGGCTCGGTACAGTACGACGCGGCTCGCTCCCGTGCGGTCCCGTTCAGCTCCGCTCCGCTCGCCCCGGGAGTGCCGCCGCCGCTGCCGCCAAGGGGGTTGAAGGGCGGACCGGCTCCGCCCGCCGGATGCCGGAGAGCACCGCCCCGAGCCGAGCCGAGCCCCGGAAACAGGCACCGGCGCTCGGCCCCCCCGGACGGCCGCCCCCGCTCCCTGCAGGCACGCCCCGCCGCCCCAGGGGAAGCGACGGGCGAGCGGGACCAGCCCCGGGGCCGGTGAGGGGAAGCCCGTCCCCTCTCAGCCCTACCCGTGCCCGGTTCCTCGCACCCTGCCACCCCCCAGGTCACAGATTTTAAAAAAATATAAATACAAGTCATAAACGGCACCGGGGCAGGGGCCAGGCACGGCTCGGCCCCCGGGAGTGCGGCTGCCACGGGCAGCAACGTCGAGCCCAGGGCAAGGCACCGTGCAGCCGGCGGCATCAGCCATGTTCCCCCGGGAAAGGCCATGGAGGGGGCGGCTGAGGGTCCCCCGAGCCAGTTGTGCCGGGGCTGGGAGCGAGGCGAGGACTCAGTCCGGAGCTCAGTCCAATGCAGGGAGTGGGGCTCTGCCCCGAACCCCACATGCTCCACAGGGAGTGAGTCCCAGCCAGTGCCCATGCTGCTCCGCTACAGTCTCCTCAACTCCAGGAGCAACAGGCAGCTCTAAGTGATGGGAAACACCAGCCTCGGGAGAACTGTTTGGCAGTTGGGCCAGCAGCCAGGAGGGAGGCAGCAGGAGCCAGAACCCTTCTCTCAGCGCACAGGTTGAGACCAGCCACCCAGAAACCTGCTCCTGATGCAATCCAGCGTTCCTGTGTCGTGAGCACCCATTCAAACAGGCAGCGGTGCTCCAAGGTGAGCCAGCCCCTCCCTGGCATCGCAGGCAAGGCTCTGCTCCAGCACCACTGCTGAGGATGCAGAGGCAACAGGCTTCCAGCCGTTTGCAGTAGAGTGGGCAGAAGCACCAGGCAGGGCGCTATAGGCCCGGCGCTGGGTGCCTGCCCACCCCGCCTCCCCTGCGGGTGCACACACAAGGGCGGGGGAGACAAAAAGGCTCCATGCAGTAAAATGACCTCAAGGTGATGGAAACAGCAACGCAGCATCCTGTGAGCGCAGCTGCCAGGCAGTGATGCAGGATCTCTTCCCGCTCTCAGCCCTTGCAGATGAATGAACCATGGCTCAGCAACGCCTCTTCCCCTCCCCGGCCGCATGCTCCCCACCAGGAAGGAAACAAGCTCGAGATCAAGATACAGAAATCCCCTGCAGCCTCGCTATTAGCACCCAGGCGCTTCCTGCTCCTTCTTGGGCTGCCTGCAGCAGGCAGGGACCTGGCTGGGCCAAAGCCCTGCTGCCTGCAGCACTGAGGGTGCTCTCGGGCAGGACCAGCCGCACCACGGGCACAACAGGGCTCCATGGGGGCATGCCCTGCCCCAGCCAAACAGGCTGGGTACCCAGAGTGGCGAGGTGGGGATGACACCGAGACTTGCCTATCCCCAGAAACCCTTTTGCAACAGCAGCCGTTGGGAGACAGTTTCGGGCAGGTAGAAGCACCGGGGGACAGAACATGGCTCCAGCTCCCAGACCTCACACACAGCTCCACATCCATCTTCCCAGTGCCCCATCCTTACCTCCCAGTCTATCGCTCTCCCGCTGCCCTATTCAGGGCCCCGATCCAGCAGCGCAGGCCAAGGGCTGGGAGCAGGCAGAGGCATAGAGCAAGCCAAGCGCATGTCCCAACAGGAGCAGCAGGAAGGCAGAGAGTGGCAGGGCATGCATACCTAGTGCCAAGGAGGGTAGGAGGTGGTTCCAGCCCAGAAAGGGGGCCAAAAGCCCTGCCGAAGCAGATCTGAATCAGTCCTTGGAGCCCCATCAGCTTCTACTACCGGAGCATAGAATCATAGAATATCTCAAGTTGGAAGGCACCCATAAGGATCATGGAGTCCAACTCCATGCTCCTTACCTAAAACTAAACCATGTGATTAAAAGCATTGTCCAGACACTCCTTGAACTCTGACAGGCTTGGTGCTGTGACCACTTCCCCGGGGACCCTGTTCCAGTGACTAACCACCCTCTCAGTGAAGAACCTTTTCCTAATGTCCAATCTGAACTTCTCCTGATGTAGCTTCATTCCATTTCCTTGTGTCCTATCGCTGGTCACCAGGGAGAGATCAGCAGCTCCCCCTCCACTGCCCCCCTTGAGGAAGTTGTAGACTGCGATGAGGTCCCCCCCCCTCAGCCTTCTCTTCTCCAAGCTGAACAAACCAAGTGACCTCAGACACTCCTCCTAAGTCTTGCCCTCGATGCCTTTCACCATCTTGGTCGCCCTCCTCTGGACACACTCTAATAGTTTGATGTCCTTCTTATAGTGAGGCGCCAAAACTGCATACAGTACTCGAAGTGGGGCCGCACCAGTGCAGCGTAGAGTGGGACAATCACCTCCCTCGACTGGCTGGCTAAGCTGTGCTTGATGCACCACAGGACACGGTTGGCCCTTTTGGCAGCCAGGGCACACTGTCGACTCATATTCAACTCGCCATCAACCCAAACCCCCAGATCTCTTTCTGCAGGGCTGCTCTCCAGCCTCTCGTCCCCCAGTTTGTGTGTATAACCAGGATTACCCTGTCCCAGGTGGAGAATCCGGCTCTTGCTTTTGTTAAATTTCATACAGTTGGTGATTGCTCAGCTCTCCAGTCTATCCAAATCTCTCTGTAAGGCCTCTCTACCCTCAAGGGAGTCCACAGCTCCTCCTAGTTTAGTATCATCAGCAAACTTATTTAATGTACATTTGATTCCTGCATTCAGATGATTTATAAAAACATTAAAGAGCACTGGCCCTAAAATTGAGCCCTGGTGAATCCCACTGGTGATTGGCTGCCAGCCTGATGTAACCCTATTTACTATAACGCTTTGAGCCTGACCCATCAGCCAGTTGCTCATCCAACGTATTATGGAGTTGTCTAGCGGTGTGCTGGACAGTTTATCCAGAATACTGTGAGAGACAGTATCAAAAGCTTTGCTAAAATCCAAACACACTACACCTACTGGATTCCCTTGGTCAACTAGATGGGTGACCTTGTCATAAAAGGAAATCAAGTTGGTTAAGCAAAACTTTCCCCTCATGAACCTGTGCTGGCTATGAACAATGACTGCGTTGTCTCTCAAGTGTTTTTCAGTAACTCCCAGAATAACCTTCTCCATAATTTTACCAGGCACTGAAGTGAGACTGACAGGCCTGTAATTACCAGGGTCTTCCTTCCTACCCTTCTTGAAAACTGGGACATTTGCCAGCTTCCAGTCGACTGGGACCTCTCCAGACTCCCAGGACAATTGAAAAATCATGGAGAGAGGTTCCACGATGACATCGGCCAGCTCTTTCAGCACCCTGGGATGAATCCCAGTGGGTCCCATAGATTTATGTGCATCCAGTTGGAGCAGCAAAACTCAAACAAGATCGGGGTTGGCTGAGAGTTCGTCATCCCCCCAGTCATGGTCTTCCAACACAGGGCTCCGGGGGTCCCAGGGCCCACCATCAGTGTTGAAGACAGAAGCGAAGGCGGCACTGAATGTCTCTGCTTTGTATACATCCCTATTTGTGAGGTCACCGACCTCGTCAAGCAACAGACCAATATTACCTACGATTCTCCTTTTGCTATTAACGTATTTTAAAAAGACTTTGTTGTTGTCCTTCAGAGTGCTGGCCAGCTTGAACTCTAATTGAGCTTTGGCCACACTAATTTTTTCCCTACAGTGGCAGACAGCATCTCTGTAGTGCTCCTGTGTTGCCTGTCCTTGCTTCCAATGTTCACATGCTTTCTTTTTTTGCCTAAGTTCTAGAAGATCCCTCTCAGCCAAGCCAGTCTTCTGCCCCGCTTGACTTCCGACACTTTGGAATTGCCTGCTCCTGCGCTCTTAAGAGATGGCTCTTAAAAAGTGACCAGCATTCATGTCATCGGTGACCCCAATACCTTCAAAAGCAGATTCCCAGGGGACCTTACTAACTAGCTCCTTCAGCAGCCCGAAGTCTGCTCTCCCCATACCCAGGATCGAAGTTTTGCTGGCATTTTTTTCTCCTATCACCAACGATGTGAAACTCAGCTACTTCATAGTCACTATGACCAAGACAGCCAC
>VZTQ01014893.1:0-34323 GCA_013400755.1 Pelecanoides urinatrix | reverse complement strand
CACCCCTGCGTGAAAGCGGCGCACATCTGCGTGGGGAGCGGCCCCAGCACAACCTCGGGCAGCGGCGGGGCCGGTGGTTGCGAACCGGCGGCCGCCTCCTCCCCCGGGCGGCGAAAAATGTGCGAGGGGAGGGTTTTCCCCCGGCACCGGCCGGAGCCGGTGGCCAGGGCGGGCGATGGGATTTCAGAGCGGGGAGCAGAAGGATGAATAAATAACGGGGGAGCGGGGGCGGGAAGGGCCGGGCGGGGAGCGCAGGGGGTTGTTCTTGGCGGCTGCCGGCCGGGGGTGGGCACGGGGGGAGCGGGGCGGCCGGGGCTGCGCGGCCCCTCGCCATCGCGGCCCTGCCCGGCGGGCTTGGCCCGAGCGCGGCGTGGAAGGACGGCGTGGGGCCGGCACCTCCCACCCTGGGCAGCCACGCACGGGGGGCTGGGGGGACACAACCCCACAGGGTGCTGAGGACACACAGCCCACGGGTGCTGATGCACAGGGTGCTGGGGACACGCACCCCATTGCAGCCACGCACAGGGTGCTGGGGACACAACCCCACGGGTGCTGGGGACACACACCCCATGGCAGCCACGCACGGGGGGCTGGGGGGACACAACCCCACAGGGTGCTGGGGGACACAAAGCCCACCGCACGGGGGGCTGGGGGGATGGGGACACAACCCCACAGGGTGCTGGGGACACACACCCCACAGGGTGCGGGGGACACACACCCCATGGCAGCCACGCACGGGGGGCTGGGGACACGCCGCCCACGGGTGCTGGGGACACACAACCCTGTGGCAGCCACGCACAGGGTGCTGGGGGGACACAGCCCACAGGGTGCTGGGGACACACACCCCACAGGGTGCGGGGGACACACACCCCACGGCAGCCACGCACGGGGGGCTGGGGACACGCGGCCCACGGGTGCTGGGGACACACACAGCCCACGGCAGCCATGCACAGGGTGCTGGGGACACAACCCCACAGGGTGCTGAGGACACACAGCCCACGGGTGCTGATGCAGAGGGTGCTGGGGACACAACCCCACAGGGTACTGGGGACACACAACCCCACGGCAGCCACGCACGGGGGGCTGGGGACACGCAGCCCACGGGTGCTGGGGACACACACCCCATGGCAGCCACGCACAGGGTGCTGGGGACACAACCCCACAGGGTGCTGAGGACACACAGCNCACAGGGTGCTGGGGACACACACCCCAGGGGTGCTGGGGACACACAGCCCAGGGGTGCTGATGCACAGGGGACAGGGCCCGTCGATAAACGCCGGAGGACACCGGGGCCGCCGGGCGGGCGCCGCGGCGGGCGCCGCAGCCAAGCACAACAGTTCGCAGCTGCAGGGCTGCGGGCGTTGCAGCTCAGGACCGGCGTTCAGGTTGTCGGTCCCGGCCAACACCCGCGTCCCATGAAAGGGCCCATTGACGAGGAGGAGGAGGGAGGCGCGCCGGCGGCGAGCCTGTGGGGCGAGGCCGGGTCCCCCCGGCTCCTTGCCCCCGGCCCTGCACCGCAGGGGCCCCCCGGACTCCTGGCTTCTCCCCTGCCTCTGCCCGGGGAGGGGGAAGAAAACCAGTCGCTGCAGCCTGCCTCAGTTTCCCCATCAGCCCAGGGGTGGTTTACCCCCCTCCAGGTCCCTGAAGAGGTGGGACACTGGGGAGAGCTTGGGGCGGCATTAGCTGGAGTCACCCTGGGTTCAGGTTCAGGACACGAGCAGCAGGAGGATGCACAGCACACCATCCTCCTCCTCCTCCCAGCAAGGAACTGGGGGCTGAGGAGGGCCTGGACCCCCCCAGCTCTCCCTCGGGACCCGGGGGGAAGGGGGTAGACGCTGGGAAGCACATAGGGTAGACGCTGGGACTTGCCTTGTAGCAAGGTAGGTTTTTTCTCCTGTAATAATTCAGCAATTCTCTGACGTGACCGTTAAGATTTCAGCTTGTTAAGGTGCGCTTCCCTTTCGCCTATCCCCCCCCCAAAATCCCCCCCCGCACCAGGAGACGTCCTCGCTTTGCACTGGGGAGAAGCAAGGCTGGAGGCGGAGGATGCTCTTCCCCCCGCTCCCGCCGTGCCGAGGCCGCAGGCAAGTTTGCAACGTCTGGAGACGCACCCCAAAACCTCGTAGGCTTTTGCTGTCCCAGCAGTGTGTTTCACCAGCACGGTATGGATTTAATCGTGACATATGTACAGGGGGGGCAAGGTTTACCAGGACCGTTTCGGACAGACTTATCCACAAAACCTTACAGAGCAAGAGCTTTGGCCTGGACAAGCGTAGACGCTGCGCAAAACTCAATTCTTCACAAACTTCTCTCTCCAGAGGAGGTTTCCAAGGAACAGCCCAGGAATCAAGCATAATTTAAAAGAAAATACACCACGGGGCTATTCTCATTCTGCGCTAAAGGCACGTATCGCAGCCCGCGGCCATGCGCTCAATTAGGCTGCAACATCAGCCCAGCTCAGTCTGTAGCTCTGTATTTAACGAGGAGCCACCAGATTTAGCGCCAGCAAGGGCCGGGGAGGTCTGCAAAGCAGCTGTGAGCTGCTCCAAATTTACGCCCCCAAATCGTAGAGGGATCCCCCAGCTTTGCTGAGCGTCGCCAGCGTGAAGAGAAGAGTTATGCAGACAGCAGCGTCGCGCTGGGGCTCGCGTACGCACCAGCGACAGCGAGTTAACGGCGACCGTTTCCGAGAGGCTCCGCTGCCGGGACAGCGGTGAGACAGCACGATTTGTTTTCTTTTCTTTAAATCTGGTTGGATTAAAAGCTACACCAACCCCTCCTCTAGAATAAATATCATTGTCTTTATGGAACTGAAAGTCAATTCTGCTTCTTTCCACCCACGTCCCTGAAAAAAAAAGAGATGTATGTGCAGACGTATAGATCTTCTCCCTTCAGAAGTTGTCCATGGCACAGAGCTGGTCAGGCTGCCGGGAGAACCAACCAGGTTCTGAAGAAATGGAGTCAGAGTTCACTTTTTTGCGGTTTTTTTTGGCATTCTTAGCGATGGTGACATATTAAGACATCCCAAACCACCTCATGATTGAGAAAGGAGAGAGACTTTATTTACATAAAGTCATCTGAATCGTTGCCATCCTGTGGGAAGAAAGACAAATCAGGATTATTGTGCACATTAAAACGGAAAATGGTGAAACGGTGCATTCAGCAGGATTTCAGAATCGCCATTTATTCTGGTTTCCTGCCCTTTCAGTACAAACACCGTGAAATCAGACCAAACAGACGCATAACAGCGGCTGTGGGTTGGGAACAGCCCCGTGCGAGGCTCCGCGTTGTGAAACAGCGGTGACTCTTTGCTGTCCCTGTGATGCATCCCTTCCCCGAAACTGCAGCCCACGGGCTGTGATCTGGGAGGAAGCGGAGCCCAGGCTCTCACCCAGCAGCCCGGACCATCGCCGTATCGCAACCCGAGCTTCTTTCCGACTCGGGAGAAGGAAAGCAGTCTGGCATCACGGGGGGGTCAGGTGCCGAGAGGAGGAGACCCCCTGCGCAGCATTTCCACCTGCGCTACACGGGCACAGCCTGCTCCTGCGCGTCAGGAGACGCTCCTACTTCAACCCGGTTCAAGTTTGAAAGGGGATCTGCATACCAACCGGGAGGAAGATCAAGGATTCTTGAAAACCACACACTCTAAATAGTTAGTGAGGGACGAGGATGCAAAAAGTGGATTTTAAGCTGAGGGTTAAAGATCAGTTTGCCCAAGGTGCCACCAAGGAGGAAGGTGCAGACGTGCCAGACCTCAGGCAAAGCACAGGTGCATCCAGTGCGCGGCAGGACCTCTTCCGAACGTCGGCCCCCAGCCCTCCTGCGACCCACCGCCTCATTTCCCTCCTGCTGGCCTGTCCTCCTCTCCGCTTTGGCTCCTCTTCCACGTCCGACTGCAGCCAGGTTATAGGCTGCAGGCTGACACCTGCTCTCTGCAGGCACATTCCTCTTCTGCCCCTCAGCACCTACGTTCATCCCTCCCCAAACTGTTGTCCACACACCTCCGGTTTATTTCTCGTTAAAAATGTGCATTTTCCCCCCTCCCTTGAAGCAACAAGGTGGCATATGCGGGTCACGGTTGCCACTGGGGAGAATTCCTCTGCTCACGAGCCAGGTTCTGCCCAAACAGCTCACAAGGAGAGTCAAGTCTGGTGCCTCACTTAAAGCTCTACCCGTTCTTTCACTTGGGTGGGAAGGGGACACGTTTCCAGCAGCACAGGCTCCAGCTGGCTGACACACAAGCGATAGGGCCCTCTCAGAAAGCAGAGGAGAGCGGCAACGTCCTTCACCCAGAAGGGGTGACGGAGATGTGCTCCGTCATGCAGGAGCTGCCAAAACCAGACTGCAATGCGGGAGCTGTACCGTCACGATCCCGCATTGAATTTCAGCCGCCCCTGAAAGGTTTCTGTGGGCATCAGCCAGCTCTTACCTGATTAGAGGACATGTTCTCAGCCTTCATTAACGATGAGTAGCTCCTGGAAGAGAAATTGCATTATCTTGCATGATATGTTTTCAAAACCCACCAACAGAGAGGCGTTTTGATAAAACAGTAAGTACCAGAAAACCAAATTTTTTTCCTTTCTGAACTCAGGCAGGCTAGACAAGTGTTTGCTTAGCTCATACTTTTTGGCTAGTTAAAACAACCGGCGAAAGCCCCGGCGCTCTGCAGACCGCTCCTCCACAGCACTGTTCAGGAACTACCAGTCAGATCATCCCAGGAGGTGGAAAATCCTTTACTTTGGGGGACGGCCAAGAGGCAGCTTGGGGCAAGTTTAAGGAAGCAGGCAGAGCCCTCGCTCTGTAGCACAGACATGCCTGCTGGTGACTTCTCCTCAGTTTAGTTTGCTTCTCTAAGCTCTCCTTTCTGAGCTCTCCGTGTGTTAAATCACTCAGGAAATCACGGAGTTTTTCAAATTCCGGTTTCACCGTCACTTACAGATAAACACGACTTACTAAAGCTTAAAAGCGAGCTTTTGGGGCCAGCCAGCGGAAACGTTCAGTGCTGTACGGGGCCGTCAGTACCAAGGAACAAGCTCACACATGCATGGACAGAAAGGTCAATATGACATTTCAAAACACCATCCCTCATTCTGTGTTTAAAGGAGCGTGCGACTGAGGATTCACACATGTTTTACTTAACATCAGTGATGCAAGAGGAAGCTGAAGAGCTCTAGCGAAGGCTCCGTGCTTTCCAAGGCTGGCGCAAAGCTGGAAGCAATTGCTCCCACCCCAACGACAGAGCGCGCCAAGTGGCTTGCCCAATTTCACCCAAGTTAGGGACAGGTTTGAAAAGACACAGTCCTTTCTTTTAACAATGGTTTAACAGCCAGGTTTATTTTAGGAGAAATGGGGAAAATGCATTTATTCTAAAGACAAAGGAAATCACTGGGCCATGCAGTCGTCTATGGCAGAGCAGGTCAGCTGAACACTGAGTAACGCCGGGCCGACTATTAAACAGAACTGCTGACCCGTGACTCTCTCCCAGCGCCGATGAAAACTGCAGAAGTTAGAAGCTGGCACTACAATTTATTACTTACCTAAGTTCTTCCAGCTCTTTCTTCTTCTTCATCTCTTCCTTTTCCTTCCGCTTCATCTCTTGGATCTGGGCTTTTTTCTCATTTCTCTCCTCTCTGTCCCGGGCTTCCTTCTCAGCGGCCAGGTCTGGGAAGCGCTCCACTTTTGTCTTCTCTAGCCGGTTCAGGATCTCGTTCACCTTCTTCTCCACTGTCAGCATTTTCACCTTTGGAGTGCAAAGAACTGTGATCCTTATAAAAGAATACTTTTGTTCTGGCACTTCCTCAACGGAAAGAAAACACCCTATTCCCACTTTACACATGGCTGAATCCCACAAAAACAGATGCTAAGGAAAATCACTGCCACCGAGGCCTATTCAGCAGGTTGTGTAACAGCAAAAAGAGGCCCACTCCCAACACTCAGAAGCGCATAGCTCATAAGCACAAGCATGGCTAAGTACATAAGCATTACTAATTTTGTTTCTTGGCACATGCCTCAACAAGGAGGCCAAGAGACAAGAACCGGTCTCTGCCGATTCCTGAAGAGGTGGCAGGAGGTCTCTGCAGACCGTTTTGGGAAAAGAAGCTCATGTGCTGCTTGGTGACTGCAGGGTTTTTAGCATTTCTTGCCCTGGTACACACCTGTTTTAGTCAAACAACCGCGCCTCTAGAGAGCCTTCTCTCCCAGCAGCCAAGCTACATAACTACAACTTAAGCATAACATTATCTGTGGACACTAGGTCAGGCTTGGGAATAGCTTAGTACACCGGCTTGACCCTACACCAAAGCTAAGCAGCTCTGCCTTTTAACAGGTTTAACAAATTCAGAGGCAGCACCCAGGTGAGACAGCTCTCGGAGCAGAGACAGGGGAGCGAACGCAGCGACAGACACCTCTGGGACCCCTCGCAGCTCTCCTCTGCACAGCGAGTTCACGTCCCGAGCACTTCCAGACGTGATTACACTGCTGCCTGTGATCTAAAGTGACTGCTCATATGCAGGCCCTTCAGCTGTAATAAGAGATTATTTCAGCGGAGATAAATTCAAGCGAATAGCACAGACTAACACGTGATAGCATTCAGCATCAGCAACGACTCGTCAGCTACACCGTGCTGCCGTTTGGAAACACATGCTGTACAGGCGCTGCTACAGGCTGACCCTCAGCCACGGATNTGAACCCAGGATTCAAGGTGCGGCAAGTCCAAACATGCCCCTGGGGCCTCTCTTATGCTTCAGGAGTGGATGATTCCCTGGCTTTAGGGCAAATGCTGGAGACAATCCACCCAGCTCCTAACAGGGAAACGTTACAGTTTGCCACCAGGTCACCGTCACTGGCTTGCAGCAAACACTTACATCCTTCTGCCTGTGAAAGCCGATCTGCCCCACATCCATATCTGCAGTCTTCTTCAGGTTCGTCCACGGCGTGTACACCACGTTGACATTGTTCATCTTGCAACCTAGGAAGCGGGGGAGAAAGAAAGGAGGGAAACATTTCAATTCTCTCCCCGCTGAGAGAGGTCTTAAAGTCTTCCATGCGCATGGAAACTGGCAGTTATTCTTGTCACAAACATTACTAGCTAGGCAAGAAAGAAGAAAACGGAGAAGTCCTTCCAGTGTTACAGTGAAACGGAAGAACACCACGACATCATTTTCTGCAGTAACACGAGCGCTGCAGCAGTGCTAACGAACTCCAGATGGAGACTGTCTTTGCCAGAAGAGCGATTACTATGGAAGGGGGCCCCAAGGTGGTGTTAGAGAAGAGACTGCAAGGCCTCCTTGGCTCAGACAGCACATGGAGGCACAAACGGGAATTTCAGAGACTTTAAATTCCTCCTTACGAAAGTGTAACGGGCAGCCCCAGCAGCTGCAAGCGACATCTGCTTCCCGTAAGACCCGCAGGCACAGGCTTAACAGAGATCACCACAGCAGAAACGTCACAAACGTTTGATCCAAAAACCACGTGCTCGTGGGGACCAGAAACACTCGCCACAAGCACCTCACACCCGCCTCCCGGGAATCAGTATTACCTTGAATGCTATTCGCCTTCACTAGATGGGCACAGTCTATCAAAACTTCTTTAGGAATGTCATCCACCGTCTGCCCCTGTGACAGAGCAAGGCAAGGTGAGCGGCGGGGGGCTGCAGGGACTGACGAGCGCACAAAGACCCGCCACGGCCGGGATGCAAACACACCCAGGACCTCTACGCTCCACATTTTACACGACTGCAGTTTTCCGTGGCATTTGTAAGGAGAGGCTTGAAGCACCACAAGCGATTCGCAGCCTGCTTTTCTCAAAGGTATTCTCCCCGCTTTAGCGGGGTGATGGTTTCTAGACGCACGCTTGGGGTGAAGGCAGAAACCAATTGTTCTGTTGGGCCACGTTAAACTTGCTGCTCCTCCCCACGTTATTTGGTAACGGAGGCTGTAAATTCAGTCTCCCCACACCGGTGGTTACCTGCACCCTGAGGGAGCCCTGCAGACTTTGCACGTGAGCAAAGACGGTCTCGTGTGCAGGAACCGCTGCAGAACGGGCACGTGCGGTTCTTACGCGGGTGAATATTAATGTTTTTAAATACACGTGTCACGGGATTACCTTGTGCAACCGAAGGTACACGTGCGCGGAAGAGAGCTTATCCACATGAAACCTACAGAATAAAAAAAGCACATTTAACAGAGGATAAGAGATGGTGATCTGTTCTGAAAGATTTACTTCCTAACGATCATCGAATCACAGAACGGTTTGGGTGGGAAGGGACCTTCAAAGCCCATCTAGTCCAACCCCCACGGGCAGGGACATCTTCAACCAGATCAGGTTGCTCAGAGCCCCGTCCAACCTGACCTGGAATGTTCCAGGGATGGGGCATCCACCACCACTCTGGGCAACCTGTGCCGGGGTTTCACCACCCTGATGTAAACAATGTCTTCCTTCTATCTAGAAATACCCCGATCTCCCCTCTTTTAGTTTAAAACCATTCCCCCTTGTCCTGTTGCAACAAAAAAAGTCTGTCCCCATCTTTCTGATAAGCCCCTTTAAGTACTGAAAGGCCGCAATAAGGTCTCCCCGGAGCCTTCTCTTCTCCAGGCTGAACAACCCCAACTCTCTCAGCCTTTCTTAACAGGAGAGGTGTTCACGCCCCCTGATCATTTTTGTGGCCCGTTATGGCATTTACCCTAATGACAAATGACAAAACAGCCCCTCCATGGACAACAAAAGTATAGAAATGTTCATGATATATGTGTTTAAAAGCAGGCAAGGGAGCCAGAGCCCATCCTTCAAGAAACATCAGTCCTCTCAAGGGGAAACTGAAAAAAAAAAAAAAACCACAAAACCCTTTTTCCCTCTCTTTTTTTTTCTTTTAAATGCTGTATCACATGCAGGCAACCCTCACAGGATGAGCCTACACATGTGGCGTTTTGGTCTGCCTATTTATTCTTAAGAGAAACAGCAGACTCGTGAACTCTGCAGCAGGCACTGCTAGTTACACCACTTACATGACTGGTCTCAAGCTCACAGAGCAAAAAAAAATCCCCTTTTCTCAGCAGTCAGTAGAAGGGTCCCTGGAGCCCAGTGCTTCCCAGCAGGAAGAGGCGACGCTGTCTGGGAAGTGCCCCGGATCCAGTGGTTTCAGTGGGAACCAGTCCCGACAGCAGGTGAACACCAGTTCTGCGTTCACTTCATTCGTAAGCCTCCATCACCCCCCCTCAGCCCTCTCCCCCCAGACGGAGCAGCGCTCTCCTTTCCAGTCCCTCCTTACAGACGGCTCTTCACCTCCAGACCTTTTCTAACTTGACGGTGTTTTTACCATGATCACCTGTTTTTTAAGCCCTGTCCTGATCCACACTCACTCCAGCCCTGCAAACTTCCAAGGACAGATGGGGGGAACTCATCCCATGTCACCTCCCAACCTTTCTTTCCACCACTTTCTTTTTAATATAACGGGACTTTCTCCTTCCTGCTGCAAGATAGAAAATGCTCCAGCACCAATATACGGCCTCTCACTTGTACCTCCTGAGCCTCCTCCCCTCATTCCACTGGACCCTTCTTCTGCCAGAGGGGTCTAAAGGGTGTCAGACATCATTAGGAGAACAATTCCCAGGAGGCCACCGCAAGAGGACCTATGATATTTTGTTGAGATGGCACTAGGATATGAAAAAACCAACGTGGATGATGTTGCGGTGAGCTACAAGATACGAAAGAGCTGGGGAAAGACAACTTTCATAGTTCAGGCAATTTGAGGATGAATCTCAAGGTCACTCCTAAGTAACAGTATAGCCATACCTTAAATTATGTAGCGATAGGACAAACATGAGACAGAAAATGAATGTGATACTGCTCCTACAAAGCGTTATTCAGCTGAAGTACAATCTCTTCTGCTAGAAAAGAAAAAATACCTCCTTGCCAGTTAGCTGACTGCTGACAAAACGTCCTCTGGTCGCATGTTAGCGACCACCTCTTGAACCTCCAGTTCTACCAAGACACCTCAGCTCACCCTGGCAAAGGCCACCTCAAGAGCGGGAAGGAGCACAACCCGCGGGGTGGTTCTTGTTAGAAGCTGTCAGCAAAGGAGAGGGCAGCAACTGCCATACGTCTGGCCTGTGCGATACTGCCTGAAAGCACGCAAAAATCCCCAAAATCTCAAAAAACTTATCAGTCTGGAAAGTTTATGGACTACTCCAGCCAGCAAAGATGCCACCAGTTGCTGCTAAAAGGACTGGGGGCTCCCCTTTTCTTGTTTTTCTCTTCCGATGAGATCTTACCAGCCAAACCCAATTGAGATGTGTCAGAGCGCTTCCTTCTGCCTGCCTGGCCACGGCTGTCACCCAACAGGAGTCAAAATGTCAAATTCCTCTGCCCCTGCTCACCGACTCCAGCTCCCGAGACAGCGACGGCTGTTTTACGGGACAGGCCAGCACTCGCCCACAGCGCACGCAGGGGGGACACGAAGCACACCCAGAGGAAAAGGCACTGGGAGACAACAGTTTTTTCCAGGTAGAGCATTCACCATAGCTCAAAAAAGTTCTGGCTCCATCCCCAGGCCCTGTCTGACTGCTCCATGATTTCACACCTTTGTACCTCCACTCTCCTTGTCCCCTGTTAGTCTTTTGGCTGTGCTTGTCCGTGCACGGGGATTCCCAGGACTTGCTTGAGTCAGATGCTCTCTTACAAATACCAAGCTGCCCTTCTCGCTTAACTCTGCCCGGTTCCCAAACACACTAGCTAGCACCTATATTCTGAAACATAAATACCCGTGTATGGGGTTATCGCTACTCCAGCAGCTCTGTGCACAGATAAACCCCAAAAAGCTTCACAAAGGGGCCAGCTCTTACGATGAACAAAGCGGGGGGTGGAGGGGGAGATGCAGGGGAATGAATTCAGAACCAACAGGGTCCCAAGAGCTGCACCTGGGTCTGCTGCAATCCACCTCCACCTTGGGATCGCATTTAAACTGCTGAGTGGCCTTGGAAAAAAGAGACTCTCTGGAAGGGAAAGGGTTGTTACGATCATTTGACTCAGCTGCACAACGAAAGGCAGCTGGTTTCAGCAAGTTTGAGTACCTACCAGATATCTTCAGGCCAGCCATACTTTATTAGGTCTTCATCTGTAGGAAAAAAAGCATTAATGAGCAAAGCCCAGGACCTCGTCAACAAGAAATCAACCAAGTGCCGGTCAGCCACTGCGCGGCGATCGAGCAGAAACAGAAAAGGGCTTTAACGCTGCACCTGCCTGCTCGCAGGTATGGCAGAAACAGGTACGTCAGGAACACCCCCATCGCATAATTTTGAAATTTTTAAGTGAAAATATGTTTCTTCAAATACCAGTCTAATGGGGAGAGACTTTCAGGGCAAGTCTTCAACTACTTCTCCTTTGGAGTGAGACACCCTGGGTTTCACATCAACTACTACTGTGGAAACAGGAGGCGCAGGGAACCGTAACCTTCACCGTGAGGGAAAGGATGGGCACGGGAAACCTACGGAGTATGAATGCTCAGTGGAGAGGGGAAAAACACACACTGAGCAGAGAAACGGACGGTTGGTTTGCAAAAAGTTATCAAACACAACTTGAAAAAGAGTATTTTTCTCTAGACAGTTTTTTTTTTTCAGTTAATTTAGTTTTCACTTGTATTTGAAGGCAGTCACTCTGCCTAGAGGATTTACAAAATGTATTTATCCTAAGTAAAAGTAACACAGTGGATTTCAGAGGGGTAAGTCGGAATCACTTGCAAGGGTGGACAAGTTTTCAAACAATATATTCAATTAACACATACAAAGACATCCTTTCAAAATGACCTTAAATCCCCACAAATCTAAATCTAATCTAACTAAATCCAAGTTAGGCATCATTACATTAACGTACTTACTTTCGTACTTATCTTTTCCCATGTAAATGGTGTAAACGGAAGGAACGACTGAGGGATAGAAAGAGGAAAACAAATCAAAAGGGGTTTGGACAAACTGTGCAAGGAATGACAAACACACCAGCCTTGGTCACAGAAATTAGAATGAAAACTGCTTCATCCATCCATCCCACTTCCCTCCTGGGGGCCAAAGGAAGATTGTTTCGCGTTTCCTCCAGATTTTATCCCGAATGCTTCAAAGGACTTTGGAAAGTGGCGTTTCCACCGCTTCCCATGGAAGATTATCCAGCAAGGAGCAGCCTTCTGGGCAAAACACCCTCAACATCCAGGTGGTTCAGATTGTATCTGTGTAATTATATTATCTGTCCAATTAAGAACACGTCTGCGAGCCAGAAAGGCTGACATTGTATTTACAGCCTGGGATTAACTCTCTGTGCGGCCCCGAGTGAAACAGCTCATCTGCCTGGCCCTTGCTTCCCCAAAGTACCAGAAGCCCAACGTGAACCTCCCCCAGGTAGCCTGGGAGGATTAAAATTTTCAAGACAATGGAAAGACCGAAGTTCCATAAACTCGTTTGTCTCATCTGTGCCCTTTTGGGACGCTTAAAACAAGGTCCTTCTCTTCTCTAGGGCTCATTCCATCACGCAGTGAAGACACTGCCTGTTCTGGGAAACCAAACAAGTGTCCCTTCAGCGTCTGGACCGCACAGCTGGGAGATGGACACAGAGCAGTCAGGGAAGTCCTGTTGAAGAAACCACTGAGCAACCTGCTTAAAAAAAAAAACCCCAAATGCTCTGTTCTTGTCCATGGCAGCGGGGAAATCCCAATTTCACAGCAACGCTATCTACCAGTTGGTCACGTTTCTAGCTTCTACGATTTTTAACAGTTATGTTGTGAGTGAGCAAACGCTGCAGCCGTAGCGACAGGCCTCAGCGCTGCACTGAAATTTGGCTGTTCTTCACGAGGACCTACAGCACCCGCGCACGGCAGCACGAAGGGTTACTGGGAGCGGGTTTTCAGCAGACGGGTTCACGCCGTAACAGCCAGCGGCTGAAACAACCTGCTGCAGCGACAGAGATTTGTATTTTTCACGTACTGTTGCAGAACAAAGAGAATTCATAGCGGCATTTCCAAAGTCACTCGCTGATAGTGCAAAAATTCAAGACTAAGAGCAAAGAAATGAAATGCAGGTGACCACATCTGCTTCCAAAAAGCATTCTTTGAAAATACGGCGCCTAATCTTGTATTTTCGAAGTCACTAAAATAGTAGACAGACTTCATTTACGCGCTACAATGCAATGACTTGGATCCCAAAGTGCTCACTGACCCAGCCCTCTGTGAGAGCATTTTTATTGGAAATCCCACATCACTAGCACAAAGCTCAGCTACCACTTTTCAAAGGAAACCTACTGCTATTTTAATTACATTTAGTAATGAGGCTACAAGAAACGGAAATTCAAAAATATGAAAGGATGATATGCCTGTGGGAGTTAAAGATTGGAAAAAAAATCCACCCTGGACACAGGAGAGTCCAGAGAACGTGAGATCATGACTACAGGCACTACCCATACGTGTAAAATTAAATGCTCAAAAATAAAGTTGCACGAGTGATGGTTCCATGAAAATGAAGCCCATCCTGCCAAAACAGCGGAGGAACCGAGCAGGGGATTGCTTCCAACCCATATGATTTAACACACACCAGTAACAGTGCAACATATTTTGGGCAAACTGCAACAGTCTTCTCATTGTAGACCTCTCTCCGGCAGCAAAACAGATTATATCGTGTCAGAAACCCGCTGCAGAACTATCATTTAAAAACACAGGCGATTGTTCACATCATTAGCAGAGTTAATTGCAGCTCGTCTGTTCCTAGTACCCCCCAGGTTCCCCTACACGTCTGCCAGGCACCGTACCAGGCGCTTTTCTCCCCACTAAAAGGCCCGTGTCCAGGAAAGTCTCAACTTCTCACTAGCGCCCTGATGATCCGCAGAAAATGTTTCCATCTGAGCGTCTGGTTAAGTGATCGACACGGCCAGTGTAACTGTTCACCGGGTGTGTAAAGGGCCTTGCTTTCCACAACAGAGCAAAAAAAGTTTCTAAACAAATCCCAAGAACAAATTTGATTAAGAAACATTCACAAGACTGTTAAGTCTTGCCTTGTCCAAGGAAAATCAAGAAGCCAGCCACTCAAATCCTTCTCATTAAGGAACTTCTTCTCTACAACTGAAGAAAGCAATGCGATAAAATTCTAGCTTGTGGATATAGCGGGCAAGGGGTAAAAAACATACCGAAGGTTTCACAAACAGGTTACACACTGGTGAAATGACTGGGGGCAAACCAAAAAGGAACATTCCTGTACTATCCTCCGTATCATCAGCCCGTGCTGCATCAAACCACAGATTTCTGATGCTGCAGAGGCAGCTAACCTTTTCATACGGGCAAGCAAAAGAGATCTACCTATATTAAAGGAAAAATAACGAGACAATTTACGCATTAAGCCTCCCCCCAAGCTCCCGACAGCAGTACACTTGAGAAAGCTTTTCAGCAGTCACTCACCGGTACTGCTGTTCACCCACTGCTGTCACCACCCCATAACAAGAGGCTCCTCACCTCAGGGAACCCTTTACCGCCTGAATTGACTTCAAGCTGTAGCTGGTTCCGCCCCAAACCGCGTCCTTTACCCTCAGCCCAGCCCAGGGGCCCGCAGAAAGGCACCCACAGGACTCGCGGGGGCGTTTAGAAGGGTAGGGGCAGGAGGACGTGCAGTGACCGGACGGCCCCGCTCACTGAGGAACGGGGCAGGGCCGCGGCCCGGCGCCCCCCTCACAGCGGCGGGACCCAGCCCGCCGCAGCCCCGCGTGGCCTCTAGCCGCTCTCCCCTCGCCCACTCACCGTTGGAGGTGAAGTAAAACACCATGGCAGCGGCAGCGGCGGCTCCTCAGCCCGCCCGGCCCGGGGCTCCAGACGGCGGCCGCTCTCCCGCTCCAGAAGCAACCGGTGGGGGGGAGGAAGGGAGCACGGCGCATGCGCACGGAGCAATCCCGCATGCGCACTACGGTGCGAACGCTACCTCCCTCCCCACACGCATGCGCTAACTCCCCGGGCGCTGAAGCCGGTAAGAGCTATGGGCATGCGCAGAACTCCCGGGACGCGACGGCACGGGGAGTCTTGCGCATGCGTCGTCCGCCCCAGCAGTGCTGGCACTCCGCGTTGCGCATGCGCAGGTTGGCAGTGCGCCCCAGACCGTGTGCGCATGCGCGAAGCTCTTCCTACCCAGTGACGGGAGGGGCCGTCTGGGGGCCCGGGTACAGTTTATATTATTTTATATTATTTTATTTTATTTTATTTTATTTTATACTATTTTTTCTGGATAGGCGTAAATGGCCCTCGCACTATGTCTGGGGGCCACGGGAGGACCTCAGCGAGGAGCCTCCGCGGAGCTGCCGCAGCCCTGTGACCCCTCACAGGCCCCCTCAGGCCGCAGCACCGAGCGGTGTCGCCGCCGGCATTTTCCGAGGCTCCGGATCGAAGCCGAAGCGCGNTGCCCTTCAGAGCTTGGAAAGCAACTCCCACAGGCTGCTGCGAGTGTTTTCCCTCAACACAGGGAAAATTTCCAGAATTTGGGGGTTGACCCCAGCCTAATTTTCCAATGTATCATATTTAGACAAAACTTCTGTCAAGCCCTGATGATTAGCAGGTCAAGCCCCCTCTTTGTTCCCCCACCCCCTGCAAGGTCACCAGCACAAAAGGAAGCACTCAGCATATCCTGTTTTTAAATAAAAATACAAAAAAAAAAAGAAAAGAAAAAAAACACCAAACCAGCTTAATGTTTAGTTTGAAGCAGTACAAGTGAGCTTCTGGTGTGCGAAAGGCATCCCGACAGAGGGGAGGAAGAACGAAGGCAGAGCAGAAACACGGACCATCTCTCTGGCATCTCTGAAGTCCCTGCGCGGCAAAAATCTCTTCTATGTGTTCAGTGGACATTAGGTCAACTCTGCCAGCACTTCTGCACGCAGGTTTTAGCGCAAAGTAACTGTCTTGCAAAAAATGAAGTATATACGGCCCAGCTCCCGTGCAAGGGAGGCGCGGGACCCCCTCCTGCCTGCCCTAAGCCCGCGCGGTGCACAGCTCCTACACACACAGACAGGTAAACTGACCCCTGAAGGCTCCACAGGCGTTACGGATTTTCATTCATTACTCAGAAAAGCACCCGGTGGGGGGGAGGAAGGGAGCACGGCGCATGCGCACGGAGCAATCCCGCATGCGCACTACAGTGCGAACGCTACCTCCCTCCCCACACGCATGCGCTAACTCCCCGGGCGCTGAAGCCGGTAAGAGCTATGGGCATGCGCAGAACTCCCGGGACGCGACGGCACGGGGAGTCTTGCGCATGCGTCGTCCGCCCCAGCAGTGCTGGCACTCCGCGTTGCGCATGCGCAGGTTGGCAGTGCGCCCCAGACCGTGTGCGCATGCGCGAAGCTCTTCCGGCCCAGTGACGGGAGGGGCCGTCTGGGGGCCCGGGTACAGTTTATATTATTTTATATTATTTTATTTTATTTTATTTTATTTTATACTATTTTTTCTGGATAGGCGTAAATGGCCCTCGCACTATGTCTGGGGGCCACGGGAGGACCTCAGCGAGGAGCCTCCGCGGAGCTGCCGCAGCCCTGTGACCCCTCACAGGCCCCCTCAGGCCGCAGCACCGAGCGGTGTCGCCGCCGGCATTTTCCGAGGCTCCGGATCGAAGCCGAAGCGCGGTCTCGCTCGCCGAAGAGGGAGAAAGGGGGTGCCACCCGGTGGAAGAAGAAACCTCCCTCAGCTTTGTGAATGATTTTTGCCTTTATTGCCGCGGCTCCCGCCTGCCTTCCCCTCCTCGGGGTCTCACGGCGGGAAGCGGTTTTTCTAACGGAGCAGAGGCCGAGGGCGCGGTTCCCGATCAGTTTTCCCCGGAGAGGAGAAACGGGATCTGCTGCGGTTGGATTCACAGCAGGCCGGGCAGCCCAGGGCAATGGAAGTGCCTCGCAGCCATCCTCGCTGCCCCTTCCAGCTCGTTTTCGTGCCTCCCGGCTTGTTCTGGGCTGCGGGGTTTTGCTTTCCACTTGCAAGTGACCCTCGTTTATGGAGGATGCTCTTCACGGCGGGGCCCCGATGGCCCATTTAAAAGCAAAAGCACTGCTGGACAACCCCCGTGATCGCCCCCTTAACGCAACCTGCTTACTCTCAATTCACTCAGTCCCTTCATATGCTAAAGTATTCCCCACACCCCTGCTTGAGCCTCCCGCGCCCCGCTGCACCGCGCAAGGACTACAACTCCCATCAGCCCCCGCGCGTCCCCGCGGCGCGGAGGCGGCTCTGCGCTCGCGAGGCACGCTGGGAGTTGGAGTCTCTCTGGGAGGAGAGGGGGCGTGGCGAGCTCTGCCACCTGATTAGCTGGAAAACGGGTAAGGCGGGTGCAAAGCGGCGCGCCGCACTTAGGCCAATGGCGATGAAATACATGTGAGTGACGGGACGCTCGGCCAATGGAAAGATGAAGGGCGGGCGGGAGCGAGAAGGCGCGCGGGTTCGAGGGCGCGGGAGCGTTGGCGGCGCTGAGGTGAGGGAGCGTGTCCGTGTCCGTGTCCGTGTCCGTGTCCAGGGCTGGTGTGGGGGGAGCGAGGGGTGCGGCTGTCAGGGCCTGGTGCGGTTCTGAGGCGCCTGTGTGGGCTGGGGGGGGGGGGGCGGGGGCGGGGGGCGGCGGGGGGGCGGGGGGGGGGGCGGGGGCGGGGGGCGGCGGGGGTGGGGGGCTGGTGCCCCAGTAGGGTGCAGGGTGCCTGTGGGGTGCGGGGATGAAGGTCTGAGGTAATACTGAGGTGAGGGGCTTCTGGGGTGAGGGGCTGGTGCCCCAGTAGGGTGCAGGGTGCCTGTGGGGTGCGGGGATGAAGGTCTGAGGTAATACTGAGGTGAGGGGCTTCTGGGGTGAGGGGCTGGTGCCCCGGTAGGGTGCAGGGTGCCTGTGGGGTGCTGGGATGAAGGTCTGAGGTAATACTGAGGTGAGGGGCTTCTGGGGTGAGGGGCTGGCTGGGAACTGGGCTATGAACATTTTGGGAAGGGGTGTGGGTGGCTGGGGCCGGCAGTGCAGAGCTGTCTACGGGATCTTCAGGTTAATAGCGCAAGTTAGAATCACAGAATCATTAAGGTTGGAAAAGACCTCTAAGGTCATCGAGTCCAACCGTCAGCCCAACCCCCCCATGCCCACTAAACCATGTCCCCAAGCGCCTCATCTACACGTCTTTTAAATCCCTCCAGGGATGGGGACTCCACCACTGCCCTGGGCAGCCTGGGCCAAGGCCTGACCACTCTTGCAGGAAAGAAATTTCTCCTAATGTCCAACCTAAACCTCCCCTGGCACAACTTGAGGCCGTTTCCTCTCGTCCCATCGCTGTTACTTGGGAGAAGAGACCGACCCCCCTCGCTCCAACCTCCCTTCAGGCAGTTGTAGAGCGCGATGAGGTCTCCCCTCAGCCTCCTCTTCTCCAGGCTGAACACCCCCAGTTCCCTCAGCCGCTCCCCATCAGACTTGTGCTCCAGGCCCTTCCCCAGCTCCGTTGCCCTTCTCTGGACACACTTAAGTTATAAGGATCGCTCCCCCCATACGTGCACCTTGACTCTCCTGCCAACAGCGTATCCTTGTCTTATCTTCCATCTGCACCTGATACCTTATTTCCCAGGTACCTGCAGGCTTGTTATCGTTGCCCTGCGCCTCTAAGGCATTACCTGCCCTCTCTCGAAGTTCCCCTCTGCCAGCACCGCTCTGTGCTGAGGTTGTACAACTCCTGCTGCAGCTGCGCTGCTCCTGGCTCGATCCTCTGCCACTGCTTGGTGTTCCTGGGCTTGACAAGAGCTTGTCGTGTCTGGGCTGTCATCAGTCACCGCCTCCCAAAAACCAGCCATGCATTAACGCGGGCAGGTTGGGAGGAATTTCCCCCTGCTGGCAGATTATTGAATAAATTATTATTTCTAGCAGTTTATGAATATTTGTTGTTAGTCTTCTTGGATACAGGCTATTTGTTTACTCTGGAGTTTCACTTTTGTGTTACGTGGCGTTTCACAACTGAATGTTGTACGATAATTATCTCAAACTGGAAGAGATGGAACAAAAAGCATTGGGTGTTAAACTGGTTTAAATGGCTACTGTGTTAATGAAGGCTAAAAAAGTGTGGTTTATGGTATTTGGCAAGAAGGGAGCTGGGAGAAAAACTCTAGAAGTCTGTTGGGTAAAGAGCTGTCTTGGATGGAAGGTAAATGCCAATGTGGAATCCTCTCGGGAATAAACTGACCGTGAACATAGGCAGGAGCAAGCAGATTTCTAGGAACCGTGTTAGTGAGGTCTGGAATGAGCTTTGCGAGAGGAATGTGAGAGACAGCAAGTAAAACTTGTGTCTGAATTATCTGACTCCATTTTAGAAAAGGGATTTTAGGATGCATTTGTTCACGGTGGCAGAATTGGACTTGACCTGGAAGATCCTTTCTGAGTGCACTTGTTTTACAGCTTATGCTCAACTGAAACATGGCCCAGTGTTGTTGTTCTAGTCTCTCTCATGCCTGAACTGCTTCCACTCAGTGTTTTCTTCCCAGTCCCCCGCCTTCTCTTCCTTCTTTACTTTGTTGTTGTTTTGTTTTGTTGGGTTTTTTAACTGGAAATCTCTTTCAGGCTATTAAAAATGTGTTTTTGTAGGCGCTCTGGTGAAGACATGGCAGCTGTTACCCCACAGAAAAGGAGCCGTAGTTCTACTGATGCCGATGGGTATGTTAACTTTTCACAGATTTATTTTTTTTCCCTATAAAAACAACTTAATTGCTGCACATAGAATAAAACAGATGTTTAAAAGCCTTGAGAGCTTTTAATGTAAAGTGGAAAAAATATTAAGATCGTTCGGAGACACAATTAGCATCATCCCATGTTTATTATTCAGTGACTTGTAACATTTTTATATTGTGCTGAGCATCTTGAAAGATTTCATCTAATGTATAGGGAAACCGAAGCTAAAAAAGATCTTCAATCTACAGCAAAGCACAGAATTAGAAATGAGAAAAGCCATTACACTGAGCTGATGCGTTGCAGGCTCACATTAGTAGGTTTTTAGGGCTTTTTTTTCGTTTAATTTTATTAAAGAAAGGCATTGTGTTTTGGCAGTCACCTCTCTCAAGTGCATATCCCTGTACATGACATTCACACACAGACCTAGCCCTGAGTAGGTCAGAAAACCAGCAGAAACCTAGAAACGGATTGTTTAGAAACTTAAGAAATAAACTCCCTGGTGTTTGCATTTCTTTGTGGTAAAGCCTCAGTCTTTCCCATTTGGAAAGACTTTGANGTAGGGTGCAGGGTGCCTGTGGGGTGCTGGGATGAAGGTCTGAGGCAATACTGAGGTGAGGGGCTTCTGGGGTGAGGGGCTGGCTGGGAACTGGGCTATGAACATTTTGGGAAGGGGTGTGGGTGGCTGGGGCCGGCAGTGCAGAGCTGTCTACGGGATCTTCAGGTTAATAGCGCAAGTTAGAATCACAGAATCATTAAGGTTGGAAAAGACCTCTAAGGTCATCGAGTCCAACCGTCAGCCCAACCCCCCCATGCCCACTAAACCATGTCCCCAAGCGCCTCATCTACACGTCTTTTAAATCCCTCCAGGGATGGGGACTCCACCACTGCCCTGGGCAGCCTGTGCCAAGGCCTGACCACTCTTTCAGGAAAGAAATTTCTCCTCATGTCCAACCTAAACCTCCCCTGGTGCAACTTGAGGCCGTTTCCTCTCGTTCTATCGCTGTTACTTGGCAGAAGAGACCAACCCCCCCCTCACTCCAACCTCCCTTCAGGCAGTTGCAGAGCGCGATGAGGTCTCCCCTCAGCCTCCTCTTCTCCAGGCTGAACACCCCCAGTTCCCTCAGCCGCTCCCCATCAGACTTGTGCTCCAGGCCCTTCCCCAGCTCCGTTGCCCTTCTCTGGACACACTTAAGTTATAAGGATCACTCCCCCCATACGTGCACCTTGACTCTCCTGCCAACAGCGTATCCTTGTCTTATCTTCCATCTGCACCTGATACCTTATTTCCCAGGTACCTGCAGGCTTGTTATCGTTGCCCTGCGCCTCTAAGGCATTACCTGCCCTCTCTCGAAGTTCCCCTCTGCCAGCACCGCTCTGTGCTGAGGTTGTACAACTCCTGCTGCAGCTGCGCTGCTCCTGGCTCGATCCTCTGCCACTGCTTGGTGTTCCTGGGCTTGACAAGAGCTTGTCGTGTCTGGGCTGTCATCAGTCACCGCCTCCCAAAAACCAGCCATGCATTAACGCGGGCAGGTTGGGAGGAATTTCCCCCTGCTGGCAGATTATTGAATAAATTATTATTTCTAGCAGTTTATGAATATTTGTTGTTAGTCTTCTTGGATACAGGCTATTTGTTTACTCTGGAGTTTCACTTTTGTGTTACGTGGCGTTTCACAACTGAATGTTGTACGATAATTATCTCAAACTGGAAGAGATGGAACAAAAAGCATTGGGTGTTAAACTGGTTTAAATGGCTACTGTGTTAATGAAGGCTAAAAAAGTGTGGTTTATGGTATTTGGCAAGAAGGGAGCTGGGAGAAAAACTCTAGAAGTCTGTTGGGTAAAGAGCTGTCTTGGATGGAAGGTAAATGCCAATGTGGAATCCTCTCGGGAATAAACTGACCGTGAACATAGGCAGGAGCAAGCAGATTTCTAGGAACCGTGTTAGTGAGGTCTGGAATGAGCTTTGCGAGAGGAATGTGAGAGACAGCAAGTAAAACTTGTGTCTGAATTATCTGACTCCATTTTAGAAAAGGGATTTTAGGATGCATTTGTTCACGGTGGCAGAATTGGACTTGACCTGGAAGATCCTTTCTGAGTGCACTTGTTTTACAGCTTATGCTCAACTGAAACATGGCCCAGTGTTGTTGTTCTAGTCTCTCTCATGCCTGAACTGCTTCCACTCAGTGTTTTCTTCCCAGTCCCCCGCCTTCTCTTCCTTCTTTACTTTGTTGTTGTTTTGTTTTGTTGGGTTTTTTAACTAGAAATCTCTTTCAGGCTATTAAAAATGTGTTTTTGTAGGCGCTCTGGTGAAGACATGGCAGCTGTTACCCCACAGAAAAGGAGCCGTAGTTCTACTGATGCCGATGGGTATGTTAACTTTTCACAGATTTATTTTTTTTCCCTATAAAAACAACTTAATTGCTGCACATAGAATAAAACAGATGTTTAAAAGCCTTGAGAGCTTTTAATGTAAAGTGGAAAAAATATTAAGATCGTTCGGAGACACAATTAGCATCATCCCATGTTTATTATTCAGTGACTTGTAACATTTTTATATTGTGCTGAGCATCTTGAAAGATTTCATCTAATGTATAGGGAAACCGAAGCTAAAAAAGATCTTCAATCTACAGCAAAGCACAGAATTAGAAATGAGAAAAGCCATTACACTGAGCTGATGCGTTGCAGGCTCACATTAGTAGGGTTTTAGGGCTTTTTTTTCGTTTAATTTTATTAAAGAAAGGCATTGTGTTTTGGCAGTCACCTCTCTCAAGTGCATATCCCTGTACATGACATTCACACACAGACCTAGCCCTGAGTAGGTCAGAAAACCAGCAGAAACCTAGAAACGGATTGTTTAGAAACTTAAGAAATAAACTCCCTGGTGTTTGCATTTCTTTGTGGTAAAGCCTCAGTCTTTCCCATTTGGAAAGACTTTGATATACAGTACAGAACTACTGCACAAATCACCTCAATAGTCTTCTAGTGTTAATAGAAAACTAGTTCCTTTGTTATGTATACCTAAAAAAAGTATAAATTTTTTTCCCCGTAAATCTAGCGGAGGAGAAGCCACTGTGCATGAACAAAAAGCTGGGCTTTAAATCCAAAAGAATAGCTTGTTTCTCATTCTTTCGTAACTCTACCAGCTGAACAGATTTTTCTTGTGCTTGTCCTGTCCTTCCCCCACAAAAATATTTCTGGGGTTGGGAGGGAGACCAAGAGTGAAGTTTGATTTCTGGAAGGACAAATTCCTGAGATAGGGTGTAAATACTTGTTGAGGAAACACCTCGCTATGTTGGGCGCCAAGTACAACCAGGAATGGCCGAACGTGTCCTTCACACAGATGTATTATCTCCCTTTGGGCAGGAGGTTCAGAAGCTATTAATGACTTACCGATGAGGTTTTAGATTCTGAAATAGCTGCCCGAGTGAGAGTTCAGTGCGTGCCTTTCAGAAACTGTTGTAAAACGTTGTGAGATCCCCCCCAGCTTTATTATACAGGGGTGGGGGACGCACGAGCTTTTTCAGAGGCACAAACCTGAGTTGACAGAGTTGGCCTGAAACAAATCAAATATTTTTTTCCCCCCTCCTTAATCATCAATAGCGCTGATCCTGTCAGCAGCATTCCAGAAAGCAGACTGTTGTTCCCAGGTACTTTAACAAGTTCAGGCAGGAAAACAGATTTGCTATTTAAAAACAAAACAAAACGTGGAGAATGGCGAGACAGTCTTAGGCCTTTTGATATTTGTATATTATATTTTGATATTTGATATTTCTATTTTTACAGGGCATATACCAGTACAGGCAACTAGGCTGAGTGAAAATTAAGTGTAATTTAAGTAAAACGATAATTAGAAAGCTTTCAGTAGTATATGTGATGTTTTGCACCGTAATTATTTTTGCAGTTCATCCTTAGCCTTTGAGACTCCTGTGAAAAAAATGATGATAGGCTTGGCTGAAGGTCTGTCTCCACTCAAAAAACCGAGAAATAATTGGTTTGCTTCTCAAATAAAACGGTCATCGAGCTCCAGCGATGAGATGAAAGAAAATGAGGCTGTCCCGGTGAAGCCGGTGCTGTCGAGGAGGCTGGATATTTCGCCCCTCCAGGCAGCCAGCGTTCCCACAGCTGCGCAGAGGGAATCCTCGAGGAAATTATCCCCAGAGACCGCTTCCTCGTACAAGCCCCTTGTGCCTGCGGTGTCTTTTTATAGCAAGGAAAAGCGATACCTGACTCCTCTTGAGAGGAAACGACTGAACGAGAACCTCTCTTTGGGTGAGAGGTGCAGGGATGAAAATCTCCCAGTTGCCAGCAGGACTGAGAAGACGAACGTGAACTTGAGCAGGAATACAAGCTCAAAGCCAACCAAGCACGCAGCCAACTCCAAGCGTGGCAAAACTGTCCCCAAAACGCTTAAGAAGGCAAAGGGAGAGACACCAGTGGGAAAACCTAGTGCGGAGAAAGAGAATGTGAATTGCCTAATTAAAAAGAAGATGGATTCACCCTTCAGAGTCCTAAGCATGACAGTTAAACCAGCCCTGAAACTCCAGTTGGGAGCAGCGTTCTTTTCTGCCAGAAAGAAATCGCACTCTAAAAAACCAGTTGTAGACACTAAGTCCCTCCAGGTTCTCCCCAAATCTCTGCAAGAAAACCATCAGCCCGGACCGCCGCCAACTACAAAGTCTAATTCAGCTGACAGAAACAAAATTCTTGAGGCGGGTGGTGTATTGAGAAGTATTTCTGTGCCTCAGAAGAAGGAAAATGAAAACGGGGAGCACTTTACAAGCTGTGCAAGTCAAGAGAGAGATTCGGCGCGTGAAGCAAAAACATTTCCGCAGAACAGCGGAAGCGCCTCTGCTCCGAGTTGTGCTTCCAAGTCCGCAGGAGACAGCGATGCAGAGAACCTGGTAAGTAGAGGCGTCCCCAGGACTGCGGGGTGACGAGGTGACACGCACGGAGCTTGCCCGGCAAGCTGGAAGTAACACGTGCTCCAGTTATTCGGACGTAGGGTGTTTATTTAGATGTATTAGTGGGTTTTGCCTAGGAAACCTGCGACAGATTTAATCCTTCCTTATGAAGGCGTGAAACTGTGCTGAACATTCAGGAAGTTCTTGTCAGCATCCCCATCTCTTGCTAGCTCTGTGTTGCAGTGAAATATTCCATTTTTGACAGCTGAAAGGAAAGTTTTCTGCATGATGTTTTTGCAAAAGATTATATGTATCTTTTTTTTTTTCCCCCCCATGATACAGGGCAAAGCTGAAGAAGTTTTTAAGTGTCTTTTTTTTTTTTCTTTTCTTTTTTTTCCCTGTTTTAATAAATGTAACAAATGCCAAGTCTGACCTTGCTGAGTTTTGTGGGAGGTCATGGGCCCGCAGCCTGGGCGTTCTCCCTAGATAATGTGTCTGTCTGGAAGATGTTACCTGCTGGCAGCTGGAGGAAGGAGGTGCCTCTCCAGAGTTCTGCTGCTGTGCTCCTTGAAGTCTTTCCTGTTTTTCCCCAGCCTTGCGCTTCTCAGACAGTGAAGTAATGAGACAGAGAAAGCACAATTGTTTCTAGAGTGTCTTTATTTAGAGATTTCTCCTGGGTTACTTTCTGTTGCTTGCTGGTACAGCAACAGCCTGTGCTGTAATTCAAGCGGTGCCAGCAGCCTTTGGTCTGGGGTTATCTTTTTATCGATTATTTTCTCAGCAGGAACTATGTGTGTTTGTTCTGCAACTCCCTTCTGCGAGAAAGCGAGACCAAGCCCCCATTTCTGGCGCTTTAGCAAACCAACAGGGAGTTTTCTGAGCTGGTCTGTTTGAAGAACTATAACCTTTTTGTATATCACCTTTTATAGAGGTATAAGCAATTTTTATCTGTTGCTGCCTTAGCAGTGAATACTCCTGGTGATAGAAAAGTGTTGTTTTGGGCATTATTTTTTTTTTTTTTTAAAAACATACGTTTGATTCTTTGCAAACATGTTTAGCAGTGCTAGAATGGTTAAACTTTGCAATGAGGCTCACTTATTCCCAACCCGTTAATAATGCTTGCCAGACTTTGCTTTTAATTTTATAATTTCCTAGAGAATTGTTTAGCTTGGGACATGGATTTCGCTTTCTAACTTGGCGCTTAGGTGTGACAGGTAAGGGTGGCAATGGAGTGAGTGCAGCAGTAAAATACAAATTTGGAACAGGTTTGCAAACTATTTCATTACACTTAATGTCACATTTTGCTGTTGCATTCTGGCATCTAAAATGTAGGAAAGTAGGAAAAAGCCACTGGAATACTACCATAGTATTTTATACTGGGCATTGAAAGGAAGCAGTGAACAAGATGGGAAGCTGTTTTTATAGGGCTAATGTGTTTTATATTCCTGTGTGGGTTCAATAAAGGACGGTTTATTGCCTCCTTTGTTCACCTGCACTGTTTTAGTATCTCTCACATTCCTGACTTGATTGTCAATATGTTTTTACAATGCAGCATTAATAAAACACAAATGTTAGCTTGTGCAATCTCATTTTGCACGTGCAGTGGAAAAAAAAATGTAACTTGAAAGCGTTTGATTCTGCTGTGATGGCAATTTTTTGTGTTGGCAAACTATTTCTCAGAGGTTAACCAGAAGCATGCAGCGTTTGAAAAGGGAACTTGGTGACTTTGTTACTGCAAAGTGAATAGAGGCCACGTCTGGGCTTCCATCTAGTCTGATTCTGCGAGAGCCGGTTGCTTTACCTGATGGCTGTCTAGGGTTCCTGATGAGGTGGTAAATAATACACTGTCGTAAACGAAAAGAGCAGAGTTCAAGGCAAAAATCAGTTTGGCAAACTTCATTTTTACAGAATGTCTGCGAGAGGCTTCCAAAAGCTGTGAAGATGCATAGCTGTAGACAGAGGATGGAGCAGAGTCCCAGAAGGGCGAAGGTGAAGAAATAATACAAACCTCTACAGCGAAGTTTTACTTAAAAGAAAAAAATAAAACCAAACAACACGTCCTGCACTAAAACAAAAGCAGGGGTGTAAGTAGGTGTTGAGAGTCAAAAAACCATGATAATTGTTTGTCAACAACTTGGTCTTAGAGTAGTCAAAGGCAGGTGGATGAGAAATGTCGATGGTACGAACTCCTCAGGGCTGCCAGTAACCTGCAGGAAATGAGTTCTTCCTCGGTACTGGGGTGCAACATTTTCAGCAACATTTTCCAATTCAGCATTCAGGTGTAACTTTAATAACGGTGAGACAGATAGTCTGCTAAGACCATGTTTTGTTGCTGGAAAACACAGCCGTTGGTAACTCTTCATATCAATTAATGCTCGTTGTGAAGGTCACTTGAACTGTGTGTGATTCTGTAGCTGCTGTCTGAGAACTTAATCAACTGGAGAATTTTCTCTTTGCCCTAAAAAAATTGTCTTAATTTATAGGATGTTGATGAAATCAGTTCTTCTACAACCTGCGAGTCAGATGATTGCATTATTCTTTCAAGCCAATCTCCGCGTAAGGTGAATAAGCGAGGTAGGTTGGATTATACATATCTTGGCCTACGACCTCTGTTGGTGTAGCAAAATGAGGCAGAAGAGACTGTGAAAATCCCTTAGGTTACCTGCTTTTCCCCAGCAGGATCCACTCTGCTCAATTCCCATCTTGTCCTATCGTTTAGTGTTTTAATAAGCTGGACAGTAATGATGGAGATTCTGCTCTCTCCCTGACAAATCTGTTTTAATGTTAAGCAGTATGTAAATTGTTTTCATCCTGATGTCTAACCCCTCTTTCCTCTTTGCTTTACCACATAGCCCATTCCCAGGAAGATGAGGAAATTGCTGTATTTGAATCCTATTATTAGGTTTTTCCCCATTCTTTTCTCCCTGGACTGTTACCCTGACTCTTTCAGCTTTCCTTTTTAAATCTTGATTTTTAGGCATCTGACTTTTTCATTTATTCGTTTTCTCCAGACTAAGCCATGTCTTTGCTGGTATGGTGCTCCTGTGATAAATGATTAAGTCCCAAAACAGGATTCCAATTTAAGTTTACAATTTATTAGATGAATAGAAGCAAGCAAACAGCGCTGGGTGTGCCAGGAGTCTCCGCTCCACCAAGACACACACCGTAACGCAGCACTCATCATAAATATATACAGTAAAACATTACATATTCATAGAATTTTGTAATATGCATATGCATGACCTGTCCCCGCTTCGTATTAAAATGAGTTCCAAAAGTCATTTACATAGTCCAAGCATGCGCAGTAAAATTAGGGTTAGGGTCTTTTCCTCTCCGGTGGTCGTTCATGGTCTTCTTCACTGTGTCCGTTAGTTGAACTCTGGGCTTCCTTTGTCTCTATATGGTCATTTAATGAGCTCATCCATTCCTGACTCTTGGAATGCCACAAGGTGTGGGGTTATCTTGTCCTTTGACACTGATCCTTTCACAGTTGTCCATTGTTAGTGATTTACATAGGACATTTATCTCCTCACAGTTGTTACACAGGAGGCCTAACGAGCAGCTCAAGGTCTATCGCTCTTATCAAGTGGGAGGATGCACCATGCTGGGATCTCAGTCAGGAATTGTTAATTAGTTTATGGCTTAGGCCAGACAATGGCTCTGCTATTAACCCTTAAGTGTTAGTTCCCTCTATCAATCCCCCCTTTTCTAAAAAGTTAGTAAATTCTTTTACTATACCAGAATGTTTGTTAAGTGGCTTTCGGGAGAAGCAGGACCTACATACATACTGTATACATTAACCACTCTGCTAGACTTATCCTTGTGGTCATACAAGGGTATGTAGGACAGAAGGTCACACTTCATCACACGAATCAGATGAACATATTTCACCCTGATGTCTAACCCCTCGTTCCTCTTTGCTTTACCACATAGCCCATTCCCAGGAAGATGAGGAAATGGCTGTATTTGAATCCTATTATTAGGTTTTTCCCCATTCTTTTCTCCCTGGACTGTTACCCTGACTCTTTCAGCTTTCCTTTTTAAATCTTGATTTTTAGGCATCTGACTTTTTCATTTATTCATTTTCTCCAGACTAAGCCATGTCTTTGCTGGTATGGTGCTCCCAAACAGAACTGCACCTGAGCCCTCCCAGCACTAATGAGCAGGAAGGGAGTAATTCATACCTTTCACACGTGGTGAACTGGAAATTTCGTGTTTGTGAGATGCCTTTCATTTGAGGTAGACGGTGGTAACCCAAGTGTTTTGCACGCAGCTGCTGCCCAGACGGTTGATCCCTATCTCGTATTTTGCCCTGGCTTGTTGTTAAGTGTAGTGGTTCCCCTTACCCTTATTTCAGTTTATTTCCTTCTGACCGTTGTCAATGCAAGAAGGCTTTTTAAATTAAATTCTTAAATGCCCGAATGTGCTAGCTGTTATCTACAAAGTTATAAGCATATATTATTGTTTACTCCTCATGGCCACTGAGGAAACTCCACTCTATACTTTTGTTTCAGCAGTGAATTATCAACAATAATTATTTGAATATGATTTCCGCTCCCCCCACCCCCCCAGTCAACTTCGCCACTTTTCTTATGGTTTGTTTACAGAGACCGTATTTCCCTACTAAAGCAAGGGAATTTTCAGAAGTTATATATTCATTTTAAGGTGTGTGTTATTTTCCCTCTTAGGAATAACAAGTGATAATAAGAAAATATGTTGCTTAAATATTATTTTATTACGGCAAAATAATGTGTTGGCCTCTACCTGCTGCCTCATCTTCCAAGTATGTACTAACATGTGCCAGTATGTTTGCAGAAGTTGAGGTCATGTTATTTTATCCTAAATTCCTGGTTTCTCCATTTTTCCCTTTTAAAAATAGGCAGCGTTTGCTATTCTAGCCTCGGCAGCCCTGGGTTAATTCAATCCTCGCTACTCTGAAAAGGTCTAATTTATCTGAGAGTTCTCTTCACATCGCTCCCCAGCTGTGGAAGTTTATCTCTCTTTTGTGTCTTAATTGTGCTAATGATCTCCTCGCAACTAATTCTTTTACTGATGACTGAAATAAAAAGGCTCTAAATGTTTTGTCATCTGGTTTTAGGGTTTCCTCCTCTTTTGGTAGCTGAAACTTCTGGGTTTTCCCCTTGCTGTTACAGGATGTTTTCCTGGTCCTGTGGCCTTCCCAGGGAGAGCTCATTTTGCAATTTGGGATTTCTGCTTTCAGTCCTTCATGTTGCTGCTCTGCTTTCCCCTGGTTTCTGTTCCCATTGTGATTCCTTGAGTTTCCAGTGAGAGAAAAAGTCATGATTTAGCCGTGTTTGTCTCTTACTCCACTTCTTTCTGCCACATCTGGTCTTAATCTGTTTATTGAAGAAATTGCCAGCACTCCTGAGCTTTCCCCCCCTCCCCTTTAGTCTTGCTTCTCACGGGAACTTATTTATCTGGTTTTGGAACTTAGAGAAGTCTGTTTTCTTGAAGGTCACCCCTTCTCTGCCATGCCTGCTCCTCGTGTTCCGAGGAGTGGCACGCTCTGTGCTGCCAGCCACTGTCTGTGATCTCCAGCTCTGTATAAAAACTCCCGTTGCTGTGTTTTCCACCTGTTTATAAAGCTGTTGCCATCACGTTCCCCAAGATTGCCTGACATTATTTGCCTGCTGGGGCCTTTCCCAAGAAGTGTCTTGGCCGTGTAAGATCTGCATTTCTAGGAAGCCCTAGGCTTTTTGTTGTTTATTAGTGTCGTCTTCATGACTCCTCACGATCTTTTCCACTACTGCTATTAACAAGAGACTTTTTTTATTGTGTCCTGTTTCGTAGAAACAACCGGTTGATCTTCGTGGTATGTTTTTTGGAGGCTGTTAGGGCCACTCTTCTGCTTATGTACTTTGTTTCTGTAATTCCTGAGAAGTCTCTGTCTGTTTGTGAATGCAGTCAAAATATGAGAGCATAAAGCAGTCTAGTACCTAAACTTTTTACAATTGAGGAAAAATATATTCCTAACTAATAACTTGCTTGGTTTTACTTACCAAAGTCTTTGCTAAGTTATCCTAAAACTTGCAGCTTGTGTGCTGTAACCTAGTGCCGAGCCCATCATTTCCCAGCTCCTGTAGGGTGAAGAAGCTATAGGTTCAGGCTTCCTCAGCCAAAATAACGGAAAATGGAGAAACCTGCGCTTCATTAACACTCCTGATTAATAGCCAAGGAAACACTAAACTACTGCAACAGAGATTTCTGCTTCATAATTCCAATGTGAGAGGGGAAAGTATGAGATAGCCTGATCAATTAAGCAGACTGAAGCTAATTATGGCTGGATACCACTCACGGACATAACCTTTATATCCCGCAGCATCAACAGCTTCCCGCTGCTCTTACAAGCTTTTGTCTATAGAGTTCAATTTCACCGTTCTGTGTCCTTTTGAAGTCTCCTTGCTGTTTGAATTTCTGTTTCCGTGTATTGACGTGCTCTGCAACTAAAAAGGATTCTAAACCACAATATCTTCACTCATCTTTTCCAGCGTCTCCTTCAAATGCTGTTGTCTACCCCATATTCAGTGCACCCCCCACCGGCAAGAAAAGGTAGGTTAACCTTTGCTAAGTCCTCCCAGGAATGATCAGAAGTGTTGTATCTGCAGAATCATTACTTTATTCAAAAATGATACTAATTCTAAAAACAATAGCTTAGCTTTCTCCCAATCCTTGTAAGGTTTGGGACTCTCGGGTTTTTATTGGGTTGGCTTTTTTTTTTTTTTTCTTTTAAAGGGAAGATGAAAGTTGTGTTGGTTTAGGGGGATACTAGCCTGTGAATAAGGAAATAGCACTTGCTTAGCGTCTGTAGTACATTTTACTTGTGAATTTGTACATATTATTGAGCTGATTATTTTTTTAACTAAAAAGAAAATAATAGTTTTCTCTTAGCTGTTGCTAATGATAAAATCATTAGAGCAAGGGGAGCTGTTTCAGGATATATTCATCACCAAGCGTGGCACAGCCTTGGTGGTGTTTGAGCCATGTAGAGGGGGTTTTATTTATTTATACTACTTCTGTGTGTCCTCTGTCTCCGTACCTGGAGCGTCCACAATGAGCAGTAACTTTCAGCCTTTATGTTCTGGCTGTTCATCAGGGACCTGCACCTNTTGGGGACATGGTTTAGTGGGCATGGGGGGGTTGGGTTGACGGTTGGACTCGATGACCTTAGAGGTCTTTTCCAACCTTAGTGATTCTGTGATTCTATTCTATGACAGCACTAACTGTGAGTTTGAGTTGGTGCTGGAGTTGTCAAAACGACGTGTCTTTGCTCAGTTTGGCAAGCGCGGAGGCACAGTATAACGCTGCTGGCCGTACGCCGAGCAGGCAGGCATTGCTGTCCCTCACCAGAATCTAACCCATGGTATGGCTTTCTGCATATACCTTTTAGTCGGCAGCATAGACAGCAAACATAATGCACGCCCAGGAGTTTTAGTCCACCTACATCGCCAGTCGGTATGGCAGCGATGCCTCTGGTGTGGGCAGTCTTGCCCAGTTTGAAGCGATTCTGTGTTGCGAGCAACCTTTTGAGTTAAGTTTGTGTACATCAGCTCCAGCGTGTGAAAATTCGACATTTAAGCGGGCCAGTTAAACTGCGGGTCCCTTATTTCCAGCTGGAAAGGCTGACGGGGCAGGTCGGTAACTCTGCTCAGGCCAGGCTGTGGCTCTTGCGGGAATTGGCAGCGTCTCTCTAAGTCACACTTGACCCCTTTTAAAGTACCAGTTAAGCCTCCAGTATTAATTTTTAAACTGTTGAAATGACTCACTTTTTGGGAAGGCACTGGCTTATTAAAGTTGTACGGAGCTAAAGGTTCAAAAAGGCTTGTATACCTGCCTTGTGCTGGTGTTATAGAATACCCGTGTTCTTTAAACGTGGCGTCAAACTGACCTCCCTCTGCCGTCAGGTTCATTGCTTTTCCATGGTAACTCTTCCTTGCGATATGGGAAGCACTCTGGGAAGTATCTGCGTGCGATACAAAAATCACTTGAAACGCCAAGATCAGGTGTGTTTTGCATTGCTGGTTTTTAACCTGCGAAATTTTAGTGCAGCAGCAATGCTCAGAAGTTGTGCCTTTTGATGTAGGTGCAGCAGACAAGACAAAGTTCTAATAAAAGGGTGTGAAAAAGAATTAACAGAAGCACCTGCTTCTCTTCCACTTGCCCAAGCTCACCTGAGTGGGTGTTTCGTAAGTCTGCTGGGTGATGTTTGATATTTAGTGTGACGGAAACGAAGCGCAAGCACATGAAGCTTGCCTTTTGATTCCATAAAAAGCATGATATTGCTAAATTACTTGCAGGCACTGGGGCTTTTTAATTGTAAGGTGTAATTGTACTCCCTGATGTCTGTGCTTTTGATTAGCTTATTTCTTCAATTAATTTGCTGCTGTACTCGTAGACCTCTAGTGGAAGAAGACTTGTTTTCCCACGCAAGAACCAGAGCTATTAATCCCTCTCCCATATTGAATCAACTTCTTGATACATTTTGTTAACAATAAAAACATTCTAAGCTGAGTTTGTCGTGACCATAAAAAAAAAAAAAGCAACACTTAAATTTGCTCCTAAAAGAGCCAAAATAAACCTTCCCAGACGTGTCGCGCTACTGTAGTCCCCTGCCACAGAAGTGTTGAAAGAGAGATCTGATTGCAGTATTTGCTTTGCTTCCTCATGTGGCTTTTCAAATACCTTCCGTGGTGCAAGCGGAACCCTGGGAAGTGTGGAAATCCTGGTGTTTGTGATTAACTGAAAATCAGTCTTGCATTTGCAGTTGTCTCTTGGGAAGCTGATGAGCACAAGCTTTTCCTACATGAAGTCTCCGCTTTGGAAAGTTGTCTTAGTATCCAAATCTATAAAATTGTTTGGTGTATCTCTAAATTATTTCCATGTTAAGGTTCACTGCACAATAGTTACAATTTCCCACTTTAAGATTGCTTAAGAAATGCCACCTTACATACCAAGTCTACACACCAACTCTAAAGGTAGCTTAGAAAAACTGCAATTATTAACACCGCTAGCAACGTGCTTCCCTGTAGCTGAAGCCCCCATGAACTTAAAAATTCATATAAAGCCTCCGTGTCTGGATCCGAATATGAAAAATTCCTCTTGGCCTTGCTTCAGCCTGCTTCTCTTCGGGAAGCTGTCCCTGCTGGAAGCCCAGCACCAAGGGCTTTTCCCGAGGTGCTGCCGATCCCCGGGTCTGAAGGTGGTGTTGGTGTGAGGGGCTGGGATTTGTGGTGGCGAAGCAGCAACTGAGTGGGGGAGCAGTCTTGGGACCCCGGGGGTAGACAGAATGTGGGCTTGAGACCAAGCTTTGGTGGGTCTTGGCCAAAACCTTGTCCCAGGTTCCTGTGCACCTTGATCAAAGCCTAGATGAAATGCTTCCTAGGTTTTTGGAGTTCAATTTTTTGCTTTCTTCATTTTTTTTTTTTCCCCCTTGAGGGGAGAGCGGTGCTGATGGGGTGTGCACTTTATAGTCAGCTTTCCTCACACAATGGCAACACTTAAAGCTTTGTAAGATGATTTCGGGCGATGCTACTTCCCCTGCTGAGGGTAGGACCCTTATCCTTGCCTCGTATCACACTGCCCAGAAGTCCCCGAGCTGCTGGGACCAAGCGGTGGTCCTGTGGCTTGCAGTTCCCAGGCATCCATAGCCACATCTCCTGCCTTCATCTCCCTGAGCTGTTTGATCCGCTGGGGACTTCACAAACCCCCAGGGCTCCTCAACCCAGGGGAAGGTAGAATCA
>VZTQ01014889.1:14528-32938 GCA_013400755.1 Pelecanoides urinatrix | reverse complement strand
AGTTAAAGGTATACCTGTTAAAAATTCCCCTCGATTCCCATGAAATACTCACGTCAAATGCTTTGGCATTTCTCAATAGGCAAAGAGTTGAGCCCTGAGGAGTGTCGCAAATTTGAGTTTGCAGACTCTGAGAGGCGTCCCACTCAGAGGGAAGTTCTGGATGCAGCCTGCTGCAGTCCAGGAGAGCTCAAAGGGTCTCACTTGGTACCGCTGTTTATAGGTTTGCAAGATAATTGGCTTTAGTCATCAGTAACTTTCCATTTTGGCTACTATCCAAGGTGGTCCAGGGTAGTAATTATGGTATTGTTTCACGGTGACAATGATATTGTTCCACTTGAGCTATGATCCAGGTAGGGAAAGCTTCAGAGCTGTCAGAGATAACGAATCATCTCTTGTTTCTGCTCCCTACCTTGATCATGTAGCGAGTGTCCCTGGTACGATCAGTGTTGTTCCCCACCTTAGCCATGCAAGAGTGCTTGGTACGGCCAAGGGACGGCTTAACTGCCTGACTCATACACAATGGCTAAAGCTTAATAGAAGGTTCTGAGATCGTACCGTGGCCCAGAGAAAATAGGGGGGGGGATGCACCACCTCATGGGTATGTGTGTGGGGTGGTGTGCATGGGTGTGTGCACGTGTGAGAGAGAGACAGCTGGGGTCAGGAGGATCCAGGGGAAGTTACTGGACAGACTGCGTGCCTGAGCCCAGGTGCCAGAGGAGTCACACTCGTGCGTGTGCCTGCGTGGGTCTGTTCAAGGAGTTGTATACCAGTGGCAAGGGTGGCTCTGTGTCCTCCGTGTTTACGTGTCCAGGAACCAGCAGCTGGGGAGACTGGAATCCAGGGGCAGCTACAGGGCAGACTGTCTGAGCCCGCTGCTGGAGGGATCCACCTTGTACTTTATGTGTAAATGTATGTATTCCCACTAACTGACCCTCATCCTGACCAGCCAGAGAGGGAAACAGGATGAGACCATAAGTGCTATTTGTGTGTGTCTGCAAGAGTGCTCTGGTTTCTGGCTGTGCTGATCAGTCTGTGTGCATATATCTCTATTGTATATGTGTGTTTGTGTGTGTGCTTGCTGGGAGTACGTGCTCAGACTCACCTCCAGTGGTCTGCCAGATTAGGCAAGTCCTAACAAAAACCACAAGCATGCAGAGTCTGTTAGTAGAGTATTACATCTAGGATTTACATAAAAATGATATGACTGACCCATGTTTTGAATTTAAATTTGTTTACAGAAGATGAAGAATTTTGTGATAGATTTATTTTTAACAAGAGTTACATTAGATCTTAGACTGCCAAACTCCTTGACTAGCACAAGCCTCACAGTGCCCCCAGTTCCACAAGTGCCGTTGTGGCTGTATGTAAACCAGAAAGTGTGGTTGCACTTAGGAGCTTCAGATGCAAATGTAAATGAGATTGTCATATCCTAATGTCATGTTAGGACAAAGTAAGAATATGCACTGACCTGTTTCAAAGGACGTGATTTTCAGGGAAAGGGGATTTGACTGTATGTCGCAGATGGAAGGAATCACGCACTCCAGACACTCAGAGAGTCAGGATCCACACCGCATTGTGATACACACCTACAGCAGTGCTACATTCAAATTACAGTGGAAGCTTTCTTTCAGGAATGTCACAGGCTACCTGAATTTATAATATAGGGGAAAAAAAAAATCCTTTTTTTTTCTGAAAAAGAATACCAATGGACCCCAAATCTTAATTTTTAAAAATGCTGAAAATGAAAAAAAAAAATTCTTTTGGTGAAGAAGAACAGAATTATAGAAATAAATGAAAGAACATACTCTTAAATACTCACATTTCCTTTGTGAACACATTTGCTAGAACAGCTGCAGAAGCTCCTTTTTCTCACTTGAACTATCTTAACATCTATGTTAGCAGAAAGTGGATGAATAAAAAGTTGTAGCATAGACATTCAAACTGCCTATGGGGAACAGCACTAGGTATCAAGTTATTATGTCACCTAAATGATTCTTTAGATGGAAAAGTGCCCACAAAGTCATATTATGTAACAAGCAGAAAGTTGAAGCCAAAAGAGTAGAGAAATAATGGTGCATCTGCTAGGAAACAAATGCAGTACCAAGGATGATATTAGTGATGACACCCCTAATTTATTTTGTAGAAAAAATTTAAACTAAGAATGGAAAATGAGAATAGGATGTGTCTATTTTTATCACATCACCCACCAACAAAGTGTTGCCCTAGGCAATGAGCATGCAGTTAGTAATTTTAGCCTGTTTCCTTGTGGTTCAACCCAACTTGTAGTCAGCGTTCACTTAAGTGTTGAAACTTCCATATATAATATATGTATGCATGTATATTTATAGATAAGTATGTATATATACATATGCACGCGTATGTGCAAATATGTATATGTAGTATATATACACAGTGCACATACAGCACAGATAAATATGTATGCATGTGCATATGGGTTTTTGTACACATCTGTGGACACAATCATATGAGAGAAGAGTTGAGACAGCAGAGTCTTTTAAGAGAAATTCTACTGAAATGTCAGAAGCTCCATACATTTTACCCTGTGCCACGTGACTCAATCCTTATGTGACAATGAAAAAACGGTGCTTTTGTACATCCATTGTCAAAATCTAACTGAGTACGCCAGCCCTGCAATTATCATCCGAGAAGCCATACCATGTTGCTTAATGTAATGCATGCAATGTTTGGTCTGCATTGGGTTGGACTGTAGTACAATTTGCATTAAGTTCTTTCGTAGTGATCATATACTATGTAATTCTATTGGAAGCACAATGAGAGAAGTTTAGAAGAATTTTGCAGTATTTCCTCTGTAACACTTATGTTACCCACAGCTCTAGCAACTGAACCTACAACTGTTTGCCTCATGTGAGGTTACAATCATTATGCCTCCATGCTGATTTTGTGCATTCACCTTATGTTGATAGCAGCAGCTTTCACAACTGTGGTTCCTTTTAAAGACAGTTTTCAAATGTAGGCAATTGAGAACTAAATTACTAATTCAGTCTAAATCTGGACTAGTTTCCTCCACAATTGTTCACATAGCTGGTGTGAGAAGATTTACAAAACCAAGTACCCCAGTAGAATTGTTAGAATGTCCTTTTTGTTGTATAGAGAGAAAATACATGTTACACCAAATAAATTTGCAATGGTTTCTATCCCAAGGAACTCAGATTCTGAAAGCAGCAGGCTTTTGAAGAGGTAAACAGAAATCATTTTAGTACAGATTAAAACAGTTTATCACAGGCGGCACAGCAGAATTCCACATTCTATAAATGGAGAAGTATAGTATTGTATAGTACAAACCTGTGCTACATGTCTCGGCCAGAAAACCGCCATCAGTTTCCTACCTACCTTCCCTATTAGATGCTGTTACAATCTGCCTTGGACTCTGCTCTCCTTGATATATGGCAAGTATATGTAAGTCTTCTGTCCTAGCACCTACCTAAACAAGTACTTACTGACCTATATATCAATAAAGTTTGACATTATTATAAGTAAAAGTCTGCACTTACAGCAGAGGTCTATTGGATTTAACACTTAGAGATTTAATCTAATGAATAGTATAATGTGAAACAGATTTTAAAACCTAAATACTTGCCAATACCTTCCCTATTCTACATATTTTTATATGTGTAGAGGATGTAAAAATGTATGAGTCAGCGTGTGTGACTGTTAATGCCAAAATACACTGGAAACTAAGAACTGGCCTATAAAACTTACTTATGTAAGTTAGCACTTACTTGAAAGGAGGGGCTTTAATGGAACTGCTTGCGTCAGTAAGTGCTTATCAGCATGAGCTAGGGCTCCACAATCTGGCCTTTTAAAGAAAATTGCTTCTCTGAGTTTCAGGTGGCACATTATGCAAGCCTGTACTGCAGCACCTGCAGTGCATGATATAGAACAACATATGCTTGTCTTATGGCACCATTTATTTAGAAATAGCACACAACACATCTGATGCTAAAAAGAAGAACAAAACAAATCAACACATTTGTTTTCAGAACAACCAACTACTTTAAGCCCATGAATTTTTTTGCTGAGGTTTCTTTTTTGTTTGGTTGTTGTTGGTTTTTGTTTTTTTTTTTCTTGGGGGGGGGGGGGGGAGAAAGGCAGCAGCAGGAGGGAGAGAATATGTCCTAAAGTTTTTTTAGAACATTTGCTACAAAGCGATGCTTTAATCAAATCAAGTAAAACATTTGGGTAAAATAAGATTCTCTGAAAACTTTCAGCACATAATTAATGGTTATAAAAGCAGAACTTTATGCTTCCCTGAGGTGTTAACATCAAAATTAACAGCAGAAAATACTGTGTGCCTCTTCTTGAAATGCTGATTATGACTATCTTCTTTTTTCTGAAGTTAATTGTGGATGAAATCCAATCCATTCTATTTTGTGATCTCAATGATGTCCTGTGATAAACAGGGAAAGATCCAAAATCTTTCAAAATCAGTATACAGACTCTTAGAACTACTAGGCATATTGCCAGCATGTAATTCAAGAAAGGGTAAAAGAGTATGTATGTGAATTATTTAAAACTAGAATCAGGAGAGAGGCCAGAAGTTATCTTTGTTGCTGTTCATGAACCAAATCCTACAGCAATGTAAAGGCCAGCTGAGTTGGCAGAAGAAGGACCTTAAAGTATATTTAAATATCCTAACACTGAAAGGTCTTTGGCATAAGCAATGAACTGCAAAGAAAAGAGAAGTGTGTATGTAGCAGTGAAACAGGTGACTACCTGCCTCTTCTCCTGGATATAAGCCATCATTCATATGTGTAATGAGATGAAGCAAGGTAGTGCTACCATGCAATTCAATAATCAAGGAAAAAACTTAATCAATTTTCATCTGGAGATACTATAAGGAACAGATTAAGGCTGAAGCAGGAACTTTTGGAGACAGAACTGTGGCCTGGTAGCTAATTATTAAAAGGTGAGAGTAGAGGGGACAGCCTAAGGGCTGGGGATGAAGATCTGCATTCCCTTTGCTCTGTCTAGAATACATCCCTGGAAAGTCTAGCTGACTGCAGCCAACTCATATATTTGATTGCTTTCCCACATTTGATTTTCCTTAGAGTCCATGACCCCAGGGTTCAGGGACTAAAAGCTAGTTTTGCAAAGCAGCCATGAGACCTCAGTTCAGCTTTACTTTAAGAAAATTTTGGTTAGCTTTGCGCAAGTATCAGAGTTAAGACCATGCATCATAAATGAAGAAACAAAGGACAGAACTGTTGAGTCATCTGTAAGCAGTAGCTCGAAGACTACAGAGAAAGATACTGACATGAAAAGGTAAAAAGCCCAGAAAAATGCAAAGCTGGAAGGCAGCAACACAGTAAGGTAGGGATAGAGCTCATTTTGTCATCAAGAGGTCATAACTGTTCCAGCTGACTTGTAAATTCCTGATCAGCAAGTCATGTCACTGAGTGCCTGCATGAGGAGTTGCAAGCTTTCTAAGGCTTAATCCAATAGTAAATCAGACCTTGCTAGCAATTTCAAAAAAAGAAAAAAAAAAAAATGTACTCCTGAGTACACACTGACTTCAGAATTTCTACACATAATAAAAGATATTCAAACACGATCAGTTTGTAGAGAAAAGGTTGACTCTATTGCCAAACAAGACTAGCACCATAAAATGATTTAACAGTAACCTAGTGCAATATCTAATGCACGTAAACAATTTACAGGCAGATTTCAGTTAGAGTTGCTTTGGAGTGCAGAGTAGACCTGAGTATTTTCCTCCATTATTTTTTCCAAGAAATAAGCAGTCTATGAAATCTATCATGTCATGGTCTGACACTCAGTTGTGCTGCTATTTTTAGGAAAGAAGGCCATCTTACTACTCTTTGTCTACCTTGTTCTGCAGTAGAACAGACAGTTCTGCAGTGTCAGAATGTCTCCTCTATATAGTACCTCCATCTAAGCTAATATACTTGCATATGCATGGGTTTGCAAAATTATTGTGCTTTGCGACATTTTTTTCCCCACTTCAGCTGTATACTTCACAATTTGCATGAATGGTAGCTACTAGAAATTTCAAATACATTACTTTTTTCTTCCCCTTTATAACTTTCATAATTATATTTAATGTTACATTACATGCTTGTCAATGCCTTCTGTTAGCAGCTATAATTCCAGCATCATCTTCACAAAGATATTAAGACAGGTGCATTATCTAGGAGAATTATTTGTTTCCTAGCATATCAAGGAGAGAATGACCACACAATAGGGTTAGTAAACATTTTCAAAGTACTTTTTAAAAATGCCTAAGTTCTCATGAAGCTGAAGTTAAAGATTTCATAACTTTAACACACACACACTTTCTGTGGTAAGGCTCTCGGAGAAAAACATGCAAAGCATGTGTTAATTTAAAAAAAAAAAAAAAGAAAAAAAGAGCAAAATATTATTGCAAAAAAAGAGTAAATTATATTAGGCATATTTACTCAAATATGCAAAATAATGCTTTGATTTATATGAACTCTTCAGACCTTTGAGTCTTCAGCTTTAACAGAAAAGTGTTTTGTGTTTATCTTTTTCAGAATGTTCTTAATGAGGAATCAAAGTCTTTACCTAAGAACTTGCCTGTGAAAGTGCCTTTTCTACTAAAACCAGATTTATATATGTAAACAGCAGAATCTAAGAGCCTCCACACTAAAATCAGTTGGCAAGCTGGTTTTGGTTTCTGATAGTGTTTACATAATTCCAACTAGTAGGCCCCCACAATCAAAAGGAAGTATTGTAAATCAAAAGTCCTGCCCAAATACACACTCCAGACTGTCCTGATCAGTAATCCAATGTCCAAATACATGTTCAGAAACACTTTTCCATCAGCTCACACAGAAAATACAGCCATACTGAAGAAGGAGATGGAGAACTTTGAGTTACAGGAAGTCCTTTACCACTGATCAATCCTGGCGCACAGATCAAAAGTGTGGAATACACTAATGAGAAGAGTCTTTTCTGTTTCTTGTTTCATGATATTTAATCATTTAAATATCATGTTAAAATTCATTATATTTAAACATTTAAATTTCATTATATGTAAAATCTGGCATTTAGACCAGGTTTAAAAAACAAAATTAAAATATACTTGAATGTTTAAAGGATCAAAAGTTTTCTAGGAAATAAGAGAATAATGATCAATCTTGTATGAAATTTACTTCTCTTATTTTCATTGAGATGGGTTCACAATGATCTGACATTTCATCCATAATATTGTATGAAATATAATAGGAAGAAACTAACAGATGTAATATCCTGCATATCTAAGGAAACAGGCATGAAAATAACCTGATACAGAGCATTTGTGTTCCTATTTTGTTTCACTATCACAGGAAGGATGAAGATTGAGGATTTAGAAAACAAATCAGATTTGGAGTTTAGGAATAAATCAGGGATAATGCGGATTCGACCCTGGGTTCTTATGAGATTTTACCTCCAAAGACATGAAATTTCATACCAAAACCCATTTAAACTACATTTTCAGCAGTTTGGGGAACTTCTGAGGAGTATATTGAGACTACAGAACTCACCATTTTTAGTTAATATGTTTTTTGGCCACTAAAGATGGGAGCTGATAGCACTGCAGAAGATCTCTGATGTTTCTAAGCATTGTATCACAGCTCAGCTTTTTAGTTCTTGTGAACTGGCTAAGCTAACAATTTAGATCAGTGTGATGAATAATGCTTTCCTATCATGTATTTAGCTGGCTTTAATGAAAAAGGGTCTTAATTTCTCATATTCAGAACTTTCATGGATCTTGAGAGCAACGGTCAAGCTATCTGGCATCATTAATTCTATAGGGCTTTCTGTAGCACTAGTACTGAAATCAGATGTGCTCAGTAGAGGGAAAAAAGTATGGCTACACTTTGTGTAGCAGGTGAGACCATATTTTGACATACCATTGTGTAAGTGCTGGAACAGTTCAATAACACCTAATGATGTGGTCAGTCTGGATTGGTATCCCCTATACTATGCTGACAAATAACATTGGTTCTTACAGTGATGTCTTGCAGTAGTTGCTTATACCTGTTTCTAAAGCTTCATAAAATGAACAAATAGATATAGATTCTTATCTGAATCTGACAGATGAAGTTCTTTTTTAATGCTGTGTGCAGCCTGCCACCAGGTGATGGATTAGCTGAGGTTCAGAAGCAGTATGCCATATAAAAGTTCCCAATGCAGTGCAGTGTGAGATGACCTCTTGTCAGTAAGGTATGTAATAATGAATGGTAAATTACAGTCTTTCTTTTCTTCTGTCCTTCCAGTTTAAGAAAAAGCCCCTGAAAAGAAACAGGTAGTAAACTATCTGTGCAAATCTTATACAATAATTGAAAAAAAAATTTACATTGTTTTTGCAATTTTTATATCCTTCTAAAGCTCCTCAGCATTTCCCAAAAGAGTAAATGGATCGTAGTATAAATAAGAAACAGACCTTAGGCATACGAAGTTAACTTTTAATTCATAAGGAACCCTGAAAGTAATGCCAATATGTCATAAAATGAGAAAAAGGGCTGGAAAATAATTGAGGAGGGTGTTTTGAACTGTCAGAAGGCAGATCCCTGCCGAATAACTCACTAATATAAGGGAGGTGGGGAGGGAAGAGGTTGCTAATGCTTTGCTACTCATCCATTGACTTTTCTCTGAGATGGTGACAGTAGAAATTCACCTCTGGAAATTAAGAAAAGCTTTACAATCAGAAAATTTCTTTGCATTATTCTCTTATTCCTCTGGATCCAATCGCTGTCAAATTTAATTTTGGTTTTTTTAATGCCATACTATGTATTTTATAATATTCAAACCTTCCTGGGCTGCTCACAGCAAATGGAGGAGACAAGGCTGAATACTATATTTCATTTGTAATCTGAGGCATTGTACGATTTACTTCTTGGGATTACTGCCCTTTGCAGTGGCTAAAAGTCCCACAGACCTGAATTTAACCACTGCAGAACAACTTTGAATAGCCAGAGCCTCAAATAAAAAACGTATGCCATTGTCTCCTGAAACTGAGTTATACTGGAATATCTTGTTCTCAGATTTGCTTTTTTTTTTTTTTTCTGAAAAAAAACCCAATCCTGTGATGTCTTAAATGAAGACCAAAGGAAACCAAACAAATAGAACCCCCAACAGTTTACCTCTGTTGAGCATGGTAAGTCAGTCCCTAGAAAAGAACACTATAATATCTTAATAAAGTTTATACCTCCAAAACTAGCAGTATGGCAAAACACTATTGCATTACTACAATGACCTCTTTATTTCCTGCCTGTTAACTGGAGCATGAATTTTGAAAAGAGCAACCAGAAGTGTTCTTTCCTTGCATTCTGTTTCCAGAAGCTAATAAGCCATACTACGTGGACACCACCAATTCCTTTATACTCATTTGATGGTACTTTTTGTCTTTTATCTGTATAACGCTAGAACTCTTAAGGAGTAGTTTATAGGACACATATTTTTCTTTTACAACAGAAATATCACTAGCCTACTCCCTCTGTGGTGTCTGAGAACTTACTTTATGCTTCTCTGTGCTCCTCAGCTGTCAGCTAGAGTCATAGCCCTTGCTAAACTTTGTCTAAAATCATGTTCTAGCTTTCTTCAATATAAAAGCAAAAACCCTGTAGAAAAGCAGTCATTTGATGGGATGATAGTCACCTGATCATATAAAAAAATATCAGTTTGGGGGATTTCTTGGGGTTTTGTTTTTGGAAGTGGGGGTTCCCAACTGCATGAACAATAAGGTATTTCTTCTGAGGTGTGCTGCTCTGAAAATTTTGCATTCCATGTATCTAACTTTTCTGATTAACTTAGTGGTGTTGCACCTTTTACATAGCACCTGTATACCTCAGAAGGGACCACATGCACAGACACACCCACACACATGCACAATCACACAGTGCATTTTTTCATAGATCCCTGGCAAGTGTTAGAAAATGGAAATCATCCCAAAGTTTGACTGTAGTGGATTGGAACATGGAGAATGGAATTATGTACGTCTGATCACTGTAGCAATGTAAATGAACTAGATGCATATAATTTACAAGAAATGCTGTCACAAAGGCCTCAGATCTTCCAAACTCCAGTCATTACCAGGGTTGGCTCACTTTAGTTACCCAAAGAGAGAGTCCTAGAAAGTCACAGTAGCTTGTAGTGCATGGTGCTAGTTGTGGAATGGTTCCCTCTGATTCAGCCATCTTCTAGCACTAGGGTTGATGTGCTGTTTGTGATAAAATCATCATCTTCATGCAGAGAAACCATGAATATTTTTAATAATAAGACCAGATCTCTTCATTAGGTACATTAATTACAAATGCTTGACTAAACACTTGACAGCTCTACAGAGGGAGCTGAATAGGCTGCATCGATGAGCCAAGGCCAGTTGTATGAGGTTCAACAAGGCCAAGTACTGGGTCCTGCACTTGGGCCACAACAACCCCAGGCAACGCTACAGGCTTGGGGAAGAGTGGCTGGAAAGCTGCCCAGAGGAGAAGGACCTGGGTGTGCTGGTTGACAGCCAGCGGAACATGAGCCGGCAGTGTGCCCAGGTGGCCAAGAAGGCCAACGGCATCCTGGCCTGTATCAGGAATAGTGTGGCCAGCAGGAGTAGGGAGGTCATCGTCCCTTTGTACTTGGCGCTGGTGAGGCCACACCTCACCAGGGAATACTTGACAGTATAACATGGAAGTCTGAATACCTAATACTATCAAATAAACCTTGAGTAAGGCACAGTATTAATTTCTGATAGTCCTAATGTACTTTAATATACTTATACATCAGTAGGTATGCAAATAAACTTGATTTATAAATAGAAGTCAAGACATTTGAAGCCAAAAAAGTCTGTAAAATGTTATACATTGCCGAATATCCTAAAGTCAGCTTTACTGAATTTTCTTCATTGTCAAATGAATGCACTTTGCCTACTACCATTAGGTGCAATAAAGCATTCCATTTTATCAAATAAGCATATTCTTCTCACACTTCTTGCCAGAAACTGCTTTGTTTCAGTAACTGATTAAGTGATCTTCTGTGTACATTTGTAATGGACTTTGGGTGCTTTAAACTGAAGTATGATTCAAAATATAAGATATTAGTTGCATAATATGGGAAAATAGTGTGTCTTTCACCTTATTCTTGTACCTACTGAAATGTTACATAAATTCATGTATTAGCATTTTATTTCCAAGCTATTACTTATATTCCCTGTAGTTCCTCACCATTTATCATGTGTACGGTATAAGTGGGGTTTTTATTTCTGTTTGTTTGCTTCTGAGTACCATCACTCGTTGTATACTTGAAAGGATTAAAAATGACTACAGTTTATGAAGAGAAGAATCCACTTCATTCTTTTAGTATCCTGTATTATAAGCATTGTTCTCATATAAATGCAATGGTTTAATTAGTGTGGTTACTACAGTTAATAAGTGGGTACTACCCCTCTCTCCAGTTTATCTAATTGGGAAAAAAGAATCTATTTGTGGTGTGTTACCTCATTTATTGTTGTTATTTTTCACTTTATTGGGAGACAAAACAATCTCTTTGGGGCCAGACAAATTGTCATTTCCAGTTATTGTGGGTAAGTATGATACGGCATGCAAAATTGCACACCGTGTTGTTACAGCCAGAAAAATAATGGGTGTCACCACTGTAATTACTGATAAAGATTCGGTGTTTGATACTTACCTCAGTTACCTACCAAAGATGTCTTATGCCAGAATCCTCTCTAGGAAGAATCTAATATAGACTACTGACCCACAGTCAATCAACGTATGTAAAGAATGATGAGTCTTCAAGGAAATATATAATTACAGTATGTATTTGTGTGTTTCAGTCCATATGGTGACTTTTGAGAAGTGAAAATGGTGTTCAAGATTCATGGTAAATAATAAAGATCACTTTATTACACACACTACATGTGTGGTGATTTCATATTGCGATAACTTCAGTCATTGCAAGAAGAAAATAGTCCTACTTGTAAAAATGGAAATGGGTGTAAAAACCAGTGTGAGAGAAAAAATATTGAAAATCATGGAGAAAAAAATAATTTCTGTGGTTTTTAATTTTAAAAATCCAGAAGGTCATAATCAGCTCAAATGCCTGACTGATAACATTGAATAGAAAATAGAACAAGAAAGGAATCAGTTATAGGGGCCATTTAGCTGTGAGAAGAAAAGAAACTAACCCAAAAATGGCTTGGTACATTTAGAGCAGCACAGAGCTCTGTGTGGGAAGCCGAGTGAAATGGCACAAAACTGTTATAGCAGATGAGATCACAAGGATGCTTTTTATTTATTTCTTAGCCTTCTTTTGTGCAAAACCCTGAAAAGCTGGTTCAGGGTAGAATCTGTACATAATAGAAATAATGAAGAAATAATGATATAGTGAATGGCAATCAGCAACGGGCACAGATCTGGTATGATTTAACTAACAAATTTAATTTTATGGTTGTGAAATGATGGGGTACAAGGAGCGGAAAAGTAGTGGCTACTTGGTCTTTCTGAAGCAAGCGTTGAACTTCCTTTGGAGCTAACGCAAAAAAAGTAATCAGTCAATCAGAGTGAGTGGCACAGTCTCCATTGTCTAGCAAACTTCTGTCTCTGGCATGCAGATGGGCAAAAGACAGGACAGAGATTTTTGAGGATGCTCCCTGGAAAGTTTGTGTAGTTCATATCAGCCCCTGTGCTGGAGGAAAGTCCCAGTTTTGGGACCTGGGACCAGAGCCCTAAATTTCCATCATGTCCAGCTGAGTGGTCTATTCAACAGATTATAATGACAGTCCTTCTTGATGGCTTTCTGTCTCCATGCTCATGAGGCTGTTTATGTGACATAGGCTGCTTAACCCTGAGTTAGAATGGAGCATTAAATGGAAAATAAACACCTGCCTCACCACTGTGGATGCTTCCATATGGAGGCAGTGCTGGGATTTAGCAGACTTCACCTCACACAAGATTTTAATAGCCCTCGTCAAATAAGCATTTTAACATTTGTTGAGATTACCACTGGGACTTACAGTCGCCTATAGGCAAAATATGTTCAGCCTCTTTAAAAAATATTTAATTGCTTTCATCCAATGTTGTCCTTCAAAATGCTCATAGTAGACAAAATCAAGGTGTTAGATTAAAATGAATAAGAGGGTTTCAACTGTGAATTTGAAAAGCCAGCTGAAAATAGACCATCACTGAGCAGATTTAAACCCACTCTTATTCCTGATCTAATTCTATTTAATGTTTTTTCAACAAAGCCATAGCAAAAGATATTGAATATGTGCAGATTGAGTAATCAGTTAATTTTGAAATAGGTGCAATGGCAAATAGGAATGAATACAAATCTGATCACACTCTAAATTAACAACAGTATTTGAAAACAATGCATAGACACAGAACAGATACAGAAATGAAGAAATGCAGGTCACAACTATTGTAGGAGAGAATGTATTATGACAGAATATTGAAAAGCACTTATTTGAAGGTGTAGGTAAAACTAAATTCAATTTGCTAAGTGTACCTCACTAATCTTTAATATTTTCTGATCTTTTCATACTGTGGAATTATTTGTTGAATAGAAAGCGTATACTTGCAAAGGAAGAACATTTTTAATTCATTTTTGGACCTGACATAAACCGTCAGGTAATGTCAATTTTCCAATATAGTTTTCTTCTTAACAGTCATGTTTTCACTGAATTTGAAGCTAACTAGCAATGCTTCTTTTTGTTTTTCATTTGGAATAAGTTATTTTAGGACTACACTAGTTTCCCAAATGGAATATCATACAAATGTCTACCCTACCTCACATAAACCAAAAACAATCAAACAAACAAAACCCAAATAAACAAGCAAAAATTCCAATTTGGGGGTCATTATAAACTTTCTTCTCCTGCACTGTCATACAACAGGTACTAGAGAAAGAAAGACTAATAAATCACCGGTACCTATACATCTAACATATATAAAGAGTCAGCCAGCTGTCAGTACAGTAGGAACCTCAGCTGAATTGACCTATTTCTTGCCTAGTGTAAAACTCCTGCCTCCTTCTCCACTAATTATACCTTTAGAGACTATTCATGTTTGCTAAATATATATATGTATGTGTGCATTTATATTTAATCCCTTTTTTTTTTTTTTTTGACCTGGTTACTGATGCTGCACTTCTTTTTTATTTCCCATTTCTTTCTTTATTTCTGTAAAGACAGGTCTTTAAGCATCATTCAGAAAATTCAGGATTCTGTGAAAAAGAAGAAAGCATTCTTTGCCCCAATAGTTTAATACTTGTTAAATATGACATTTTTATTTCAGTTCATAATAAGAGGATGTGTGGTTTTGGTACAGTTCAGAGCAGGAAGAAGACCTAGTATGTAACTACCAGAATCTAAGATTATAAATTAGATTATTTTCTTATAAACTTAGGTTTTGCCCTGACTTCAGACTTACAACTGTTCATCCATATTGTTGTATCTCACAGAATAGAAAAAGTTCAGTTTTGAAAAATGCTTTGTGAAGCATTCACAGTCTAGCCCAGAATGAAAAGTCTTTAATGCTTATGTTAGCTTCAGAATAGCTGCGTTCAAACACAATGCACCACAGAGGTGAAATGGAGGAGAAAGAGAATGAGCAGGAAATATGGTATACTCTATAAAAGTGTGTGTTGTCAGGTCACAGTATCTCTGTTTTTGTAAAGAAGTATTTGTTTTGTCTTTCTTTTTTCTTGTCCTGTTTTAGAGATAAAATCTGTGTGGGACACAGTGAAGCAAGAGGGGAAGTAATTTGTTTTTTTTTTTTTTTGAGAATGGGTGTGTATTTGTACTTGGTTCTGTAAAGAGGATGTGGGTGTGGGTTCAAACAGGCTCAATCTCATTTTTAAATAGGATCTAGGGCAATGATATTCTCTACACTCCCCCTGGAAAAAAAATCATTCTCTTTGTCAGAAGATGCCTTTTCAAGGGAAACAGATGGTATGAGCTGAACTGCGTGGAAAAAGTGTTTGTGCTTTCTCATCAAAACTAGAAGCATTGCACCTAAGGTACAATGCTGCTGTAATTTCTGAGGGAGCAGAGTTTAAAGTAACATCCTAAAGAGGGCCATGATTCCGCTTACTCGGCATGACAAACACCAACTGAAATTTCTACTGCAGCTCTCTGCTGCTGCATGCTAGTGGAACAATTTTTTTAAAAGTCCTTTCTTTTATAGAAGTTGTTTTATAAGCATCTTTTGACTTCTCAGATGGTTTTTAAGTTCCTCGGAAGCCTACAAGAAACATATCTAAGTTCAACTAAAGGGGGACCTTTAGTACCTGTACCTGATGCCTTCCACCAGACTCAATGGAAAGAACACAGGGACCCAGACCACACACACAAAAAAATGCTTTATTGTCTTTAAGTCTCCCTCCAGCAGTGCCTGTATTTACTGAGCAGGTATGGAAACTGGGCTCCTGCCTAGGTGCCAGCATTGGTATCAAGGTTGACACCAAGTGAATTTTTGCAATTTCTGTGACAGAAACTACATATAATGTTTGCCTGCATTTTACTGTCTGCAGACTACAGGAAAAAGGAAAATCTTTTGCCCTAGCATCAACTCCTGCTCACTGAATTAGGTGGAAATTTCTGTTAGGAAGCAAAGACTCCATCTTTTCAGGTAGGAGACTGAGGCAGGCAGAGGGGAAGGAAGGAAAAGCGGGAAGGAGCTTCAGGCAAGAATAAAGACAGTGAATCGCACTATGCACCCAGGGTGACAGAAGAAGGAGGTATTCCTGAGGACTTTGCTTCAACCATAAAGATGCTAGAAGTTGTTGAACTGTAAAGCATGACTAGAGGGAAAGACCAGCCCCAGACAGATTGGGCAAGGGCAGATTTTTATCATCTCCTTTTTTATTTTCAAGTATGTCAGCCAGTAAATCTTATCTTTTTTGTTTGAAAGGTTATCCTGTTCTTGCTTTTGCCCTAGTAATACATATCGTCAAGGTCTGAAAGCTGTTTCTATGCTTTTGGAGTGCTCATTTTCAGGAAAAGGTACAAGCAAATGTACTGCAAAGCTCTGCCTATTCAGGGTCCCACCTGCACTTGAAACTGCCCATTGCCCCTGAAAGTTTTCTAAGTATATATATTTTTCCCTTCTTCTCTGAGCTGACAATTTCCTGTATTAGTGACCTACATAAGCAGTGTCAATAACACCGTCAGGTAGAAATGCGGGTTTAACTCCATTGCCAAGGCTGATTATTTTTTACTCACACAGTAAAACCTAGTCTTCTGTAAAATAATAATTGAGAAACAACCATTATGTATTTCAAGGAGACCAGTAAAATTAATCCTGCTTACAAAAATATGTGGGTGCTCTCATGGAAAAACAAATGCCGCAAATAACATGATGAATGCCTTTCTTCCTCATCACGCTTACTGGGTGTAGTTCCACTTATTCATGAGAACAAAAATTACCTTAAAACTAGAGGAATTTTGTGAAGCTACTCTATTAAAACAACAATATCTCATATTTTTCTGCATCTCCAAACAGAATTAGAAAGAAACCAAGAAAAAAAACTCTGGTTGTGGTCACCACAGTGCCAGCAAGTTCGCAAGGTCTAGTGGAAGATTATGTTGTGCCTCAAGAAAATGCCTACACATTTTTCCTCATGATTGATTTTCTGTTAAAATGGGGAAGTGTGATTTGAAGTGATTTCTACATTAACTTGGGCCCTTAGTTTATTTAATCCAAATGAGCATTTTGACCTGGACCTTTAGCACCACGATGCTGAAAGTTCTCCAGACCTGACTAAGCAGTTCTGCCTATTGTAATAGTGAGTAATTTACATATTGAAACTACAGAGAAGATTTTCTAGAATACTGTGTCTTTTTGTCTCTAAAGTGACAGTCTTAATAAGAACTACATTCCATTGTCAATATTTTAAGATTTATCTTTCTTAATGTAAAATCAATACTTTAACATAAGCTAATGACTCTCAGCATTAAGTTACAAAAGTACTTGTCTATTGGCCTGGAAACAAAAGAAAACATAAGAGAAAGCAGATTCTTAGTAACATAAATTTTATCCAATACCCCCAAAAGTAAAAAAAAAATCCTTTAAAATTGTTTGTATGAGTATCTAGACATTTTAGGAAAGGAGCCAAATTAAATAGTTATCGTGGTAAAGGTTTAAACTTATGCAAAGCTTGTCATCTAATGAGTTAACACAAGTCCGTCTTTCTTGTTTGACTTTATGAATACCTGTCTTTTTATTATTGTCCAGTGACCATTAAGGTATGTGCAATCATCCCTGTTGTAATAGCTGAGCTTGAAATAATTCATGTTGCTTTAAATCTACAGTCACATGTATTCGCTTACATATGTGATGTATGCACATATAATTTTGCATGTTGCTGAAATAAAACAATATCTACTATGAAGTTCCAACCTTTTCAGAGTAAATGAAATAAGATTAATTACACAAAATGCTAATTGTGTAATTCTCTTAATCTGATTTAAGAGAATTCTTGGGTTTATTTTCAAATATCCAATTTTTGTTTTAAATTAGCATAGACTATCCAGATGAAATTATAAGAGAAACTATGTATAGGCAATAAAAAAATCCCTTAAATAAATTTTGAACCAGGGGATGGTGAAAAATTATTTTTATTTTAAATACCAAATGGAAAGATCTTACAAGTGAAAACAAAAATATTTTCTCTAGCTACCATTATCTTATTTCATTCTGCTAAACAACATTAATAGGATGCCCTTTACTGGTCACCATTAGAAGCAATTACAACAAGGAAGCTAAAGAACACTGCCAAATGAAAAGCTTGTCATGTTCAGATAATGAGATAGTATTTTATTTTTAATTTGTGCTACAGCACAGTTTACAATCTCCAACCAAGATGGAAATTGAATTGTGCTAGGAATGTACAAGCACAAAGAAGATGCAGTCACTGCCCTGGAAAGCCTAGCAGCCTAAGCAGAGAAGTCAGACAAAGAGAAAGAGAAAATCTATGTACTCAGATGCTTCTTCTTGTGCACTCTCATTGCTCCCCCCCCCCCCATTCTTTTTTAAACAGAAACAGGATTGATGTTGACAGTATGCCTTTCAAATACAGCAGTGTGATTAAACAGTGAACCACTCATAGCAGTGTGAACTGAAAGAAAGACAGGATTGCCACTTACCATAACAGTAAGCAGGCAGTGTCACAGCAAAATAATATTTCTTCACTTATGTAGAGCATTTTTTTATTTGGTTATAGGAAAATCAGAATGCGTGTATATTCAAAGGCTAAGAGCACAGGCTTCAGTTAGTGTAGCAGAAAAGATGATCCTTCTCCCCTAAGGATTTTCTCCCACCTGCAAATATAGTTGGTTTCCTCCTTGATGTGTAAGTCCAAGCACTCCTGAAGAAAATAAACTTGACAGTACTGCCTGTTTCTTTTTCTTT
>VZTQ01014889.1:0-14510 GCA_013400755.1 Pelecanoides urinatrix | reverse complement strand
TTTTTTTTTTTTTTTTTTTTTTTGCTATATGGGTTATTTCAAAGCTCTAAGACATCCAAAAAGCATCTCACTGGTAGCATCTACTTCATTATAGATATTGTATATGTCTTTCTTACGTGTGTTTTGAGAAAAGGCTGAGAATATCGACTCCTCCATTCCACTGGTGAGTTATTAATCACAGGAATACTCCTCAATGCATGAGTGAGTGCCTACTAATGGGAATAAAGGATTCACTGTGTGGCTCTGTAAAAGTGGTATTACTATAGATTACTAGGAATGCATGTTGTTCATAAATTTTGTGCAGATATTTTACAAAATATTTATAACTGAAGTAGTTTTCAATTAGCATATTTTGTATAACACCCTGGTCAGGAGCTACAGGAGCACAGGGTCAAATCTCCTAGGGTGATGTAAATCAAGAGTAACTGTCATTGAATTCTGAACAAAATCAACACATAGAAAAGCAAAATGAGGCCACATTGTTACTAATGCATCCTATAAAATGTTCTTATTCGGTTCACATGCAGAATATGTATTTGTTGTGAAACAAAAGATGCAAAGGATATGTGTGTCTCTTGTGGGTAATATTACAGGGCTGAGCACTGAGAATTATTCTGGCGATTTAGATCATGGTAAATACACTCTCAAAAATATCAAGCTTAAATTATATAAGGTGTCTAGCTGGATGGATGAAATGTGTTTTATACCCCTACAAAAGCTGGGGAATTTAAATCAATCACTTGGAAAAGCAAGTAGATCAAGTGAGTGTCTTCCCATTAGCTCTGCAATGCTTGACAGAAATAGGACAGCAGAGAACAGTTTTTTCTTGGTGCACATGGGGTTCTGTTGATGTCATCTGAATTTTATTCTGAATGCTTATGCACTGTTGCCTGGAGGAGCCCTGCAGTCTTGAGGTAAATACAGTAACTTAAAGCTTTATCACTGAACATATTCCTGCCAGCCTATCATCAAGATAACAGGCTCTTTTTCAGGCAGTGGAGTAAAGTTCTACCCAGATACTACCACAAAATTAACAGAATAAATAAAGAATAGGCAATGGGACTACTGAGTCCACCCAATATAGAATCATAGAATATCTCAAGTTGGAAGATGCCCATAAGGATCATCTAGTCCAACTCTCTGCTCCTCACAAGACTACCTAAAACTAAACGATATGACTAAGAGCATTGTCCAGATGCTCCTTGAACTCTGACAGGCTTGGTGCCATGACCACTTCCCTGAGGAGACTGTTCCAGTCACCGACCATCCACTCAGTGAAGAACCTTTTCCTAATGTCCAATCTGAACTTCCCCTGATGCAGCTTCATTCCATTTCCTCGTGTCCTATCACTGGTCACCAGAGGGAGGAGATCAGCACCTCCCCCTCTGCTGCCCCCTGTGCGGCAGTTGTAGACTGCGATGAGGTCACCCCTCAGCCGTCCCTTCTCCAAGCTGAACAAAGCAAGTGACCTCAGCCACTCCTTGTGAGTCTTGCCCTCGAGGCGGTGAAAGAGCTCTAGTCACCCTCCTCTGGACACAGTCTAATAGTTTGATGACCTTATATTGAGGCTGCACACAGTACTCAAGGTGGGGCCACAGCAGTGCATACTGGGACAATCACATCCCGCGACCAGCTAGCGATGCTGTGCTTGATCCACCCCAGGAAGCGGTTGGCTCTTTCAGCCGCCAGGGCACACTGTTGACTCATATTCAACTTGCCATGAACCCAACTCCCCAAATCTCTTTCTGCAGAGCTGCTCTCCAGCCTCTCATTCCCCAGTTTGTACGTATAACCAGGATTACCCCGTCCCAGGTGGAGATTCTGGAACTTGCTCTTGTTAAATTTCGTATAGTTGGTTATTGTCCAGCTCTCTAGTATATTCAGATCTCTCAGTAAGGCCTCTTTACCCTTGAGGGAGTCCACAGCTCCTCCTAGTTTAGCATATATTTCCAAAACCATTAAATTTTCATTATAATCAAATAATAGCAAAGAAGAAAAGAGTTTCAATTTTCACGTTCGTGTTACATGCCTCATTAATAGATCTATGCCATTTATAACCAGAGCTTACCTCACTCTAAACTGAATTACTGCTACTAAACAGTCTTGCTTATATACATTACAGTTCCTTGCTAGAAACAGTTAGCAAACAACTATAATATTTGCAGTTCTGTTTGAAGCAGTACTATCATACTGTGTATGATTATATATTCATATGGTTAATCTGTGCTTGGTGCTATTTTGATGGTTTTCTAGATTTCCATTCTTATTGCTGTCTTCCATACCTTCTGCTCTTTCAGCAGGATACCTACCTATTAGACTTGCAAAGTGTATTAGCTGGATGTCACTGGCTTGTGTAAATGAGAGTGTAGTAGCAGATTTGGTGAGTCTGAGTTTACTTATTTGTGAAGTCAACATAGACAGCTTTTTTTTTTTTTTTTTTTTTTTTTTTTTTTTTTGGCTCCTACACCCAGAGCCATGCAAAAACTCTCGGTTGTTTTTTTTTTTTTTGTGCTAGGCTCATACACCAAGAGCAGTGCAGAAGCTCTGGATTGTTATTGTTATTTTGGTGAGCAGCAAAGGGTTAGGGAATTCTGCAATCCAGGCATAAATTTTCAGAAGCATAATGAAGAAATTGTTGAGAAACAGATCTCCTTGTCTCACATGTCTTTCCTAAATCATGTCAAACTCAATACTACCCTTTCATAGTAGTTTCTTCTATCTATTTATCCTGTGATGCATTTTTAGCTCTCACCATCTTTTGCCTCCAGTCCCTGGCAAGTATACCCTGTAATACCCTTCTGGCTGGGTGTAAGTTGCTGTGCTAGAGAATGTTTCAATTTTCTTTTTTTTTTAATACAAAATATTCTAAAGGGATCCAGAGAGAGTGACGGTCTAACCACCTAAAGAATCACTGAGCTCAACCATAAAGTCATTTATCATTATTCTGTTCAAATAAAGCAATAAAACAATCATACAGTAGCCCAATCCATTCATAAAGAACTTTTTAAAGCCAAAAATTCATGTAAATATTTCCCTCTGCCTTCATCAACCTGTGCTTCAAAGTCGTGTCTGGCACAGGAATAAAGCAATGCCTCTTTTGAATCTTAGGAACCAGAGCTTTCCTTCAAAATTATAATCAAATAAACATTGTCTTCTTTGGCACAAAAAAAATGGAGGCTTTCTCCCATAATTTGTCTATTTCACGAAGAATAATTGGTAAAAGACTAAGGTAAAATGTACAAAGCTTCAATTGCCTAAATGGTGACGAGACAAACAACAAGTAAGTTCACTTGCTTAATGATCCACAGAATTTCAAAACTTCTCCGGAAAGCTCCCTGGCTCTGAACTTTCTTCATAATCATATTCTCTGTTCTTGTTCGGGAAGTGCTCAGCTTTCTGTTTCTTCTCTAATTTTTTCAGTGATGCTTCTGTACTTCCTCTCTCTTTCTCACATGCACATATACACCTCTCTACTGAAAAAAAAACCAAACAACAAAAACCCCCCAAACACAACTAAAACAAAACCAAACCAAACAAAAACCAAAAGCCTGACAAAGTCTTATCACCCACATATACCTTTATTTTAGAAAGTGACATGTGCCTGTGCTTTCAGTGATGGCTGCTAGTTTTTGTAGAGGAACTCCTAAGTGGCTCGTTACAGCTATCTTCAAGGAAGGGTGATGGTTACTCTTACCTAACACAGTGACATTTTATCCAGCCTGCAACTTTACATAAACTTAGTATTCATTGTCAAGATACTGCACCATACTTTTTTCTGTTTGTTTGAGTTTTTTTCTGTACAGATATTTCCACAGGTAACATTAGAAGGGGTTTTTTGGACAGTGGTTTTTGTAGTTGTTTTTTTTTTTTAAACGTACATATACTTCTAACAATTTGTACTCAAGAAAATTATGGAATACACCATATCTGATTTATTACATTTATTCAAGAAAAAGAAAGAACAGGTAACACCTACAAGTTTTCCAGACAGGAACAAATTTGAAAAATTGACACTTAAGCTATGCTAGGTAACTATTAATGACAGGCACATAGAGGTATGTGTTAATATAATGCACTGACACAATAGAGCTAAGGCAAACAAGGGAGTTGAAAAAATATAACCTTTTCTCTCTATCTGCACATTTAAGAACAAAGTACAAAGAGGACATAAATTTGTATATACAAAGTAAGCAGCTAGTCAAGTAACTTATCTCCTTTCACAGATTTACATACTTGGATTTAAACTATAGCCCATATTCATAGTATCATAGAATCATGGAATAATAGAATCATAGAATCATAGAATTATAGAATAGTCTGGGTTGGAAGGGACCTTAAAAGGTCATCTAGTCCAACCCCCCTGCCACGGGCAGGGACATCTTCAACTAGATCAGGTTGCTCAGAGCCCCGTCCAACCTGAACCTGAGAGGTTTCCAGGGATGGGACATCTACCACCGCTCTGGGCAACTTGTTCCAGTGTCTCATCATCCTTATTGTAAAAAATTTCTTCCTTATATCTAGTCTAAATCTACCCTCTTTCAGTTGAAAATCATTCCTCTTTGTCCTATCNCCAGACAGTCCACCCACCAAACCCATACCTCTCCAGTTCAGAGAGAAGGATGTTGGGGGGGACCGTGTCAAAGGCCTGACACAGGTCCAGATAGGCAACATTTGCAGCTCTTCCCATGTCCACTGATGTAATCACTCCATCATAGAAGGCAACTAGGTTGGTCAGGCAGGACTTGCCCTTGGTGAAACCATGCTGGCTGTCTTGAATGACCTCCCTGTCCTCTGTGTGCCTTAGGATAGCTTCCAGGAGGATCTGCTCCATGATCTTCCCAGGCACAGAGGTGAGGCTCACTGGACTGTAGTTCCCCGGGTCTTCCTTTTTTCCCTTTTTAAAAATGGGGGTTACATTTCCCCTTTTCCAGTCAGTGGGAAATTCACCACACTGCCACAACTTCTCAAATATAACGGATATGATGGCTTAGCAACTTCATCTGCCAACTCCCTCAGGACCCAGGGGTGTATCTCATCAGTCCCATGGACTTGTGCACCTTCAGATTCCTTAGATGGTCTTGAACCTGATCTTCTCCTACAGCTTTTCATTCTCCGGCTCCCTGCCTCCACTTTCTGCAGCCTGGGAGGTGAGGCTCTAGCACTTGCCGGTGAAGACTGAAGCAGAAAAGTCATTGAGTGCCTCAACCTTCTCCATATCCCGGGTAACCAAGTCTCCTGTTTCGTTGCAGAGAGGGCCCGCATTTTCCCTAGTCTTCCTTTTATCACCAACGTACCTATAGAAGCTTTTCTTGTTGCACTTGACGTCTCTGGCCAGATTTAATTCTACCAGGCCTTTGGCTTTCCTAACCTGATCCCTGGCTGCAGCACAATTTCTCTGTATTCCTCCCAGGTTACCTGTCCTTGCTTCCACCCTCTGTAGGCTTCCCTTTTGTGTTTGAGTTTCTCCAGGAGCTACTTGTTCATACATGCAGATTTCCTGGCATTTTTGCCTGGCATCAAACTGATAGGAGTCGGATGGATTGAGGTTCCCTTCACATGGCAACTTTAGTTTAAAGTCCTCTTCACCAGCTTGGCAAGCCTATGACCGAAGATGCTCTTCCCCTGCTCTGATAGATGGGCCCCGTCAACCCCCAATAGACCAGGTTTCTCAAAGCAAAACCAGGTTTCTCAAAGTGGTATTCTTTAAGGATTTTTTTTTACATTAGAGGAGAATGCAACTACAATAACTAAGATTCCCACTACCATATATACTAAACATAGGTAAACATTCCCTGCTCTGATACATTTATAGCATCAGTAAGAGCATTCTCTGACCTGATGAGTTTAGGCTGTAAACGAACAGGGGAATTAAATAATGGAGGCAATGGAAGCGTTATCCACATTTTGCAGTCAGTAAACCAAAGCAGAAAGATTTGCCAACATTTGTCTACTCTGCACCCAGATGCCTTTGACATGGGAATTCAGGGGAAAAAAATCTCATAATAAAGTACAAAAGCTCCAACCTACAGCCAGGCCTTGAAACAGAGCATCCATTTAGTTTACTAAGCTTCTGTTGGATGTTGTTTAATAATGAGGATTTTGTAACACAGATGCTCTGTGAAATAGGATAGGAACAAAAACTACAGAATTTTCTTCATACACTCTTTCTAACGGCCATCAAAGAGCAGTGATTCAAACCCTGCCAGACATAGCTGCACTTGAACTAATCACTTAGAAGTGAAAAGACTCTATAGTATTTTACTCTGTCTATTACTAAACTCCTGAGTCATCTGGGCTTTCAACCCTTTTTTAAAGCTATATTTACTGGGATCAGAACAGTTGCCCTTCTTAGAATAGATTTTATGCTGCAGCCCATAGTCCAGAGTTCAAGAGTCTTCCATTTATAAAAGAGTAAGTCATAATGTCCCTGTACAGTCACTTTCTGACAGCAGGGCAAAAACTTGCCTATCCAAATAATAGGATATAATTAAAAATTTCATCCTCCCGTGTTAGACATCTCAGCTTTCTATGAATGCGTGCATAAAAACAAGTGCCTTCTATTTTGTCTTATATCTCTTTTTTTTCCCACTGTTTAATTATCCTTATAAAAATATACAAGACATCTAAATTAAAAAGAAATGCTAATTTTATATTACCGTGTTAGCTACTGGAACAAATGAAAAAATGAGGTTATGAACGAAATAAAGACATACAAGTGAGGAAAAGACTATTTACATCAATAAATTGTGTTCATCAGTTACTATACATTTTAGAAAGTTAGTGCCAATTTATTTCACAGGACATACGGAATATGCTTTTCCATTTTCTGAATTCTGCAATTCAGAACTATTATTTATTCTCTTTGAGTATTTGAAATTGAGAATAACAGTTATATGCAGATTTAAAAGACCCTCCTTATATCATGGTCTTCATATCTGTTTTGAAAGTCATGTTGCACCTTTTCAAGTGCATGGATAAGTGATTGTGCAGTGTGCATGCACAGCAGCGTTCACACACAAGCACATTTCTGAATTCTGATGATGAAATTCAACACTGAACTCAGAGTGGAACAGAGCACAGGTGCAGGGGTCACTTGCATATGTTCAGACAGCTTTTCTGTACTAGAGAAGAAACGAACAGAAGCAGTTTTGCTGCACTGTGCTTCACATAGCATATGCCAGATTCAGATTGTAATGTTAACACAGAAAGAGGAATGCATTCTAGTTTCTAACAGCTATAATAGAGAATATGCTATCATACTGAAAAGTTCCATGAAGAGGAAAAATAACATTGCCTACTCGCTGTGTGAACAGTCCAATTGTCATGAGCCTGCCCCTGCTTCTAGAAATATCCAATTCTTACTAGGCACTATCTGTAGTCTTAGCTCAGGCAACAGCAGTCTTAGTATGATATACTAACATGCTGTCATTTGATATTTACAATAGTTTCCATGGTCATAACTGATATTTATCCTTATATAAGTTTGACAGACACCTAGAAAAAAGCTGCACAGTTGCTAAGTGCTATCACAGCAATTGCTCTTCTCTTCTAGTAAGAACACTAACATATTGTGTTGGAGCACTGCTCCTTTGAGGGTTGGAGAAAGTTGCTAAAATCCAGAAAGTGCAAAGAAAGACAGAGAAAAAAGTTTTGTGTTTGCGTTTGTGTTTCCCAATGTTTCCAAGTTTCACAGTCTCGCCACACTGGTAGTCGGTGTATCTTAGATTGTCACTCAAGTCTGAGTACTCACACTATCATAACCTCAGTGCAAGTATATCTTGGGCATATGTGAGCTACTGTTTCTTTCTGTGTCTGCGGAGGTACAGCAGCTAGGGTTTTTTTTTCTAGGACTCTTCCCCAATTTTCTGTGAAATATTTTGTCTGTTCTTCACTGAGAATAATGAAAAAGGAACAGGAGAATATTCAGCACGCAAGTTACTCCATGATGTACCATCCTGAGTCTTAATGGAGCTTATGTTCAAACCTAGGTCTTCATCTTGGTAAACTGGGTAAGATTTAAAGCACTTTTAAATCCTGCTCAGAGCTTCTTTGTTTGGATGAAAAGTGGTAATAGATAAATAAAAGTTAGAATTAGCTATGCAGTAAAGATATACACTCTCTAGGAAAATCTACAGAAAGTGAGTTATTGTGTTAACTGAACCCTTAAGTGGTTTAAAAAATGTGTTTTCTATAAATATCTGTTAGTATAAACAAAAATTACTGTGTCTTTTTTTCCTGACTTATTTTCAGCCTCAGGATATTTTAGTCATTTATAAAGCAGGTTAAAGCTCTAACTTTTATGTATGAATGCCTATTCAGCTGGAAAAAAATCTATTTGCAACTGCAATTCCTCCAAAAGTCACACAATAAGTTCCAGTGCATGAACATCATCACATCAAGAGTGTACCAACTCTCCAGCAATTAGAATTTTCTTAGAGAGGCAGTATTTCTAGGAAATTTAAAATTCCACTCAATGGAGCGAGGGGAAGGAAAAGTATATTATGGTACAGTATAGTATTTTGCAAATCTTCTCATAACGAAGTTATGACTCTTAATTTCTGTGTGGTCATTCTTTTAAGACCTTTATATTTGTAGACTGAATGGTAGCTTCTGTTTCTTGAAAAATGTTTGTGATCAGGACAACTGCTCTCATGTTTTAAAAGATCTGTACTTGAAAACCATTCAGATGTAAAGACTAGAGACCCCCCAAAGACTTTTAAAAGACTGAATGCAAATCTAATACTCCATCCCACAATGTTGAGCTCTTCTGGGGTCTCAAAATCATGCTATCCTGCATGAACCCAGCATGATACACAAAAGTCAATGTGGAAAAAAGCCTTCAACAAACAATTTCTAGGAATATTTAGAGCAGGAAGTCTCTACATACCTAATTAGAAGGAGATAAGAAGACATAAATGCATTCAGAGACACATCTACACTGGCTAAATCCTCTTTATTTCAAGTTACAGTTCAAACATTCTTACCTTATTTATTCACACAATTACTCTGAGTCTAAGCCTGGAATACAATAATAAAAGAGAGTCTATGGGCTGATATAATTTACTGAGTCAATTCTCAAGGTGCCTGGGAAGTCAGAAACCTCATTCCAGTTAGCTTTTTTCCAATCTCTCCTGTTAATTAAAGTAGTTCCATTTTAGGCAGCTGATTTTAAGTTACTTTTTAAGGCTGCTTTTGTAAAAGTTCTTTGATATTTTGTGGATCTGTAATTTTATAAGAGCCATAAATGACAGATAGGATGTAATATTTTGATGGAAAGTGTTGCTAGTACCAGGCTAAAACTTGTGTTACTGGATATTGAAACATATTCATACTTCTATTTTTCCTTAAATTATACCAAGTTCCTTCACAGTTTGATTAGATTAGTAAAACATTATTCAGAGTATTCAAAATTATGTGCTTTGATTATTTAAATACTCTTACACTCTTTTCTTCAGCAGCTTTATGACTTACATGCTGCACAGCATTTCTAGTGATTTGTCAGCTAAACTAGAGGAAATATATCTTTACACAGACTCAGGAAAGGTCTACAGGTCGTCTTCAAAAGGTTCTAATAATGAAAGCAGCAGGAATGAAAAAGGACAGAGAAAGAAGACACATCATTCTGTCCCATATACCCAAAGACACTTTCAAATAAAATCTTTTCATTTTGATGTTTGCAAAGAAGTTGGAAACAACACAAGGCCAAAGAGTAGAACAAAGATTCAAATATTTTAAAGTGGCACGTGCAATTTTGTGAGATGCTTCTGACAATTGACACAGTGCAAAGCAACACAAGAAAAACTCCATCAGACAATCCTTTAGGGTAAGACTAATTTCTGTCCTGTTTTCTGACAAAATTGAATTGGTGCCTTCTTTTTACTACCTTCTTTAGCCATACAGATTTTTTAAAAATAATAAACAGACCCTTAATAATATAAAATATGAATCTTCTCATAGTATCTTTTCTTAGAGTACACGTTCAAAGCTACCTTTAAACATAATTCTGCTAATTTGGGAATATTGCATATTTTCAGCAGAAATCATGGGTATTATGGATGTGACATCCAATGGAGATCTGTTTCATTCTGAGGTTTAGGGAAAGTTATGTTTTGCTTTAATGTTTATATAATTTTTTGAGGTAAAATTATTTTTCAATCTGTCCAGCTTCCCTGAATAATCCCAAGTGCATGTTATTCTTACTGACCTTAACATACTGAATTCTCAAAACAAACTGTATCTCCTATAGTGCACCAGAGCCAGGGGTTGTTATAATGTTATATACAGTGCACAGCCAGGAAGAAGGACTTATACTGTCCAGGTAAGCAGTGCATGCTCAAGAGGAATGAATGAGCATTAATGGATCTCCAACTATTGTATGTCGCATGAAATTTATACACTCGTATCAAATTAATTTATGCAGATCTTCTGGGCAGATCATTTGCCTTTGGTAATACTATTAATTATAAATTAACTCCTGCTGATTTTTTCAAATGAGCCAATATTTAATTTAGTTTATGTTTGTAAATGTTTGCATTTTTTATTAATATTGAAATTCATCCCCTAGAACTACCCTGGCCTGACTTGTGCTCTTGGCTATATCTATTACCATGATTATACTGTGCAGCATGCTTAACAAGCAGTGCCTCCTTTCTGACTATAGCTTTCTAGTGTAGCAAGATGACCACTTATGCTGTTTTCTTGGTAATTGTAACAAAAGTTTGGCATCCATGTTCCTAAAGAAGCATTGTAAGAATCTCATTTTAAAACTTAAATATATAACAGATTCCCATTTTTGTTTTAATGGGGACATGTTGCTACAAGTAACTGAAAATGTAAACATGAGTGAAGAACTGCATACTCTAAAGATATTTTCTCAGGACAAAAGGGACTTAAGCACCTTACCTGAACACTGATAATATAGTTATTAACAATTAGCAATGTGTCAATAAAGTTGTCATCACAAGGTTTCAGAAATAACTTTATTTACATGAATAACAGAAGACCATATTTTTTGGTCTGAAGAATCAGTATGACAAATCTGTATCCATGTAGAGCTGACATTTAGAGATTCTGAAACCAGAATTTAATGGAACTGTCGTTTATGTTACACAAATAAATTGTAAGAATTTTGAAAAAAATTGTTTTCTTCCTGCAAAATACTTTGTAACTCAGTACTTTCAGAACATGTCTGTCATAAAATATTTCCTTCTGTAACTAGGATAATAGATTTCATTTATTGTTGTTATTCTTGCAGGAAGACCTCATACAGAACTAAAATGGAGAATATTAAGCTACTTGAAATTTTGGTCCAAAACAGGACTTTCACATATGCATAACACAGCAGGATTTAAACAAATGTTTGAGCAAAATGCTGGTCTGAGGACTATGTGATATACAAATTGTCCTTTAAATGGACTTTTTGAGCTACATTTTTTGAATACAACAAACTGGGGGCATGTCAGGAAAATATGTTACCTTTTTCGTATATTGACAAGTCCTAAGTAGCTCATGTACTCCATACCGTTCCCATAAAGAATTTTGACAAGCCACTTATTTACAGCCTGAACAAACCATCAGCCTTCCCAGTCAGCCTGTCCAGTGTTTCTCTATCTGTTGCACTAAATAGTTTTCCTGATATCTAATGGGAACTTATGTCATTGCCTTTTGAGATCATTGCTTCCTGTTCTTTTTTTCATGGATGTGAAAAGATTGTGTTCTTATTTTATAAACTTGAAGACATCTATACTTGAAGAATACTGTCCTTGTCCCTAAATGCCACTAAAGCATGTGTCACATGTTTTTTCTACTGATTTTCTCTGTACTGTCTCCGATTACTCTCTTGGAGTGCAGTGTCAGACCTGGAAAAAAATATTCTATCTAACGCCTTACCAAAAGTTGGTATAATGGTGTTTTGCTAGCTGTTGTGTCCCTTCTGTCTTTTTTTTTTTTTTTTTTTTGGTAACAGCATCTTTTCACTGCAATCATTATTTTGTGACTTCTCTGTTAGTATATTAGCACCATATGAACTTTACAGTGAATAAACTTTCAAATGTCTTGTTTAGATTTTGTGACATCCAGGAATTCAGGACCGGGGGGAAACTTCGTATAAAACTATCAAAAAAACTCAAACCCAAGTGCTTAAACTAGTACAATAACGTTCACTGTGGATCCATTAATGTTACCCTAACATAAATATAAATAGACTGCATTTGTCTAGGTAGCACGTGTTCAAATAAGCCTAGAATTCATGTACCAGAGAATGACAACGCAAAAAATTAAAAGTATTTAAATTATTTTTTTTTCCACCAAGGATATTGTAGTGGAAGAAAACCAATTTTACTCACATTTTTAAACTAAGAAAAAATCCATATAGTATAATGTAAGTGCAAATTTTTTTTTTTTAAGTTTTCATAAATTTTCATCTTTATGCCTGAATTCCATTCATGAAAATACCCAGCAAATGTTGTTGGTCTTAAATAAATTCTAGCATGTTCATAAAAGAAATGAAACTGTGTTGTATCAATGGCTCCCAGATATGAAACAACCTGTTGCTTCATCTGAACAATGCAATTGGGCTTCATTGAATTAATTTATTTTACTCCAGAGGACTGCTTACTTGTATGACAACATTGAGCAATTCCAGGCTGCTGACTCATTCGTAAAATCTTCTGCTACTTTATTTAATCTTACTGCAACATTTAAGGGAAATTCAGCACCACAATAAAATGGAGTCTCTCCAGCAATATTCACTGCTCATAGTTTTCTGACTTTTTTGTTTTCCAGAACAGACATGAACATGTGCATGTGCCTTCTCCCTGGACACACATATTCCCTCGGGGAACTGAGTGCCTTTAAATGATGAAGCAAGAACAATGTCATCGCTTCCAAAGGGGGAAACTGGAATACACTGCAGTGCTCAGGAGCAAATGAATCCCACTTAATAACCACTTTTAAACCATTTGTTTGTAGAGAGACAGAGGAAGAAGAGGAAAGAATTGTACTGGTGTACAGGGCTATACTTGCTGCCCATTGCTAATTCAATCAGCAGCTTTATCTATGGCACGAACCCTGACAGCAGGTACATAATGCATGTCCCAGCCAGGCCCTGGAACCAAGTAGATTTTATCATCCTTACTGTAGCCCTGTAAGCTACGTTTTGCCCCACAGCTATGTTTTTTGCCTAATATAACATCTTGCTTGATCTTAGCTGCTGTGATTGGTGTTGATGAAAATGAAATACATGTTGTTACTTCAATGAACATAGAGGGACCAAGTCAAGATAGCGGGGACAGTAGTTTTGGTTATGGCTCCAGGAGAAACTGCTTTATTGGTATGGTCCAGAAGTACAGATGGCTAATCAATGAGCCAGAAAAACTAGTCTCCATTTCTGAATATGATACCTATTTAGAGGTGCAAATGGCCAGCCTTCCTTTCAGTGCTTTCTGTTTTGGGAAATTTCTGACACAGCTTCTGTTAAAAGCAAAATGACATCAAAAAACATAATTCTAACATGGAAAATAAGGTAAAAATGTATGGTGTTGTCTTTCTAAAATGTTGCTTTTCACTGAGGTGGTATTAAATCATCTTTTTGTAGGCAACATCAGGTGATGTGTTGAAATGAACCTGGAACCCATGTACTGTATATTGTATATGAAATTATTAAGTATTAAATGTGGTAAAGAAAGCGCTTGCAGTGTATGCCAACAGGCTCTCCCACTACACACACAAGTGTACAGCTCCTGATTTATTTATTTATTCATTTATTTATTTATTTTAATATGAGTGAACTTAAAGAAGATGGTCAAAGATATGGTAAATAATTCTTAGTTTATGCAGTATCCTGGAAGCTGGTTTTGGTCATTAGAATAATGATGTAAATGCATCTGATAAACACTCGAAATCCAAGACTTCTGCTAGCTCACTATCAAGCTGTGAAGTTTGTGGCTGAATTCTTTGAATCCTGCTTCCCATCTCCTCTCTAGAGGGTTTCCCAAAACAACATAGCAAAAGTTGGCCCAGCACCTTTTCCTGGATCATCTCAATATTATTGCAGTTTCTCAGGTCAATTCTTCATTCTAAGATGAAACTGACTTTCCTAGAGCATCTTCATTGAAGGGCAGGGCTATGTGGAAAGTAGCTAGTCACTTCCTGGATAAAGAAGAGTAAAAATTGATCACTTTTTCACTCCCTTCTGTACCGACAAGTGCCATAAGAAAGTGAAGACATGTGGTGTATAGGAATACGTTTGTGTTGTGTGGTGCAGGCACTGAGAACACTGATTCTCTCATTTTGCAATACAGGAAAGCATGATCAAATAGCTGCTACTCGCAACAGCCCCAGTGTTGACTAAGCCTTTATTAAACATCTGAAATTGCAGGAAATTTATACATGTATTGAACTAGACTTTTTTGCTAGCCACAGTCAGTAGTATCTCGCAGTGTTGTTAGTTCTGTGATTAGCACTTTATTCCTACACTTTCCATGTGAGAAATTCCCTTCCCTTCCCTTCCC
>VZTQ01014884.1:11435-24236 GCA_013400755.1 Pelecanoides urinatrix | reverse complement strand
TCCCCCGCCGCCGCTCCCTCCCCCGCAGCGCATCACCGACCCCAAGCCCCTGCAGGTAGAAAAACCGCGCGGCGCTCCCACCCAGCCGCCCTGCTCCGTCCCCCCGCCGCCCGCCGCGGTGGGCAGGAGGAAGGCAAAGCTCAGCCTTCTTTACATCCGTCTGAAACCGCAGGATCCCGAAGTCCAGAAGCACGCGACGCAGATTCTCCGCAACATGCTGCGGCAAGAGGAGGCAGAGTTACAGGTACGGCGGTGGCACGGCTCTTTTCTTCTGCGGAGCCGCAGCGGAGCAGCCCTCGGTGCTGCTCCGGTGCTGTCCTGGCTTCCCGGCACTTGCAGGGACTTGTTTCAGCCCATCGTCCCACTGACCTGCTCAGCCCCGTTTCCTCGTGGGCGGCGGGACGGGGCTTAGGGAATTGGGGCCGGTGTGAGCGTCCCCTCTCATCTCTCCGCTCAGCGCTTCTACGAGGCGTACAGCCGAAACCCTGCCGCCGCCGTGGAGGAGCAGATCGAGGGAGCGCGCCGGCGGGTCAGCCAGCTGCAGCTCAAAATCCTCCAGGAGACTGGTGGCTCCATGGTACGTGAAATTAGTGGGGTTACCCCCCGGTTCAGGGATCCTGCCTTCCTCCTGGCTCCCCTCTGAGCCTGGCTGGAGCTTGGGGAGACCCTCCCGAGGCGGTGGGCACAGCGGTGGAGTCATCCCTGGTTTCCAAAACCTGCTGTAGTGGGAGCTGCTGTGGCTGGCCTGTCCCTGGCCCCACGTGGGTGTCCCCACGTGCCGGGGAACATCCCACCGGTCCAACACACCTCCTCGTGTTGCAGGATTCGGGGCAGCTCTGCGGCGACTCCGGCTTGGCCGGTTTCAGGGTGATGGAAGGTGAGTTGTGCTGGCGGCTCGGACCCGTCCCCGCGTCCCCGTCTCTTAAACACACGGGTCAGTCTTTCCTCCGCTCCCAGGACGCCTCTCCCTGGACTCGCAGGACGGTGACAGCGGGCTGGAATCCGGGACGGAGCGGTTCCCCTCCGTGAGTGAGGTGAGAGCGGGGCTACTGCAGTCCTGGGGAGCCCACCCCAACTCCTGCTGGGTCCTGGGAGTGGGGAGAAGGGCCCAGATGGATGGGTCTGTGCCTCCCTGGGAGTCGAGGACCTGCCGTTGCAATCGCAATTATTTGTTTGCCATCTGAAGAAGCTGAATTTCTTGTAACACGGTCTTGGCTCAGAATTTCTTGGGCTTGTAATGCTTAGCCTGGCATGACTGCCCCAAAATGAAGGGTAGCCCGAAGTTTCTGGCTTGTGCTCCTAATCTTAAAGTTTTTCTGATGGCCCTGGAGGGTTTTTGTGGTTTCCAAGTTCCCTGGGCCCATCTCCCTTTATGGTTTCTGACCTGGAAACTGCTCTCGAGATGGCCCCGAGTGCTTCTGCCGGGTGGGTGAGCAGCGGCGTCAGCCCCCGGCGTGGAGCCTGGCTGTCCCCGTGTCCCCTGACGCCTGCGCTGCCGTCCCGAGCAGACCTCCCTGAACCGCAACTCCGTCCTCTCCGACCACGGCCTGGACAGCCCACGAACCTCCCCGGTCATCGCCGCCCGCCTCTTCCAGCACCATCGCCGGCAGGGCTCCGACACCCCCTTCACCCCCTCCGCCGAGCAGGTGGGCTGGGTGGGGGGTCCCGCTGCACGGCCGGGGCGTCTGATGGGTGCTCCAGCCTCCCTCGGGAGCTGGCGGGGTGGGTGCTGCTGGGAGGGCGAAGGTGTCCCCCCAAAGCCGGGCGCCTGGCTCCTGACTCTGTCCCCTCTCCCTGGCAGGGGTTGGACCGGACAGGACGACCCCTCATCATCGGGCCGGAGGAGGATTACGACCCAGGATATTTCAATAACGAGGTAACGGTGTCCAAAGTATTTTGTCCCTTCTCCTTAGGGGACGGGGCTGTCCCCCTCCCACGTGGGTCCCTCCGTGTGCCCCTATGCCCTGGCATCTGGTGGCATTGGGAAATCCTCCCAGGGGACATACTTGGTAGGGCTGGCCCGGGGGAGGCGAGCGCCGGGTGAGGGAAGGAGTGTGGGAGCCGGAGATTTACCCCGCTGCTGAGCTGTGGGACAGGCCTGATCCGGAGGAGTTAATTCCTTTCCTTCCTAACTGGCTCTTTCTCCTCTGGTCCCTTCTCTGCGCAGTGCGACTCCCTCTTCCAGGACCTGGGCAAGCTGAAATCCCGGCCGGCGCATCTGGGGGTCTTCTTGCGCTACATCTTCTCCCAGGCAGATCCCAGCCCCCTGGTAAGGGACCAAAGCGGGGCAGGGTGGGGACGCAGACGGGGCGGCGTATTTGGCACCGTCCCCTCCTCCGGCTGAGCGCAGGGTGGTGCTGGTTTGCTGAGCCCAGCCGCGAAGCTTTGTGTTACCCTGCTGGGGGCTGCCTGAGGGTAAAGGCAGCTGCCTGCACCCGCCTGGTCTCCGGCTGCCTGCTGCAGGCAGCTGCCAGCCAGCGGTTCCCACAGCTGCACGTGAGAGGGAAACGCAGCGTAGGGTTTACGCTTCCTCCTCTTCCTCCCAGGCGTGGCACGGTGGGGTGCTGCCCCCCCCAGACCCCAGCGATCGTTTCCTGTTTCTACGGGCGCCGCTTTACCGAGCCTTTCGCCTCCTTGTTTCTAAACCTTCCTCCTCCTTCGCTGCCCACCTCCGCTCTCCCCTTCTTGCAGCTCTTCTACTTATGCACGGACGTTTGCCAGCAGACGAGCGCCAAGGATTCCCGGGTTTTGGGGAAGGACATCTGGAACACCTTCTTGGACAGGAACGCGGTAAGGGCAGGACTCGGCTGTGAGCCTGCAGAGGATTTCTTGTCCCTGCGGGGGATCAGCTGGAAAACCAGCGTTGGGTGTCATGTGGGATGCTTTTTTAATGGTGTTTTTGCCACTGACGGTGCTTTGTTGCTGCTGGTTCCTCCACGTCGGTGCAAGCAGTTGCGTAAGGCGCGTACCCACGCGTTGCACAATTGCAGCTGCCTGGAAGCTGGGCGCAGGCAGGAGAGGAGGGTCCTGGCAGCGAGGACGGGGCTCCAGGCACTCCCGTTAGTGCTCCTGGGGCCCGCTGCCCCCTCGGAGGGAGCGGGGTCCCATTGCGCTGCTCCGGAGGGTGGGGGTGTGTTGGGTGCTGGGATGAGTGNTGATTCTATGATTCTATACTTGGTGTGAGCTCTCACCTCTCTGGCTGCAGAAACTGCCCCGGGGCGATGGTGCAGGAGCGCAGGGCACCCTCTCCACGCTGGCTTGAGCGTGTACCCCAGCTCCTTCCAGCCCTGCTCGCTGCACGGGGAAAGTGAAAACCGGTGCTGAGCCATTCTTCTCTTCTGCCTTCCCTCCCCAGCCTCTCCGAGTGAAGGTGTCTGAGCAGCTCCTGGCCGAGATCGGTGAGTGAGGGGCTCCCAGGTCGTGTGCCGCGGCCCAGCGCCTGCCGCAGCACCCGCGGTCTGCACGGCCGGCGTCGCCGGCACCTTCACTGTTCGTTAGGATGCCAAATTAAGCTCCCAAAGGACTTCTGCAGGACTCTGCCTGTTGCCTTTTTAGAGAGCACGTGCCGAGATTTGGGACTGGGGTTCCTGAATTCTTCCCCAGCTCGATCCCGGTGGTCCTGGGGGTCTTGTTATGGGCAGGTGTCTCAGCCTGGGTGTGCAAAATGGGAGACAGGTTGGAAACGTAGCAAGGGGGGCTGTGCCCTGGCAGGGGGAGGCCAGCAGAGAGGCTCTGCGGTCTCCCTGCCTGCCCCGCTCTGCCCGAGGGCCTGAGGCTGCCAGAAGATCCCTTGTGTCCTTCCTTGCATGCTGAGCATGGCTGGTGACACCAATTCTCCTCTCCCATCCCCAGAGACTCGCCTGCGGAATGGGGACGATGTCCGAGCCGCCCTCTTTGAAGCTCAGGAGATGGTGATGCCAGAGATACAGGAGCAGATCCAGGACTACAGGTAACGCAGCTGCCCGGGTGCCCCGCAGAGCTCGACGGGCTCCTGCCTGTGCGGGTGGCCGGTGCCCGGGCTCGTGGCCCTGACCCTTGTCCTCTGCAGAACAAAGCGCACCATGGGCTTGGGGAGTCTGTACGGGGAGAACGACCTCTTGGACCTAGACGGGGACCCCCAAAAGGAGCGGCAAGTGGCTGAGAAGCAGCTGGCCCAGCTGGGCGACATATTGTGAGTGCTGGGCTGCCGCGGAGGCTCCCTGCCCTGCCTCTCTGCCTTGATTTGGGGCGAGGAGATGGGGAAGGGGATCGGACACAGGCTTAGCTCTGCTCCTTGATCCTGCTTGATCCACACGTTTGCTGTTGGAGGTGGGAAGGAGAGTTTGGAGCAGGCGCTGGGTGCGGTGAGGGGCAGGGGGCACGGTGGGCTGGAGGGCTCGGTGCTGCGAGCGTCTTGCCTGGGGGCTGAGTTAGAGGAGTCTGTTCCAAACAAGCTTTTTTATCCCTCCCCATCTCTCTCTGCAGGTCAAAATATGAAGAGGACAGGAGGTGAGTGGCCCTGGGGCACAGGGGGAGCGCATCCAGATGCGACTGCCTTACAGTTGTTAGCTGAGGAGGCGAAAGGAGAGGAGTCTTCTCCCAAGTAACAGCGATAGGACGAGAGGAAACGGCCTCAAGTTGTGCCAAGGGAGGTTTAGGTTGGACATGAGTTAAAAATTCTTTATGAAAGAGTGGTCAGGCCTTGGCACAGGCTGCCCAGGGCAGTGGTGGAGTCCCCATCCCTGGAGGGATTTAAAAGACGTGGAGATGAGGGGCTTGGGGACATGGTTTAGTGGCCATGGGGGGGTTGGGTTGATGTTGGACTTGATGACCTTAGAGGTCTTTTCCAACCTTAGTGATTCTGTGATTCTATGAGTCGCAGGAGCATCCCCTTCCCGTGCTGACCTCCGGCACCCTCTCCCCGTGCCGGGCATGTCCCTGTGGGCTCTCCGGCTGGCCCTGGGGAAGGGTGAACACTTACCTCGGGGTCCTGGTGTGCCGGGTGCGGCCCCCTGCCAGCCCCTGCTGCCCCAGCTCCCCCCCTTGAACTGCTTCTTGCCTTTCCTCCCTTCTCACTTGCCTGCGTCCCCACCCGGGCATCCTCTCCTGCCTGGGGAAGGATGGACCCTCTCTCCCCCCAGAGCCCCGCGGGGTGTCCCGGCCTCCCGCATTGTCTCCCCTGGCCTGCAGGGCCCTTGTCCTGGTGTCGGATCTCCAGCCTCACGCTCTCCTCTCTTCCAGCTCCCCCATGGCCTTTGCCCTCAGCACGTATATGAACCACACAGGCATCCGCAGCCGGGAGCCCCGGGTGGCCGGCACCAGCGAGAAGTCCCAGTCCCTCCCAGACAGGGACAAGTGGCTGCCCTTCTTCCCCAAGACCAAGAAGGTGGGTGGCCTGCTGGCAGCCTTGGGGCCAGGCTTTCGCTGCTGGATCTTTTGAGGCCACCCGGGGAGGGGTTCTCCAGAGATCCCCATCTCCCCCCATGCCTTGGAGAGCCACTTAATGCCAGGGCAGAGCCGGATCCCGGCCTCATCCCTTCCCCGACGGCTCCTGCTGCAGCATTCGGGCAGCGCGGTGAAGGTTGGAGACACCCTTGGAGCCCGTGTGGTGACCCGGGTTTTTATCAGTGCTCCTTTCGGGTGTCCCAACAGAGCAGCAGCACGAAGAAGGACAAGGATGCCATGGAAGACAAGAAGCGCAACCCCATCCTCAAGTACATTGGGAAGCCCAAAATCTCCCAGAGCAGTGAGTATCGGGACCTTCTGGGGTGCTGTACCCACCAGCCTCCCTGCTGCCTGGAGGAGATCTGCAGCCGTCTGCGTGCCCGGGGCCGTCGGGTGGCCTTTGGCACCCGTGGGACTCCAGTTCACCCAGTAGCAGGCATTTCTCATCAGTCACCCTCTGCTCTCCGCCAGCCGCTCGTTGGAAACCTGTCGTCTCAACTGCCCGTGCTCCCAAATGGCTTTGGGGGGAGTGGGAAGGGAGCAGAGCCGGGTTCTCCCCCTAAATTTGTCTTACGTACCCAACCCTGCAGGCTTACAGGCTGCTCGCTGGGTCTTAGAAGTGCCGCAGCCTCTGAGGGGGGCTGAGGTGGTGGAGAGCAAGTGCGTACACGTGTGTGTGTGAGTGTACACGTGTGTGTGAGTGTACACGTGTGTGTGCCCGTGTTCCTCTTCCTCCCCTTCTGCTTTGAGTTCTCATGCCGTTAGCTCACACCTTCCCTCTTTGCCTCCTTCGTTGCTGAAATGCAGGATTGATTTGACATCTCATTTATTTTTTTTTTCCTTTCAGCATTTCATGTCCCTTTGTCCCCTGTTGAAGGTAAAAGGCCTCTTCTTTTGTTTGGCATTCACCTCACATGCTTCGTTTTATTTTGTCCCCTCCCGAGCTACCCCAGCGTTGTTCCACCGGGTGTTGGGGTGGGCTCAGATGGGTGCCGTGGGGTCCGGGAGGTGGGCTGCCCGCGGCGGCCGGCCGTTCCCACCCAGCGCTCGGGCATCCCGGGTGCGGGCACCCGCTCAAGCCCATCGCCCTGAGGAAGCTGGCAGCCCCGTCGGTGAGCGGTCGCGGTGCTGCAGCCCGAGCTGGACGGGGCTCCGCCGGGCAGACGGCCGAGGCTGCGGTGCCGCGGGGCGGGCGGCAGCACCGGCACCTCCTGCCCAGCCGCGCACAGCCCGGTCTCACCGGGGTTGCTTCCTCACTTTTCGCCCCAGCAGTCAAACCCGGCAATGTGAGGAACATCATCCAGCACTTTGAGAACAACCAGCATTACGAGAGCCAGGAGCCCGGCACCCAGCGTCTCTCCACCGGCAGCTTCCCCGAGGACCTGCTGGAGTCGGACGGGTAGGGCAGGGGGACGCATGGGGGTCCCACGGCAGTTTTTCGGTGGGTTTGCGTGCGTGGGGACGTCCCTGCCTGTCCCATCGGGCTCAGCCTGTTCTCGGCTTTGTCTCCCTGCCGCAGTTCCCGCGCTGAGATCAAGCTGGGCCGCTCGGAGAGCTTGAAAGGCCGGGAGGAGATGAAGAAATCCCGGAAAGCAGAAAACGTGCCTCGGTCCCGTAGCGATGTGGATATGGATGCCGCAGCCGAGGCCACGAGGCTTCATCAGTCGGCATCGTCTTCTGCTTCCAGCCTGTCCACGAGGTAGGAGAGGCCGTGCGAGCCCCGGGCAGGGAGCAGCTGGATTCCCCTGGGCACGTTTGGCTTCAAAGCGGGGCTGGGACAGGCGGGGGTCTGAAAGCTGAACCCCTTGGACTGAGACGGTCTCTTGGGAAAGCTTTTGCTAAGCCTGTGGGTCGAGACCAAGCCCCAGCCATGCAGACCGGGAGCCCAGCTGCCTGCAGAGCCTCCTGGCCAGGGAAAAACAGAGAGAATTTGGCTTTAATCCCCCAATTTGTGCCCCAAACCCCTCTCGCAGCCCGTAGCACCGGACCCACGTCCGGAGGGGCTTGTGGAAACGCTGCTGGGTGCTGCCCCACGGGGTGCAGTGATGGGAGGAGGGGGGGGCCAGGACGTCAGGACACGAGGGTGACTTTCCCATTCCTCCCCAGGTCGCTGGAAAATCCCACCCCCCCGTACACGCCGAAGATGGGACGCAGGTGAGTGGCCCAGCCTCGGTCTCTGCCGTCTCTACCGCGCCGCCCCGAGCCGGCCGGGGTCCCGGGGGCCAGTTTTCCTTCAGAACAGGAGGGTCATTGTAGGGGTGTGCCGGGGCTGTGCCCCCGCTTTGGGGGTCAGAGCGGCTCCGTCTGTGCCTTCCTAGCTTTTCCCTCCCCGTGAGCGAGCCTTGACAGAGCACAAGGGGAGGCGATGCCCAGGGCTGCCCCGGGAGGGAGTCCCCTCTTAGTTCTCCATCCTCCTGGGGCGAGGGGGCACCTCTGTTCCCTTGTGTCTCACGCAGGAGCTTAAAGGACCTATATAGATGTCTGCTGGGGGACCTAGTCTTTTAGCTCAAGAGTCAGAGGCTTGTACTTCTTGTGCTGAAGGCCCCGGGTTCAAGCCGAAATAGGGCCCAGGTAGATATTGGCTGTACTGGGAGCGCTGCGGGGTGGGCTGGCTGGATGCGGGTGGCTGCAGAGTACTCCCACCGCCGCCTTTCACCCTCCCCAGGAGCATCGAGTCGCCCAACCTGGGTTTCGGCGTGGATCCCTTCCTGCCTCATCTCCTGGAGGACGAGCAGGGCCAGCTCTCCGACCTGGAGCCTGAGCTGGACTCCCAGAACTGGCAGCACACGGTCAGCCGGGAGCTGGTGGCCAACCTGCCGCAGAAGGAGATCGATCGGCAAGAGGTGATCAATGGTAAGGAGCACGGGGCATCCCAAGGACGCGAGGGACCCCCCCAGCAGCGCGCCCCAGCACCGCAGGGCTCCCCTGAACACTTCTCCACCCCTGTGCTTTTCGCACAGAGCTCTTTGCCACCGAAGGGTCTCACCTCCGCATCCTCCGAGTCCTCGACCTCCTCTTCTATCAACGGATGAAGAAGGAGAGCCTGCTGTCCCGGGAAGAGCTGGCACTCCTCTTCCCCAACCTCCCTGACCTGATAGAAATCCACAGTAAGCCTCTTCCTGCTGGGATCCTGCTCTCTCCTGGAAATACCCCCCTGCAGTGGGAGCAGAGGGTGGCCCACGTGGCCCACGGCTACCTGGGGCTCCTGCGTGGTCACCCACCATTTGGACCAGCATCTTGCCCCTCCGGCCTCTCCTTTCCCTCTCCTGGGAGCGATCCAGAGCCTGTTTTTTCCGGGCTCTGCCGATGCCCGTGTCTGGGACGCCTGGTCTGTACCGGCCCTTGGCATAGCACGCTTTCAGGACACGCTTTTGGTGTCACACTCCGTGACACACCGCGTCCGTGACGGCAGCAATCGAAGCCCATCTGCACCCGTGCCGGGGAGCCGGCAGGGACCCCCTGGGGCAGGGACCCTCTGGGTGCTTGCACAGACGACTGGTGGGTGGCCCCAGCACCCCGTTCACGTGAGTCCTGTCTGTCTCTCACATCCTCATTCAGATTCTCTCTCCGAATCCATGAAGAAGCTCCGGGAAGAAGGACCAATCATCAAAGAAATTGGGGATCTCATGCTGTCTCGGGTAAGGGGGGACAGGGGTGGTAGAGCCACCAGGGACGTCTTCTTGTCCTCCAGCGTGGAGGGGTTGACATCTTTTAGGGGAGGTGGAGGTGACCCCGCTGTCATGCTGTCCTCCGTGGCTGCGCTTAGAGCAGACGAGCTTGGGGAGACTCGGGGTTCAGGGCCAAGCCTGGGGGGTGCCTGAGCCCGATTCTCCCCTGCACCCCCCCCAGTTTGACGGCCTGGCCAAAGAGGAAATCCAGCAGGTCGCTGCTGACTTCTGCTCTTACCAATCCATCGCCCTAGAGCTGATCAAAACCAAGCAGCGCAAGGAGACCCGTTTCCAGATCTTCATGCAGGTTTGTCCCTCTCTGGGCTCTTCCTCACCCCGGCGCTCCCCTGATCCCACCTCGGGGTTTTCATCCTCTTTCCTCGCCCTAGGAAGCAGAAAGCAATCCGCAGTGCCGGCGCCTGCAGCTCAAGGACTTGATTATCTCCGAAATGCAGCGCCTGACCAAGTACCCGCTGCTGCTGGAGAACATCATCAAGCACACCGAGGGTAGGGGCTGGGGGGGCACCGGGGGCTTGTCCCCAGGGCCACTCGGCTGCGTGCTCCCATCTCCAGCACGTCCTTCGGCTGGCTGGAGGCGATTGCTTCCTACCCTGGGGCTCGTGCCTCTCTGTTGCCATCCAGAGCAAAATCCCAGGGGGGTGGAAAGGACGTGCTGCCTTTCCAGGCAGGCCAGGGGGGTCCTGGGGGTGGGAAAATCTCCCTCTTCTTGGCCAGGAGCTCTGGGCCAACGGCGTTTTGTGCCCGGGAGCCTGTCACAGCGGGACGGGGACAGCCCCATCTCCTCCGGGCGCTGCTGACCCACTCTCACCTCTCTACCATCCCAGCCGGCACCTCGGAGCACGACAAGCTGTGCCGAGCCCGGGACCAGTGCCGGGACATCCTCAAGTACGTGAACGAGGCGGTGAAGCGAGCGGAGAACCAGCACCGGCTGGAAGGCTACCAGAAACGCCTGGATGCCACCTCGCTGGAGAGGACCAGCAACCCGCTGGCTGCCGAGTTCAAGGTAGCTCCAGCTCCCGGGCATCGGCGAGGGGCTGGCGGGGGGTCTGCCTGGCCCCGGCCCCCACTCACCACCACCCTCGGCTTCCCGCAGAGCCTGGACCTCACCTCCCGGCGCATGATCCACGAAGGGCCGCTCACCTGGCGCATCGGCAAGGACAAGACTGTGGGTACGAACCTTCCCCACCACCCGGTCTGGGAGTGCTGGGAGACCTCCCGCTCCATCCTCAGCATCCCCCCGGACACGGGCGTTTTACTTCCAGCCCCAGCGGCATTTACAGGGACCCCTTTAGCCCCACTTTGCCATCGTGTCCCTCCTGGCTGCAAGGAGGGAGCTTCCACCTGGCTTTCGATCGCATCCCTGGCTGATCCCTCAGCTCTGTCTCCTCTCCCACCCCAGACCTGCACGTGCTGCTCCTGGAGGACCTCTTGGTGCTGCTGCAGAAACAGGATGAGAAACTGGTGCTCAAGTGCCACAGCAAGACGGCGCTGGGCTCTTCGGACAACAAACAGACCTTCAGCCCCGTCCTCAAGCTCAACTCGGTGCTCATCCGCTCCGTAGCCACAGGTAGGGAGAAAGGCCAGGGAGAAGCCACGGGGGCTCGTGTCGAGGACCGTTTGTCCTCCGGCCGTGTCCCACGGCTGGTGACAGCCGTGCCAGTGCGTTGGGTTCAAGCCCTCACCGTGCTCTGACCTTCCTTCGTCACCCCACGTAGATAAACGAGCCCTCTTCATCATCTGCACGTCGGAGCTGGGACCTCAGATCTATGAGCTGGTGGCACTGACGTCCTCCGAGAAAAACACGTAAGGCTCGGCGGGACGGGTCAGCGCCGGCCCGGGGCGGGGGCTTCTCTGGGGGGCAGCAGCCCCCCCCAGGGAGCTGACGGGGGGCTCTCGGCCGGGCAGATGGATGGAACTGCTGGAGGAAGCGGTGCAGAGTGCCACGAGGAATGCCACCTTCCCCCCCAAGCGCCGGACGCCGGAGCCCACGCGTGCAGCACCCTCCGGGTGAGCAACCCAGCCTTTGCTGGGAGCCGGGGCCCTAGCCCAGTCCCGTGCTGGTGGGCACTGGGGGATGAGGCCAGCAGGTTGCTGGAGGGCAGTTGGGATAGGGACAGGTCACTGGGGACCTGGGGGTGGCTGCCAGGGCGCCTGGCTCCTTCAGCAGCGTCTGCTCCGGGGGTCGGTGCTGCCCCTGGCTCCTGCCTCTCGCCTAACGCCTTCTCCGTCCTCGCAGCCTGGTGTTACAGGACCCCGACGTCTCCCCCATCCTGTCCCGAGGCGCCAGCTCCGGCGCGGAGGCAGAGGATTGCTCCTCCAGTGAGCTCCCCCGGCCCTGCCTGCTCGCTGCCTGCACCCTGCCCGTCTTTTCAGGGACTGGACGTGGGGTCTGAGCTCTCCCCTTCTCCCCGCAGCGGACGACAATCCCACCGCGCTCCTGGGCGGGGAGAAACCCCCGGCGCTGCTGGAGGAGCCGGGGAGCAGCGAGGTGGAGGAAGAGGAGGAAGAGCTGCCCGCAGCCCCCCTGCCCGCGGAGGCGGCCGACACCGTCCCGGCCGAGCGGCCGGGGCCCCCCACGCGCCTGCCGCTCCCGGGGCCCCTCGGCGCGGAGGGGCTGGCCGAGGCGGCGCTGGAGGATGGTGAGTGCGGCGGGGGGCTCCGGCGGGGAGACCCCCCCCCCAAACTTGCGACACCAGCCTCTCCTCGGGGGAGCTGAAGCCCAAAACCGTCTCTTCCCCCCTCCCGCTCCATCCCAGTGGAGAACCTGCGGCTCCTGATCCTACGGAGGCTTCTGCCCGGCCGGGACGCGGAGCCCGAGGACGACCTGACGCCCACGCCGTCGGTCATCGGGGGTGCCGGCCAGGCCTGGGACTCGGTGCTCTCCAGTCAGGATTCGGCCTCCCAGGAGGTGCTGGCAGAGCCCCCCAGCGCCGCCGAGGACACGAAACCACGGTCAAGCCGGGAGGAGACGGACGAGACGGGTCCGGCTGCCGAGGAGCCGAGCAGCTATAAAGTCGTCCGAAAAGGTAGAGGGGTCCTCGGCCAGGCAGGGTGGGGGGTGGGGGGGTGGGTGCTGGGGACCCCTCTCCTCTCCCTGACCTGCCCCTGGCTGCGATTTGGGGTCTCCCTCCCCGCTTGCCTGCGGGAGCTTCGCTGGATGGGAGCTGGGGGCTTGCACGGGGGGCTGAGGGGTGCGGGTGAACCCCCCCCATGTGCACCCCAGGGGTGTGGGGGCTGTGACGGGTGCCGGTGATGGGGTGCTGATGGGTGCTGGTATTGGGGTGCTAGTGGTGGGGCACTGGTGGGTGCTGGTGAGGGGTGCTGGTGGATGCCGGTATTGGGGTGCTGGTGATGGATCCTGATGGATGCCGGTATTGGGGTGCTGGTGATGGGGTGCTGGTGGATGCCGGTATTGGGGTGCTGGTGGCAGGATGCTGTTGGGTGCTGGTGGTGGGTGCCGTATTGGGGTGCCGGTGGCGGGGCCTGCTCACCCCTTCCCCCTCCCTCCCCCCTCTCTTTTCGGGGTGCACAGCCCAGGCAGAGGGTGCTAAGGAGGCCATGCCCTCGCCAGGCAGCAGCCAATCAGAAACTGAGCTGCAGGAAGGAGGCGGAGCTAATGTAGATGGTAAAGAGCCCCCCCATCTCCTCCCCAGACCTGGCCGAGGGTCCCCGTGTCCCCGTGTCCCCA
>VZTQ01014883.1:0-15702 GCA_013400755.1 Pelecanoides urinatrix | reverse complement strand
TGGGACTGTTTAGCCTGGGGAAGAAGAGGCTGAAGGATGACCTCATCATGCTCTACAAGTACCTGAAAGGAGGTTATGGTGAGGTGGGTGTTGATCTCTTCTCCCAAGTAACTAGCGATAGGACGAGAGGAAATGGCCTCAAGTTGTGCCAGGGGAGGCTTAGATTGGGCATTAGGAAAAATTTCTTTACTGAAAGAGTGGTCAGGCCTTGGAACAGGCTGCCCAAGGAAGCGGTTGAGTCACCATCCCTGGAAGTACTTAAAAGACGTGTAGATGAGGTGCTTAGGGACATGGTTTAGTGGCCATGGGGGTGTTGGGTTGACGGTTGGACTCGATGACCTTAGAGGTCTTTTCCAACTTTTATGATTCTGTGATTCTATGATTCTCCTACAGTGGGTGGTTCTTCATTCTCCCAGTCCCTGCCTTTACCTTCTGCAACTTGGGTGGTGTGGCTTGAGCACTTGCCAGTGAAGACGGAGGCAAAAAAGTCATTGAGTACCTCAGCCTTCTCCATATCGGGGTAACCAGGTCTCCTGTTTCCTTCCAGAGAATGCCCACATTTTCCCTAGTCTTCCTTTTATCACCAATGTACCTGTAGAAGCTTTTCTTGTTGCCTTTGACGTCCCTGGCCAGATTTAATTCTATCAGAACTTTAGCTTTCCTAACCTGATCCCTGGCTGCTTGGACAATTTCTCTGTATTCCTCCCAGGCTACCTGTCCTTGGTTCCACCCTCTGTAGGCTTCTTTTTTGTGTTTGAGTGTGTCCAGGAGCTCCTTGTTCATCCATGCAGGCCTCCTGGCATTTTTGCCTGACTTCCTTTTTGTTGGGATGCATCACTCCTGAGCTTGGAGGAGGTGATCCTTGAATATTAACCATCTTTCTTGGGCTCCTTTTTCCTCCAGGTTTTTATCCCATGGTGCTCTACCAAGCAGATCCCTGAAGAGGCCAAAGTCTGCTCTCCTGAAGTCCAGGGTAGTGAGCTTGCTGTGCGCCCTCCTTGGTGCCCTAAGGATCTTGAACTCCTCTATTTCACGGTCACTGCAGCCAAGGCTGCCCTTGAGCTTCACATTCCCCACCAGTCCCTCCTTGTTGGTGAGAACGAGGTCCAGCATAGTACCTCTCCTCGTTGGCTCCTCTACCACTTGGAGAAGGAAGTTATCATCAATGCATTCCAAGAACCTCCCGGATTGCTTATGCTCTGCTGTGTTGTCCCTCCAACAGGTACTGGGGTGGTTGAAGTCCCCCATGAAGACCAGGGCTTGTGAACATGAGGCTGCTCCTATCTGTCTATAGAGGGCCTTATCCGCTTGGTCTTGNGTGAACATGAGGCTGCTCCTATCTGTCTATAGAGGGCCTTATCCGCTCGGTCTTCCTGGTCGGGTGGCCTGTAGCAGACTCCTACTATAATGTCACCTGTCCCTGCCCTCCCTTTAATGCTGACCCATAAGCTCTCGGTTGGCTCCTCATCCATTCCCAGGCGGAGCTCCATGCACTCCAGCTGGTCATTGACATAGAGGGTGACACCCCCTCCTCATCTCCCTGCCTGTCCTTCCTAAAGAGCCTGTATCCTTCCATTCCAACGCTCCAGTCATAGAAGCTATCTCACTTTAGTATTTTTCCTTAGTTTGGCAAAGTTCTCTTTCTTGATTAAAGCTGGCAATTGTAGAGATAAAAGGACATCTGAAATATTGTACCCCAAATGTGTTCCCCAAAGGCTTGAATCCTGCCCTTTTCTGCAAGAACTGTGACTCCTTAGAAGGGTTGACTGATTTTAGGAGAGATTGTAAGATGCCTGTTCCTAGTACACTGATGATTGAACAGTCCTGGTAACAATGCCTGAGCCATCCCCGTTTACAGCTCAGCATTTTAAGGAAATTTGAGTTTGGTGCCTGTTTGCCTTAAACCATTATCAACAAAAGAACACAGGAGCTGCTTAAGAAGCAGCGTGTGTCATGGAGGAGGAGGAGTTGACAGCCCAATGCAGTAACCGGATATCATAGAATCATAGAATAGTTTGGGTTGGAAGGGCCTTTAAAGGTCATCTAGTCCATCCCCCCTGCAATGAGCAGGGACATCTTCAACTAGATCATGTTGCTCAGAGCCCCGTCCAACCTGACCTTGACTGTTTCCAGGGATGGGGGATCTACCACCCCGCTCGGCAACCTGTTCCAGTGTTTTACCAAACACTGTTATCTTCCTCTAGGGCAGGTCACCCTCCCTGTGAATCAGATCCTTACAGCTACAGTGGCTGGGTTGGTTTTGTACTATCTGTGGAGATCTAAGATTGAAAGGTACAATGAGTTGCTCTTTGGGAACATTTCCTCTAGCCTGAAAATTACAGTCTGCACCATTAAAAAAAAAGTATCAGAATGGTAATCTTTCATTGCCTCAGACCCTTTACTCCTTAAGGATGGGAAGACTATTTGCATATGCATTGATTAAATGGAATGCATTTGTTGTTTCAGATGCATTCATAGTGAATATTTACAATTTAATCTAGGCTGTGCAGGGTCCTGGGGGGAAGCAACCAAGTGCAATATATATGTGCATCATTAAAAATAATTTAAGTGTGATGACAGCTGGAAAATAACCGTACAAGTGATTTCAGGGTGTTCCATATTTATTCCCTGGTAATGATAAATCGTTGTTGGTTTTCTCAGTTTACAAGTCAGAAGGCGTGTTTTTAACACGTCAGCCTTCAGTCAGGGTTCTGTAAGTCAAGTAAACTGAGCAGACACCTGCCTAACATTTAGTCCTTGTTACCACAAATTCAAGCTTCTCACATTCATTCATTCATTTAATCCCCAAAAGTCCCCTTGAGGTAGGTAAGTATTGTTTCCATATTACTGACGGAGAACTGAGGTGTAGCGCAGGCTGAAAGTGACTTTACAGACTATAGCTTTAAAGAAAGGACTTTGAGAGAATCTACAAGTCTTAATCTGAGAAGTTAGCTGAATATTTTTGGTGTTACTCTAGGTGAGTAATTCATTGATACTTCATTGATAAGATATCTCTGACTGAATTGATCATGTCTTCTGGGACCAAGCATTTCTGCATCCTTAGTAACAGAGGGAGTTAACATGTATAATGACAAAGTGCCATTTTTATATTAAAACAGAATTCTAAGTAGAATTTTGTTAAAACACCATCCTGTTATGACATTTGGGGAATATGAAAGGGGTTAATGGCTGAAAAGATTATAGGTTTATTGATCACGTATAATCCCTAAATGATTTTTGAACTGTATGTAGAGATCACTTAATCTGCTGCTGGAAAAGAACCACATGAGCTGGAAAGCTCAGAGCACTGTTACATGACAGTTGAGCAGTGAAAATAAAAGAGGTCTTTTTCCCATGCCAAATACTGTTGTGGCTAAAATCTAGTTACCTACTGAAGTGTAGTGGCAACTTAAAGAAGAAAGGCCACATTGGAAAAGGAAAACTAGAAGTTATATTGTTAAGGAAAGAGATGTAAAAACGAAATTACCACTTTCTTGCTTTGTTTAATATGTATGTTTGCCTGGTCCTCAGCATTATTAAGCCCTCAGTAGGGCTATCAAAAATCTACAAATAAAGTATAGCTGCTAAACTCTTCATCAGTTTCTGGACTCTCATGTACACTGACCCTTTCATTCTTTCCTTCTGATGTAAGACAAAGTCAAGGTATGAACCAGATAAAACCAAATGGAAATATAGGTACTATGCAGTAGGATTATCCCAGGATTTTTACATAAATTGGCCAATAGGACAGCTCTGCAGTAATGTTTTCTGCATGGACTGTTTTCCTGGTAAAAGAGTGGTTAAGCCTTGTCCAGCAAGACCAAGACTTTGCAATCATTTGGAGGTGGGTAAATAAGGGGCTTGAAGACGAAGGTCAAGGCTGCATCTTGACCCTCTCAAAGGCTAAACTCTAGGACCTGATGAGAAAAATAATTCACAAGAATTGGCTGTGCTAAATACATTGTTTTGGTCATTCTCTGAATGCCACTGCTAGTGTGGTTAATTATAGGGAAAGACAGTGATAAAAACTTGGTAAACCCACCAGATTCTTCAGTAAATGCAATTGTTATTCTGAAATATAGCAGGTCTTGCCATGGACAAGACCCTTTAGGCTACAAAACCAGAATAAACAAATGGTGTATATCCCAGTGGTCTTGCAGATAGCGCACCTGTGATGTTCTCCCACTAAATAAACATTGGGGAAAAATAAAGCATTGATTTATCTGTAAGCAAGAGTACTACCTGAAATTTTATTTATCTCAGGAATGCTTTGGTTGCTCCTGATTCAATCAAATGCTAGAAAACACCCTTTTGCTCTCCTGTCAAGGTAACTTATTATATTAAATGTTTCCCAAAATATCAAGAGAATTACATATGTATGTGTCTCGAGGATAGCCTTTGAAGGAAGGATACTAATGTTCTTAATCTTGAAAGAATATCCTTATATTGTCACAAGGTATTAGTGATACTGCCATTTTTCTTTCCCTGCTATGGAGTTTTGTAGGCATTGCTCATCTCCAGCCACTCATCAGCGTCTGTTAGGGCACTTTAACTTACATTCGCCGCCTTGAAATACTCTAATCATTGCGGCGGATCCCTGTGGCAGAAGCCTGACAGCGGTCGCTCTTTCAGGGTAGGATGGGGTTTGCTGTGGGGCTGGCACGTGGGAAGTGGGGCAGTGAAGTAATTGTTGCAGTGGGCCTTCGCTAATCCCTCTGGTCAGTGGGAATGCTCTAGCTGGTTATGCTGGATTTGGGGCAATTTTGTGAAGCTCCCTTCCTGTACCAGCATGTGGGATTGTGCCTTGACCATAATGGTAATACACAATTGTTGTGCTTTATTGGATTTCCTTCAGGTTGCCATGGAGTCCACTGAGTATTGATATTTCTTAATAAATGAACTGAATTTAATTTGTAGCTTAAGAAATTCAGAGCCTGTGTATTAGAACAACTTTTTGTCCATGTCTTCTCTCCTTTAGAAAGGTAGTGATCAGGAGTGTGAGAAAAGTGACAAAGGAAATTACTTAAAGGTGTAAATCTTAATTTCTGAGATTTTGAGTTAAAGCTTGCTTGCTGCTTAGGAACAAATACATTTTCTATTAGCAGTGGGAAATACTCTCACCACATTCTAGACCAGAACATGGATGTGAAACAACTACTAAGTCAAATCTCTTCAAACAATCTCACTGTTGAAACACGGTTGAAATGGTTATTTGCTATGTAATATATTCGTTTAAATTGGACTCAGTTACCATATACTGAGATCAAGTGCATTGTCTCACTGAAAGAGGGCTGTTAAGGCTAAAGACTGTGTTTGTGTAGCTGGTATGTAACTCACTGTGGATGCAACTGAAACACAGGAAACAATAATAGTAAGCGCTTCCTGGATTTGAATTTTTCTTTTTGACAATCTTTCAGTAGTAACATAGCAGGATTTAATCATTGTCAATTACAGGTCTTAATTAAATGCTAGTAAGCACTTATTACTTTGATAGTGGAATGGAAATAGCTACCTGATGATTTAAGGGCTTTTTATAAGAGTAGCTGCTCCTGAACAAACAAAACTTTTCTTATTTGTCTCTGAGATTAAAATTGGAAAAGACCATAAGAAATGCATGGCAGACATTTTATTTTTGAGGGTCTGCTTTCGTTGTAGATCAACTTAACTTATTTGCAGTTAATAATGTTTGCAAAGTTGTATGTTCAACTGCAGGGGTATTTTGTGTAGTTTGTGGATTGCATGTTCGAAATAGAAGTTTGTGCAAACAAAAAAAATTAAAGTAGATCACTAATAATTTCTGTATGTAAATAATCCATTGAAGATACCATCAGTTTAATTGCACGTGCAGATTAAAAATCCTTATTTGAAAACAAGCCTCTTAATATTCAGTTTATATTTATGTCAAAATCTGTTGAGACACATGATAGTTTTATGATAATTAACAATGGGAAAACCATAGAAGTCTTGAAGTTTGATTTAGATAAGTACCAGAAATATGGATGTTTATCCATCCTACATGTCTCTCAAATTTTCTTGCAAAATTTCTGGTTCTTCAGGCCTTGAGAGAAGCTAAATATGTACTGTAATTCTGCATTTGGTTCCCACTAGACTGCACAAGAGCAGAGAAAAATGAGAAGAAAATTACTCTTTCATTTTTGAGTTTCCTCACAGAAGGGTAGTTTAAATTGGTTTTTTTTTTTTTCTACTTTCCTCATTATAGTGGTAGCTATGAAGCTGGAAGAGTTCTATGTGTTTGGCTTATTGCTAAAGTAATTCAGATCTGGATCACATGAATCTTTTAGGTCTTTTTTTTGGTGCAAATTGCATGAATCTTCAGAGTTTTCTTATTCTAATCTGTGATAGTGACTTTCCACTGCAAGCTTAATGACGGATGCCTTGGAGACCTGTGCTACTAATTATGCTCTGAATTTTTTCTCAGACCTTCTGGCTCTTTGTGGTAGGTTAGGAACTTGATCCCTAGCATCAAACATTACCAACTCAACTGTAATGAAATAAGAAGCTGCTTACTGCATGACATGAAAAGGCTGTGCTTAGCAGTGTTTGTGTGATGATGCTAAGCAGATTTGGAGCTGGAACGCTGCTGAACTTGGCAATTTCTTTGTCAAGATATTTTAAACAATCCCACTGCGATGTTTTCTCAATGCTAGAATTCTGCCAAATATCTGGCTGGGAAGTTGCCCTCGGCAGCTGGAGCACGTGACCGTCAAGCTGAAGCACGAGCTGGGTGTTACGGCTGTGATGAACTTCCAGACTGAATGGGACATTGTTCAGAATTCCTGGGGCTGCAACCGCTACCCAGAACCCATGAGTCCTGAAATCCTCATGAAACTGTATAAAGAGGAAGGTCTTGCCTATGTCTGGTTGCCAACCCCGGACATGAGCACCGAAGGTAATGCTCAGACCACTCTTGCAGCTAAATTAATAGTAACAAACCCTTTAAGTTTCAATCTGCCACTTTCATGACTGCATTCTTTTCTGCATAAAAGTTGCATAAAAATATAGCTAATGCACAAGGTGTAATCTCTGTGTATGTTCTCTCTAACAAATTATTCATATTTTCTTGTAGACGGAGAGGCCATTTAAAGTACTTCATGTCTGGCAGTATATGTGTATTTGAGTTTAAAGTCATATGACATTGATAACTGCTTGACTGTGTTTTCAGCTTGAATTCAGCCTGTATAATGAAAATATGCTGTGTAGGTGGGAGACTGCAAGCTTGCAGGACAGCTTGCCATCCTTGCTGGTTAAAAATGGAGAGACAGTGCTGTATGTCTGTCTCTGCTATTCCCCTCCCCCAGCAAATCATTTTTCTTTTACTATAGTATCGCAGTCTGATAAATCTCCATACTGTCATTTATATAATTATTTGTAATTAATTTAGAATGCCCATAGCACCTCATGTTGTAACATAAATTATTATTTTTAATTCCTCTGTTGGAATGCTCAGTTCAAAATCTTGTTTCCAACCAGTAGGTTAGAAAGTGTGCATGTTTTTGAGTGAGTAGCCTACCAGGAGAAGAGAGTGCTTTCAATAGAGTGAAATACTGCTGCCACAAATAGAGAACTGTCATGTCACTAATAGGACTTCAGGAAAGACGGGAGACCCTAAAACAGGGATTTGAAAGGGCTTAATGTCAGTGCTCATCTGTGCCATGAGGAAGAGTTAGGCTCTGATGTTTGCAGCTTCAGTTCCTGGGGTAACAGGGAGAAAGACGTCAGGAGATACGGTATAGTCATACCTTTGGGAGTGAGAAAGACTGTTCTGTGTTGTTTAACTGTATGCTCAGTACACAATTAAATCGTAACAGTGTTAAGTTGTACAGGAAAATACTCTTCTGCTCTCTCTCCCTCACTTATTAATGACATAATGCCCTTCATTACAGTGTTTTGGAAAGCGGCAGTACGTAGGTTGTTTCACAAACCTCTGGTACTAAAAAACATAGCACTTTTGCTTTGCTAACTTTAACGCTACATAAGATGTGCTGTTTGATGTTATTTGCTGCTTTATCTCAGTCCCTGTGAAAATGAATATGCCACACACATTCAGTGTTCATCAGAATGTATATTGGGGCATTTTACAGATTTTACGTGATCTGAATCTACGTTGCCAGAAGAAACAAAGGTTAGGGTAGAAAGTCATTTGGAAAAAAAAAAGGAAAAAACCAAAATATGTCAGGTTTGCCATTGTGATTCCCAGTGCATCAGGCTGTACAGACATAATCTCAACCGTGAACCTAGCTTTCTCAAATGCAAATGAACGTGCCTTGTTTCTAACCTTAGGAAGAATACAGATGTTGCCACAAGCTGTCTGTCTCTTGCACGGGCTACTGGAGAATGGACACACTGTCTACGTTCATTGCAACGCTGGCGTTGGCAGGTCCACAGCTGCTGTCAGTGGCTGGCTGAAGTACGTGATGGGGTGGAGCCTGCGGAAAGTGCAGTACTTTTTGGCTTCCAGAAGACCAGCTGTCTACATCGACGAGGAAGCTCTGATTCGTGCTGAAGAAGATTTCTACAATAAATTTGGGCATCTTCGTTCCTCGTGCAAAGTACAGGAATAGAAAAGCAGAAGAGGAAAAAGAGGATGAAGAGGAATTCTTACATTTGAACCCCAAGGACTTAGAAATCATGAGTCAGAGTCCTGCCTCTCCTCTTCAGATTATAAACTTGTCATAGAAGTTGTGAGGATTTTGCTAAAAAGTGCCTTTGAGTGTTTTTTAAGCTGATATGATTCATGTTTTCAAGCCTTTTTCTGCAAGTATGAGACCTAGAAAATCTTCAAAGGGAAACTAAGATTTTCTCTTAACTACTTACCTACAGGAACTGAGGTTTCAGGGTAGACACTAAATAAGGTGTGATGTGAAATAGTTAGAGTTGGCAATATTTCAGTGACAAGAAAGAGAAGGCATTCTCAAAAAAACAGGTACAAAGCTTGACTGGATTAAGTTCAGGTTAGGATGGAGCGTCAAAGCTGCTTGGTTATTTTAGGTAGAGTGCGTATTACTGAAGTGTTTTCTAGTAATTTTGTAGACAAGTGGTATTAATGAGAAAGACCAGAAGGAAACTGATTTTTCCACTCAGTTTCTTAAACAAAAAGCTAACATTTAATGCAGTGAAGTAAAATTTGCTCTCTTTGCCTATGTAGTTAACGTTAAATATTACGAGTTACAGCTATACTCTTTTATGACATTGGGGTTATGCTGGGATGTGGCATGAAGAGAGGAAACAGATCCACTTACTGCGGTCTTACTCTGTTGCAGGGAAGGACTACTATTTATTACATTGTCCTGGGCTGTGAGATCTCTAAGTCAAAGATACACTTTGTTCTTCTGGTTTATGCAGTGCTGTACAGTGGGCTTCCTAGCAGCCGAGTCAATCTGAGCAGTAACCACTGGGTCAAAACAGGACCTATAGGAACTGCGTGATAAGCCTCTGTGCATGATTGATGCCACAGCCTCTGTGTTATTGACTCAGATGAGTTTCTTCACTATAGCGAAAGTCTCTTCTTGCACAAGCAGTGTGTGGATGTTCACAGATGCTAGATTTAGCCAAGTGAAGTGAATACATTCCTCTATATGAGCAAAGAGCAACTCTGTGGAGGGTTTCTCAGGAGCTTAGCCTCAGTAGGCTGATGTTGGCTTTGTGGATGATCCCTAATGTTTTCCAGTGCTGCTCAGTCCCTTAGCTAAACAAAGCGGTGGCACTGACAGGTTCCAGCCCGGCTCATGTAAAACCAGTTTGCTGTAGGTTAAGTCCAAGAGAGAAGGGAGAGAAAGCATTTCCTAAGGAACAGAGAATTAAGGATGTATAAGCATTAAGAAACCTAATTTCTATAGGTTTATTCTTCAGTGAAATCTCATTTTTGCCAACCAACTTGACCCTCTAAACACCCAGTCAGAGCAGTTTAGCTGATATATATTGATTACCTGAATACTTAATGGAGAAATTATTAGATATGAACTGTTTATGGAGAATGTCCAGAATAATATAATATATTTTATTTATCCTATACTTCAATCATCTTCAAAAGGAAAAATGTTTATTTAAGTTATTCTATATGTGTGGGTTTGATCATGACTTTGTTTCTTATATTTTCCTTTGAAATAATACTTTTGAAATGGATGAGAAAAGTTCTCTATTAAATAAAAACATAATGACAATTCCAGCAGCCCATTTTGTCTTACGTTTTTGACTTCCAATTTCGTGAATAGCAAAAAGGGTCATGACTGATATTTCCATATAGAGGTGGGACCACCACTTTAATGGTAACAGCCCATTTCTTGTCCGCTATGCTGTGTCAGTTTTGATGTTGAGGAGGAAATCTCAAAAAACAGCACAGCAAAGATGCGTGGGACATATGCCTCCTCTGATACCTCCAAAGACCAAGAAAAGGGGTTGTTTCTCCTAGCCTGATGTGGGGAGCAGAGGGATCGTGTCAGTGCTGCTGTCTGGCTGTTGCGCTCTCGTGCGAATGTGCAGAGCTACAGCTGAGCACCCAGGAGTTACCTCATTTTGACTGAGTTTAAAGTAAAAATGGTGAGCTTTTGCTCAAAGTCAAGCACTGAGAAGAGAGGGTGGCATAAGAAGTAGAGAGCAGAACTCGCTTAAGTTTTACTTTTCAGTTGAGATATATTTCAAACCCCACGCTTAAAATATGTCCTTAAAAGGACAGACAGTCCTTTCTATCAGATGCAACTTGTAATATGTGTTGGGACAAGTACTTGTGGTTTTGGTCTTTGTTTCACAGCTAACAGTATTTCTTTTTTAGGGCTCTTGGGACTGAACTGTGCATAACATGACACAAACAAGTAAGTATATGACTAAGTAAGTATAGCTGTGCTATATCGGCTATTTATAATTCTGATTTTATTGGCAATGGAAGCAGACTGGTGCTTCATTTGTAGGGCAGGAATTCAAATGATACAGAAGCCACACATTCAAGGAAGCTCTAGCAAGGGGTTGTTAATTCATTGTTTATTGTAATTTCAGTTTGCTTGGTTGCTGAACTGCTGTGGGACTATATCACATACAGATTGCATTAGCTGATGAACTACATGAAAACAACTTGCCAACATCTTGATAACAAAGAATGCAAAGAGATCCCATAGCTTGTAGTCCCTTTGTACCTATTTGTAGCATACTTTTTTCCCTCATTGCCACCTTCCTGCCTTCCTCATTGAAGGCCACCCTGTCGAGTAACATTCATTCAAAGCCCTGTCCGTTGAATGCAACTGGGAATTTAAATGTTAAAGAGATCATTGCAAGAGGCTACAGCCACAGGAAAAGCAATCAAATAAAAATATTCCATTTATCCAACTGTATAATTACATGATAAATCTGCATCTAGAGATTATCTATTAGACCTCCAATTTGTAATATGTTCTTATGCTCATTGGATCATTAGCTGTTTCCACAGACTAGCCTCTTGATACATTTTGGATGAAGGAATGAAGACACTCTGTTGTTCATATACCTGTATATTTCCTTGCTACATCAGTCATAAAAGTGCTACAAAATTTAGAGAAGAACAACTCTATAGAAAGTTAGAAAAGATAAACAGTTATTTTGAAGTGGGCCCAGGAAACCAAACTAATACATATGCAATAACAGGAGCCAGGTAGAAATATTTTGATAACTCATCACTGAAAAGCATCAGTTGGGGAAAATGGTTTTCTGCTGGTATGAGCATCAGTATTCTCTGCCCTGTTACAGCCAGGTTTTTACCTCTGTTAAATTAAAGAAGAAGGTAGAATTTGCTACAGGGAATGAGACTATTTGTAACTCCGGGTACTTAGAATATCTTGATGTCATTATTAAGCCAAACAATAGTACATATTCTTTCCCAGGGCTGTGTACATGAAGGTGCTAAGCAAGTGATTTTGTAACAAACACAGCCCCTTGAGGGATGGGTCAGGCTTTGAGTGGTACAGTTTCCTGAATATTTTTCCTTTTAACATCAGAAAAGCACTAATGAGAATCTTCTGCGTGACAGTTTTAGGTAGGCAATGCAGCCTGGTGAAAGAAGACTGGGCTGGCTGGCACGACTGTTGAATACCTTCCTTTCTCCCTTACTCCTTACTTGTTATTTCACACTTTGAACTTTAGTCCTTTTGGCACTTGTCTGCTCTAGTTGCTTTGGTTGTGAGTTCTCGGTCTTCCCTCTCTGTTTGTACAGCACCAAGCACAGTGAAGCTCTGGCTGTGGCTGGGACTGCAGGTTTTATACCAGGTTGTACTCCGGAGTAGTTGGAAAGTCTCACCACTGGCAACTGAGCTGTGTGTGCTGCACAAAAACATGTGTAAAACAGTGTCTCTGCTCTGGGATGGAATTAAAATTTGAGACTGCCGGCCAAGCCCTCTTGGGCAAAGATAAAGGAAAAAGATAGGCTGTAGGTTGTGCAGGAGCAGGTAATAAAATCCCTATTTAGAACAAGAATGCAAAAAGTCACACTTACTCCATTACCTACTATGATGTCTGTTTTGAGTTCTAATTTATAAAACCCACTGACTTTATTAGTCTGTAATTGAGAAAAAAAAATTGATTTGAAGTAGTCAGACATTTGTCATAACTGTATTACCCTGCTTATTTTATTCTTAATCATGAAATTGCAGTGAGAGGTTTTAAACCAAAGAGAGAGTTAAAAAAAAAAAAAAAAATTAAAAAAATACACTGGGACTGTGCAACAGGAAATTATGAAGAAATATTTAGAAGTATAATAACTACCACAAAAGCATATATTTGGCAATCAAGCCCTTCCTTCTTGAGGGATAATGACCATCAGGCTGTCCTTAGCTAAAATGGAATTAGATTAATGTATCAGAGGACAGGATATAGATAACTCTCTCCAACTCTTAACTGTTTACATTCTTAGTGGTAAATCAACACCTCTGCAGTTACTGCGTTAAAAATATTCTGCTGGAAAAAATTGTGTTTTATTTTCCACATCTTAATATAGCTTAAAGGGAAAGGGGCTGCTCTGAGGGAGCAGACTTTGGAATGGTGAAAGTATAAAGGAATTAATCCTTTTTCTGTTGCTTAGCAACACAATGACCTCACCAACAGCAAGACCAAACCATATGACTTCATAATTGATCTTCTTCCTAAATTAACAGAGGAAAGCAGTTTTTTCAAGGGCAATGACATTAACATATATTAGCATAATTGCATAGTTGTGATATAAGCAATCAAAATACATGCTGTTGGTCCTTCAGTTATGCTAATAGTGAATCTATAGAGTGTTCACTCTTAATTAGACATATTTTCCTCTTGCTCCACCCTTTCACCTCAGGATGCTTCATTCCAGTCTTGACTAGTTTATAAAGGGTTTTGTGACTAAAAATTGCCGTATCTGTAATGATAAGTAATACATATTTTATTAAACCTTTTTACATATCAAGGCTTGTCTGGGGATAAGGAAATAAGAACTGTTATACCCTGTAAAACAAGGATGGTGACACTGTGAACCTTAGCCCTATATAATTCAACCTTTTTGTGCTGAAACACATCTTATTTGGGAGATTAAATTTACAAAGATTGCAGGATAATGTCCGTGATTTGATAATTACTTCAATGCTGATGTTGTTATATTTACATCAAGGAAAATAGAAGGTCTGTTTATTCATGAGATGGTAAAATATTAAACGATATCTCATTCTTGATTTAGATGATGTGAGGAAAAAGCATAAAACAGCTGCCAAGAAAAAATTTCTAATGTTGGGCAGGTTTCTATGGTCTTTACTTAACGTCATTATAACAAAATTTGGTTTGTGGTAGTGCAGTTTCAGCAGGGAAATAATTAACGTTCAGGCTATCATCCAAGGGTAACAGCCGTGTTTAAGTTGGGCAGCCAGCCCAAAGTCACTGCAACAAATCAAATGCTGAAAATTACTCCAATCTTCAAAAATTCAATAAAATACATAAGCACAGAGGTTAGGAAATGAATATAAAGATTGTATTTGGAGAAAGGCAAAAATATATAAAGTATAATCCTAGCTAATGTCAAAGGGAAAAATATTTTGGAGTGGGATAGCAAACACCACAACTCATTTGAAAACATAATCAATATGTTAGATAAAAGTATAGCTTATTTAAAGTTCTCTAACCAGTTAAAGGGTTGGGCTTACAATATTCAGCTGTATAAAGAAAGAAATGTGGAAGGGTAAGCTCTCAAGAACACAGACCAGTTTTATACCCTCTCTTGGGCAGGTGACTCATGGAGTGTACTTGAGCAGGTGAAGCTTTATGAGTGCAAAAGTGGTTGCTGGTGCATTGTGGTTTGGCAGTCAAATAAATCACTTGCGTAGAGATGTGTTGTTCTGAAATAGGATCGATAAAGCTATGCTTTAGAAGAACTAATGGGAAGGGCATCTCTTAAAATATACTTAAATGATAGCTCTGGATGGAAGTCTAAACAAGCATATGACTTGCTGGAGTGTTTCTTTTCACATGTGTCTTGCTGAAATAGGAAAGCCTCTTAGAGGTCTTCTGTCCCGCCACACCTGTGCTTAAAGCCAGAGCACCAGAATGGGAGACTGTAACTGTGAGTAGCAGTGGCCCCGACCCCAGTTAGTTAATTGTTAAACGACATCGTTCAGACCATCTGCAAGTTCAGCAGAGCTGGCCAAATTCAGAGGAAGGCTGCCGTGTGGATGTCTGAGGAATATCTGGAATGAGGGAGCTAAAACTCGTCTTGCAGAACCAAGATGGCCCAGCGGGATCCAGCCGGGAGAAGGGTGGGTTGGAAAACAAAGGCAGTGCTGCCTCTGCCTCTGCAGATGAAATGGGTTATTTAATCTCTTCACTTGAGTTATTCTGTTTCTTAACATGACACAAAGGACACTTAACCTCAGTCCTCTACCAGTAATGGGATAGGACAACTGCTGTTCCCAGTGCCTCCACCCAGTTAACAGTGGCTGTGTGGGTGCCTGTGAGCACTTGATCAGACGCTATTTCAAGTACTTGCAACTTCATGTTAATATGGTCCAAATGATTGGCTTAAATTTCACAGGGAGTTACTTGTCCTTGTCCCCGACATACTTTCCTGGTATGTGTGTGAGTATTGCAGTTTGATGGCGCTCACAGGCAACGTACAGTCTAGCAATAAGAACCAGGACTCTGATCTGGCCTTCTTCCCAACTGAGATATCTTATTCACCTGGAAATAAGGATGCATGAACAGATGCCATCGTCTTCAGTCAGAATTATTGTAGTTGGTGCACTTTCCATCCAAGTGCCCTCTTCAGAGAATAATGAAAGCAATCATGATGTTCTCAGTACCACTGAAAAATCTCATTTATGGTGTGGTTTTAGGTTTGGGGTTTTTTTTACTTTAGCTTAATTTAGATACCCAACTATGGGCAACTAAAATAGAAAATGCTGCTCTGAATTTTTGTCATCCTCCACCCTTCCTAAATGGTAAAATAAACACAATGTTCTGCAGTAATTCTCATGCAAAGGACCACAAAACATTTCACAAGGCAATAACTAGGCATGTACTTGACCACCAGAGAAAGATTTAGAAGCAGGAGTAGGAAAATACATGAACTGAAGAAAGCAGTGGTCTGCTGAGATGAGGCAGAGCAAGTGGCCGGGCAGCCTTCCTCCCAGTGGTCTCATGTCACGTGGAAAGAAGCAGAGGAGAATGCGAGGGCTTGCGACAGGGAGGACAGAATCATAGAATCAT
>VZTQ01014881.1:0-61105 GCA_013400755.1 Pelecanoides urinatrix | reverse complement strand
CATGCGCCACAGCGAGCCCCCGCACGGCGGGCCCGCGCCGGTGGGCACGCTGCGGTAGGGCGCATGCGCAGAGCGTCCCCGCGGCCGTCGGGGCCGGGGCTGGCGGCGGGGCGGCCCGGTGCCCCCGGGCTCTTTGCCACCGGGCTTGCGGCCAGCCAGGTGTGTGAAGGCGTGCGGTCTTGGTGCTGCTGTTCCCGCCGAGCCCCTCCGGCGAGGCCAACCAAAAATCATTGGGAGACATGAGTCGGGATAGACAGGCACAGCCTCCGCCGCTGAGGTGAGGTGACCGGCGCGGCCTGCCAGCGGGATGCCCGCCTCGAGCGGCGTGCCGTCAGGGACCGGGGCTCCCTTGGGCCTGGGGATGAACAGCTGCAGCTCCTAAGCGGTGAGGAAGCTTAAAAACGCACCTGCCCCCTCCCCGGGGTTGCCTGGCCCGGCTGCTGCGTGTGGGAGAGCCCCGGCCGGCGGCTTGGCCCGGACCCCCCGGCTGAGGTTACATGCATGGAGCTCGGCGCTGAGGCACAGGTACTCTGTGGCTAGAGAAGACATCTGTACCCTTATTTTTCTATGCTATAGCCGTTTCTGTTAAGCTCAATCTAAACATTTGTGTACAGAGCCATTCTGCCCTTGTGCACTGTCTTATGTGTCAATGTCAATACCTACCTGTTGCCATGTACCCACCCATCTAACTGTAGTTAAATCGTTTTATCTAACTGTAGCTAGATATTTACAACTCAGATGTAAATATTTTAGGTGTCTAAAATACGTTCATTAGTACTCTTGCTAAGTGCTGCAATGCTGACCTTTAAATATCAAAAACTAAGCATCTGAGTTTATACCTAACCATTGTCACTTCTCAGAAATACAGTTGTGGTTCTTTGCAGGCCCAGATATCTCTTCATCAACTTATATTCCAGGTGAGATTTTCAGGCAGTCTTTAAGAACAAAAATAACCAGAGAAGAAAGGTAGATTATAGATAGCTAAACCATTTTTTTCCTGGGTCTCATGCTTACTAATTTATTTAAGGCTGATGGCATTTTGTAACTTTGAGTGGCTGTGTTTATTTGATCCATGGGGATATTTCCCTGATACTATCCAATATCTCCCACACTGTTGCCCACATCATAAATTCATGCCGACCAGTCCCTCAGTATCACTGTACCCGCCTATCTCATTTTCCCAGTCTCCATTTCCCCATTTTGAATCTCCATCCTTCACCTGTATCTTCCCAAGGCTCTGTTTAACATATTCTCTCCTTTCTTAATCCCTGTTGCCGTGGTCATTTGCACTGTTTATCTAACTCAGCTCTTTGGCATTTCCTCATTTCCATCTTCCACCTCATTCTGCTCCATAACTCTCCCACAACCACATTCCCTTTTCTCTGCCTCACTACCCTCCTCCTCCTCGGGCCTGTGAGGGTCACCTTGGTAGTCCCCACTTTCTCTTGTGTATGCATGCCCATTAAGGTTTTCTTGGTTAGAGTAAACCCCTGGTCAGGCAGTAGGTTGATGTGTTGGTGCCTGGCACTGGAAAGTTTGAGTACACGAAGCAGATGTTTTTGAGCTCCCAGCTGCACTTTGGATATTGTTGACTTTTTCCTTAACGATATCCTGGTACACAGCATTTAAAGCTTTTTGCTGTCCGTAGAGGCAAGGGCATAATATAGTAACTCCACAATAAAAATAAACAGAAAAATCCACATAGTTTGGTGATGTAGTCAGATTTTGCAGGTGGCTTTTGTATTAGCAGAGCCAACATACGTGTGAGTAGATTTCCGTTCAGGGCTAGGAGTTTTGCTAGATACTGTCACTTGAATTGCCTTTTGGGCGCTCTCCAGCTGTCGTATGCAATGCGTGTGCTGAAGCGCTAGATGAGGAGAATGGTGCAGGTTCTGTATTAAAGCTCAAAAGTGTGATGTTGCTTTCAATGCATGGTGGCAGTGAGAGGCGATTAACAGCCTTATCCTTTTGCGGCAACAGACCTTAATTTTCCAGTAGCTGATCATAATGATTAGAAATCAAGCAAAAGACAATTTTAGGTTGTTTACCTTGTCGATCTTTGGAGGAAATGGCAATTCTGTATCATCTCACAGAAGGTGTCATTACGGGCTACGATACGTCACAGTGTAAGTACTGGCACAGGACTGTGAGTGGTTTTCCTTTTGCAGTAATACAAGACAAAGAATTTTGTCTCCAGGTTTTTCAATATAAATACATACTGAAAAGCCCTGAAAATATTTAAAATGTAATCTTGTGGGACTGTTAACTCCTCTCAGGTACTTAATGGACACAAAGTTCTTTGTTAATAGTGTCAGTATAATGCAAGAAATGTGAGCATCAAGAAAAACATATACACTGTCTCTCAAGGTGGAAGAATGGAATACAATCAAGTCTTGGTTAACAAAAAATGCAAGGAGGTACCATAGTAAACAGCAAGCTATATAAGCAGTAGTTCTACTCGGTTATATAGGAACATCTACCTTCGATTGTTTTGAAGGAAGAGTATAATTCATATAGCCAAGTTCCCACTTAAGAAAGTTGAAATGATGAAAAATCCTAACTTTTCCATCTTAACTGTTTCTGTACCTAGCACTCTGGAAAAAGAATTGCTGTTTCCCAGGAGAAAATGAAAATCTTTTTAAATTTGGTGCTGGTGAAGACCCTGAAGACCTGTGTGTAAGAGACAAATGTGTATGTTGCAATTGTTATTATAGAAAAATATTAGAAAATAAAAATCAGTAAGCATGATGCTTGGATGCTTTGATCACTTGCAGTAGAATTGTAAAGGTCCATCCAAAACCTAAATACAGCCAAGAACTAGAAACACGTCTCATAACGGACTTTACACCGGCTTTCCGAGAATGGCGCAGAGGCTCGCATGCTTGTTACTTGTTAAAAACACATAACGTTCTTCAGCGGCCAAACGAAGCTGGGACAAACACTGGAAAAGGCTGCGTGATTTAAGCTGAGGAGGGAGAATATAACCCTGAACCCGGCTAACGCTGCCTCCCGCCAGGCAGGGCACAAGCCCGGCCCGGGATTAACCCAGTTAAGAGCGCACCGAGGCTTATGGCCGCCGTCGGACTCGAACCCGCGCTCCCCCCTCCAGGCCACGCCCCCGCCTGACGCGACATTGCGTCTCAGCGCCCATTGTACCGTTTCAAACACACGCCCTGCCCCATCAGCCAGTCAGCGCGCGCTCCCTCTCCGGAGGCTCTCGGGAGTCCGTAGGCCGCTGAGGCTGGGACTCCGGCCTGATGCCGGTCTCGCGGGCATGCGCAGTGGCGGGATGCGGTTGCAGGACGCATGCGTTGTGGAAGGCGGGCAGCTTTGCCTCCGCCCCGTTTCCCGCGCATGCGCGCTGTGCGGCGGCGGGCGCGGGGGGGTGTCCGGCCCGAGGCGCTCGCTCCCCTCNGGCGGCAGCTGGGCCCGCTCCGGGAGCGCCCTGCCTGGCGGGGCTCGGCTGCCCGAGCAGCATCGGCCGCAGCCAGCCGGGTCCCTTGCGCTCTCGGAGCGTGCCGAGCCCCGCTGCTGGCCCTGCTTCGTGCAGGGCCCCAGCTCTCCCTGCGCCCTGGCTGGTGCGTGGCGGAGGCCTCGGGAACGCGTCGCTTGTTTCTCGGAACGCTGGAGCCGAGGCGGCGAGGCACTTGTAACTGCAGAACCCCAGGCTGGCGGGAGAAAAGTGCGTGCTGGGCTCCTTCCGTGAAAGTAGTGCTTCTGTTGAGATAAAACGGCTGTTTTCAGTGCACTGGAGGCTGGAGTGTGTATTGTAGCGCTCTGTAGTTTTAAGTAAAGCACGCCTTAGAAAGTTGTTCACAAAACTTTTTTTCCCCTCCAGTGACAACTCACAGGTTTTTCAGCCTTACGTTTTGCGAACTCGCAGGAACAGTACAACAGTTATGAGCCGTCACAGTATGGTAAGGAATCTTAAGCATGTTTTGTTTACACCTAACAAAAGACATAATTGGACTGGAGAAATGACGTTAAACTTGATTTGTATTTGCACTAAGCATCCCAGCAAGCTTCCAGGCTGCAGAATATGCATTTTTTTTCACCTGTAACTGCAATCTACAATGAAATAATACTGGTATATTAACTGTATGTCCCTAAGAAGAGAACAATAGCTGAAGCTATGTGTGATTCCCAGTATTAAGTACAGTCTTAAAGTTAATTTAGACCTGACCATGGGTTGGAAGAGAAAAATGCTGTCACAGTTAAAAGTCTTGAAAGGGTGTTTTAATTTGTTTTAAAAATGGAAGAGAGAGTCACGAGTCATCTTTGACCTGTTTGTTTGACCGGGCCACTCTTTTTTTGCAAAGGCTGAACACTAGACGTCAGAAAATCATTTAAAGAAGAGTAATTTATTTGGTGGGTGATATTCTGCCCTCTATTATATAAGTCTGGTAGTGTACAGTACTGCAGTTATTTAACTTTTCAACGATGTGGCATTTCTTTTTTTTCACCTTTCCCTTGTCAACTCGGGGATCTATATGCTCTTTTCCACTAAAATTTTTCTTTCTCATCTGAGGGTAGTGAAGATTAAGTATTGCTTTTCTCAAAATCCATAGAACTTAAAGTCCTGAAATATATTTCTTCTTTGTCTTCTATTCTGTTCAGAAAAAGTGAGTTGGAATTTTAGTTCAAAATCTTCTGTTACGAGATTTCTTAAAAATAAGAATCCAAAATTTTGAAACTCAAATCAGTAGGTGTTACAGTAGACACATGGACATCCTGAGTGGGAACTGTTGGCCCATTTGTATGTGATGGTAGCCAAAGTTCCAGAGGAATTAAATGCGTAAAATTGTATGCAATTGAAAAATTGCAAAAGTAACATTTTAGGGAGTGTTGTTCAAGACTGAGCTGAAACACTGAGATTTCTCCTTTATATAGCCAAGTGGTTGGGTAAGTTAGTACAGGAGTTTGTCGTCTTACTTTAGGCAGTAGGGAATTGTATAATGTTCGTAGTTTCATTTATAATACCTCACTTGTCTAAATGGCATATATAGTTATTTGTGATTTTGAGATGCTAAGCAGTATCTGCTTGTAAGTCTGAGATCTGTGCCATTTGCTGAGCGATAGAATGAATTTGTAAGTGGTAAAACAAGTCTTTTCTCTTGAAGGTTAGTGTTTTCTTTTTGCAACATTATTTTAGTCATCCACATGTAGTTGTACAGCTCATTTTTAATTCACTAAGAATGTAGGTGATGGTAAATAGGATGTATGCAAGCTGTGGATGTGTGATTTAATCCTTGTGGCTGTCACTTCTTTGCAGTTGTTGTCATCATCTCCTATTCGTATTCCTAGTAGCCGACTTCATCAGATCAGAAGAGTAAGTGTAGTTTTTATCTGTATATTTAGTAATAGAATAAAAAGCATTATATAATATTGAAGTACTTAGGTAATGGGAGTTTCATTCCTATTGAGTTTTTCAAGTACTAGAGGAAACAGTCTTTTTTAAGACTTAGTTTCAACAAGGAAGTGTTTTTGCAAGGCTTATTGTTGCCATGTTTAAACTACCTTGCTTTTTTGAACTGTTGTTACATTCAAGAGAAACAGTGAGCTGGGCTGGTAGCAGTCTTTTCTTTCTGGAGTGCTCCTACTGTTCATATTTCAATTCTAACAGCAAATTATTGAATCACGAGTGTTATTTCGAGTACCTGTGATGAATCAAATGTTATGGGAAAACTTATGACATTTATCTCCTGCAGGAGGAAGGAGTGGATTTAATGAACAGAGAAACAGCACATGAAAGGTGAGTTTTATTGAAACAAGATGATAAAATAGCCAGAGTTATCCTCTTTGTAGCTACTGATGGGATTTTTTGTATTCTAGGGAAGTGCAAACAGCAATGCAGATAAGCCAGTCATGGGAGGAAAGCTTGAGTCTGGTAATCTCTTTATAGATGTTTCCTATTTAATTCTACTTTTACACTCAACTGAGGAATTTAAGGGAAAGAGAGGAACTAACAGTGAAAATAATTTAAGAAGAACTTAAGTTCATCTGCTTTAGCTATTTTGTACATTTGGCCCAATGACTTTCCATTAGAAGGTTGTGCCTTGGATTCTAAGGTAGTGTGCTGTGCCAGGACATTAAGTTTGAAACCTTGTATTTACAGAGTGACAATGACTTGGACAAGTCTGAGAAATCTTCCTCCCCAAAGAGAATAGACTTCATTCCCGTTTCGCCTGCACCTTCACCTACAAGAGGAATAGGAAAGGTAGGATAAGTGAAATACCAAACTGAGAGAACATTTTAGAATTTTAGACCAAGATGAATTATGAAGACCTGTGTAACTTCACAGATTGTTTGATAGTTTTTAAAAAATCAACCACACAACAACCCCCCCCCCAACCCAAACCCACATTTTATTGGGTTCTAAGAATCAGATGCTTACCGTCTTAGAGCCTGCAGAGTTTAAGCTGTGTGGCAGTTCTGTCACACTGAATGTTTTCAGTTGCTGCTATTTGTGCGGTGTTTGGACAGGTTGGGGTTCTGGTTCTAGGGAATCTGGAAGAGGTCATTAGAGTAATCAGATTTGGACATGATCTTCAGCTGCATAGGTGGGGGAATGCTGGGGAAGAAGCACCAAAATTGGAATGTATCATATGTGTAGAGTAAGAGTGTAGGCAAAGACTAGAAGCTGCAAATCTGTGTGGTGAGGAAGGTGAAAATAGTCCATCAGTTATGGAAAGGAAGGCATAAACTCACTGTGAAGAAGGACTTGGGCATACTGAATTTGCACTGAAGACTGATGGCACATGCTGAAAAAAGGAGAGAGATTGATCTTAGATAAACTACTTTTTCCAGTGAGGATTGGGAAATTGAAATTGTAGCATAGAGAAACTGGCAACTGTGTTTAAAGATGGGCTGCTTGACCTTGTTTTCATCCTCTTTTGTGCTTCGGCTTTTGTACTGCTACTCTTTTACTGCATGCCTCTAGCAGTATTGATGCATGGAGCAGCCACGTACTAGTGCTGGGTAAATGTGTTCCTAGTATAACACTGATGCTGGCAGCTGGTCCTGTACCTTTGGAATCACGACTGTAAAGCAGTAGCAGATAACTTGACAGAAACATTTTTGTGCTTAGCTATGGGCATTGATGGGCTAAGCTCAGATTAACTGCAGAAACACAGAGCTAAATACTCCATTCTACTCTGGAATATTGCGTTGAATTTTCAGGTCAGATGTATTTTGAGTAAACTCAACTTGTTTAAAAGCCCCTTGAAAGAAGTAAGTCCCGAGTACTGTACTGCTGTTTTTTCTAAATGTAGCAGGACGAACAGAAACAACTGTCTTACTTAGAAAACAGTGTCTTATTTCAATTTCAGATTTCTGTGGGTTTGAATTTTAGGTTAATCTGAGCAATATTACATTAGCCAGTATATTTTTGCAAGTTAAGTTTTAATGCTTCTAAGATTGTGTTTGATCATCTCTGCCTTATTCTGTTACTAGATTTTCTTTAATTGGGGATGTTTCGTTTGGAGGATGGGGGGGAACACCTGCATATTTAAAAGGAAATTCTGAAGCATCTTAATGTGACTTTTTCTGCAGCAATGTTTTTCACCATCGTTGCAAATGTTTGTGAGCAGTAATGGATTACCTCCAAGTCCTATTCCCAGTCCAACAAGGCGATTCTCCAAGTAAGTAACATCTGCAAGTAACAGGTATACATTGGCTTAAATTCCAAGGCTAGCACAAAGATTAGTTAAAGTTGATGTTAAGGCATTAAAAAAGACTTTAGTTTTACAATAGCTGAAAAATTGCCACATAAAAATGCTCTGAATATTCAACCTTTACCAATGGTAGCTTTATGGTGGGTGCTTTTGTAGGAGCCTGTGTCAGCTTTAAACTAGACTTGGTAACTTGTGGGGAAATTCCTAGGTATTTCAAATGAACTTTATTAACTTTGTCAGCATATCAATTTTATATAAATATTACACACAATTTAGAAATGGACTGAAGTGAGGATGTGATGCACTAAGGGAAGAAGACCCTAGAAAACTTACTACAGCTTTGTGTGGCAGATAACCTGCTCTAATAGGCGGCACTTCTTTCTTGTTGTCTCTGTATTCAGACTCCCTAAGCATTCCAGTTATGCAGGAATAGTTGTAAAGAACATTTCATACGATATGGTTGTGTCGATTTGATGCTAGGTATGGTGGTGTTCAAACTTGGAACCTTTACAGAACTGACTATCAGTATTCTCTCTCTAGTAGGAGGAGTCAAAGTCCAATCAACTGTATCAGGCCCAGTGTTCTTGGCCCCATTAAAAGAAAAGGTATGTGTATTTACATTATCAGATGTTTTAATATGGAGGTAGTTTTGCAGCTGGATACACTTCTCTTCCTTTTTTTTTTTTTTTTTGGTTGTTCTGTAAATATAATGCACTTGTATCCACAGTGAACTGGAATTTGCCAGTAACTTATACAGTGTAAAGTAGCTAGTCTAAAACACATTGAAAAACTCTAAAGGCAGCTACTGCTTGAAAGAGGCATACTTTATTCCACATCAAATTAAATTTATGAATATTCTTAAGGCCTGACATTCCGAAGAGTACCACTGTACGGTGCACACCCTTCAGATCATCTTAGGAATGTTGCTTATCCTGCAGTATCTTCTAAACTTAGTACTGAATGTTTGTTTTTACTCTGAAAGTTCAGAAGGTGAGTGTTTAAGAAATGGAATAGATCAGTGCTCTTTCCTCCTCAAGGGGGAAAACTGCATTCTTTCCTGGAAGTATTCTGTGTTAAGGATATTCAAATTACATCCCAGCACAAGTCTCCATAGCAGAACTGTAAGATTGAGATATTTACACGTGTGCCTCCAGCTATGCTTATCCTTTCTGCATTTTTTTTTTTAACTTAGGCATTCTTAACTGCACCAAAAGCACGTCCTTTTATTTTACAAGAATTATATTCAGCCTTCAAGAAAAGTTACTGTTCATTGTTTTTTTAGGACTGCTTTTCCTATCAGATAAAGAATGTTTAATTTATATTGAATTGACAGGAGAGAGACAAGTTTTCTCATAGTTGCCAATTCTATCTTGGCTGTTATTTTTCTATGAATTTTAGAGGCACTAAAAATCAAACAGAAGTTTATCAAGCTCAGTGGTCAATAGGAAATAGATATTCATACTATGTTGTTTTACTTTAAACATTTTACAATAGACTTTACACAAATTGTATTAAAAACAGTGCAGGTAATGGGCAAGCTTTCCTCATCCTGTCCATGTGCTCTTGTAGAGCACCTTTTACAAAGTGGAGATATGAGTTTGCCTGAAACATCAAGGAATTTTCAAAATGTTACTTCATTTAAATGGATTAGTTGTTTTAAAATTAACATAATTTCTTTTCCTAAATACATAATCCTGTTATTTTCTGAATTTTAGCAGTAGTTTTATGGTTCATATTCTACGGAAGTGACATGGTAACAAATTGACACCATGATACGTAGAGGGAAGAAAGCAATGCACTGAAGAACATTTCACTGCTATAGGGAAATAATACTGGTAGATTGTGCAATGTGTTGTAGCAGTGCAGATTTGTCTTTGTGAAATTGCAAGTGGCAAAAGAGTTACCTAAGTTGGTGGTTTGGGTTTTCTTCATTTTTGTATAAGACCAAGTATTTTATAAATGTTTTTTGCCCGTTCTGCTCGATAGAAGCTGTTATTCCTTCCCTTCAAAGAAGGGAATGTATCCCCGTGGACTAAAGGAAATAGGAAACGGGGGGGGGGCGGTGTTTATCAGTCTTCTATAAAATGAGTGGTAGTATAATTCTCTTGCATAATATACTAGTATATACTGGTTTGCTATAATGCTTAACCTCTGTCAGCTTTTCAAACTGACACCACAACTGCTGTGAAGTGTAGATAAAAAGCCAGAAAATTTATTTCCATTTCATATGTTTTTGTTGCCAAACTAAAAATTAAAATATACTGTAGCTGAGAGTTTTTTTTTTTTCTTTAAGCTTGTTATTGGCAAGTTCATGATATTTCCAATGTGTCTATTGTACAGAAGTTATTAATGAGCTAGCTCATTCTCAGGGCAGATTATACTAAACAGATTATATGAATTCTCCCCATCATGTTTAATCTTTTAATGTCAGTAGATGATTACAGGTACAAAGATAGTCTGATCCATGATGAGTAAGTGGAAGTGCATACACATGCCAATTTTTTTCTATTCATCTTTTCCGTAAAAGTGTACATACGCATCAGAATTTGTTGTACACAGGAGGGTGAAACTGTGAACCAAGCTGGCGTTCCTATTTTCATAATCACAAAGAATTTTAATGTCCTTATTTTGGCTTATGTCAGTTGCCTCATCTCAACTGCTTACTTAAAATTAAGTTGCAGTAATTACTTTGCTTTAGATTATTTTATCTGTTTGTAGTCTAAGTAGCAAGCGCTTGGTTTTGTGTCTTTGAGGTCGTTGTAGCCCCTCAGACACTGCTGAAGCATTAGTTAAATTGAGGATGGACTGGATGGTTAAACAACAGCTAGCATCGAATTAATGTCTTACCCAAGTTCTTGGTTGGCTGAATTAGAGGACTTACCATGTTACAGATGCAACCTTGCTCTATTGTGGGACAAACCTCTCTTTTACAAGAAGACAAATATTAAATGAACATTCCAGAGACTCAAGTGAGTTTGATTATTTGCACTATTTTCCTTAGGTGAAATGGAAACTGAAAGTCAGCCAAAGAGACTTTTTCAAGGAACAACCAACATGCTTTCTCCAGATGTTACACATCTGACAGATCTCAGTTCATGGTAAAATATTTCATGTGCCCTGAAATGCTGAAATAGGGAATGTGCATTTATCACAAGCTTTCTTGTTTTGTTTTTTCCAGAAAAAAATACTTTGAATGTAGCTTGCCTATGCATATTACTGGGTACTATTCCTGCGGTAATGTAGTGTGACAGTGTTCCTGCTCCTTTGATCAATTTTTCCTGAGCAGACTCTAGACTAGATTTTGTGTATCAAAACTTTCATACAATATAATTGTTACAAATCCCTGTTGGCTCATAAGCAAAGTTACTTCACCTCAAAGAAACTTCATCATTTCAGTATGTTGTAGGCAGTGGTCATACAGTATCTGTGATACTTATCTGAATACTTAGAAAATGTATGTGTGAATAGTTACTGCAGTTACTGCAATAGTTACATAGTTCATGTTGATACATTCATTTTTAGTGTTATAGTCTGTCTCCTTTCTCTATAATGATCACAAAAAGCTGAGTTCTTTTTTGTGTCAAGAGTCAGATACTAAGTATTCTAAAATACCAACACAGTAATTTCAGTTTAGCTACAGACTTGAAACTGCCTAGAAATATTTTTTTTCCTGTTGCTTCCAGCTAAATTGCAAAAGCATCAATTTATGTGCCCTCTGGAATCTTGTATCAAGACTTCGAAATCCAAACACAGGAATTCCTTACTTACAAGGGAGAAAATAGGTTTCAAAATCTTGCTTTGAGTAGTGCAACATTAAAGAACATACTAGCTAATTAATGAAATCTTTGCTGCATTGTGGATTAAGTTCTTATTATTCCTTTCCTATAACCTTTGAAGGTTTTATTCTTGTTAGCGGTCACCTCCTTCCAATAACTGATTAAAATCGGAGTCATAATTTATTCTGCATGTTAAAAAAAAAAAAATTCTGCTCCTCATTCCCATAAGGAGCATGAATATATGTATAACATGCTACAGAAAACAAGGAGTCTTCAGGGCTGCCAGTCTTGCAGTAAAGACTGAGTGGTAGTATAGGTCTCCTACATCTTTTCTACAAAGGCGAAAGTACATTAGCTTTGTACACAGAGTCATCATGCCCTTGTAACTAAATAACCTTTTTCTTTTTCCTCAGCCTGTCTTCAGATATTCTTGATGGGAGTAGCAGCAGTGTTGGCTCTTCCTCTGACTCACTGACTAAAGGCAGCATAACCACAGAGTCTCCAGTAACATGCTCAAACTCATGCTCTTCATTCATTTTGATGGATGATCTCTCACCTAAGTGACTTAATAAGTTCTGAGTCAGTGTCTGGCTGTGCTCTTCCCTTACTGTACACTTGTACAGAGAAACAAACTCTGATCCTTCAACCATTAACACGTGGATTATGAAAAGGAAAAAAATATTGTAACTGTAATCCTTGGCGACTTTCCAGTGATTTTGATTTATCCATTTAATGGACATTGTAAACCATATTAATGTCTGGTTTTGCGAATTTATTTTTTTAAACAAGATGTCTGCTCAGATTATACTAACTTTTTGCTTTCAGGAAAACATACATACATTTTTTGATTCCGAGAATAGGTATTTACCTATTAGTGTTGCAATTTTTAGGAAAATATTTCTATCATTATTGTGGTCACTATGTCTAGGGAAATAATTTGGTTCGGAAGGATTTGAAAATACTAATTTATTCTCTGGCACTTCTACCATTGAGTAAAACTATGCTTTTTTTCAGTCACTAGCCTCAAATTCTCTTACAGAAGGGAGAAGAAAAATCTTTTATTTTCTTAGTGCTGCTAGTCGTTTTTATTACAGAAGACCACAGTGGGTCTGGAAATCTCACTCTATTACATTAAAAAAAAAAACCACCCACAACAAAATAACTAATGACTGGCACTTTTGCCATCGGTGAAGAAATAACAATTGTCTATGAACATGATTAAAATAACTGCATAGTTCTCTCCCCAGATCCTTTATCCTACAGATTGTATGAAATAAGGTCAATATTCAGCAAGATTTGGCCAAGGAAAATTAATCCATGCCTCGATCTAAGACATACAGTGCAGATAACTAAGTTATTTAAACTACTGTGTAGGAGAACCATGTACGGCACCGTCAATGTCTCCTGTGGCATTGAGGTCATAGGTATTTTTGTGCCTTAGGGGACATTGTTACAAAATTACGGAATGTAAACCCGAGGGGTGGGTGGGAAAAGTCCTTTGTGTACAGCTTGTTTATAGAGCGCTTACCAGAACCTGTCATCGATGCTGCTTTCCTTAGTGTTCCTTTCTGAGGCGTGTGCTGCATTGCAAGGTGCTGTGGGCAGTCCCAGCTCTGCTGTGAGATGGCAGCCAAAGTAATACCCTTTGCAGCTGCTGTGTACAGCATTTATACCTTTGTTGGTATATGAGCAGGGCAAACAGCTAAGTCAACATGCGATTTCTAAGGAAAGACTTAAAAGTTTGGGTTGAATACGAACTCTGCAAATTGTTTGGCTAAGGAGTTATATTTGAGCTATGAGTAGTCTCGATACAGTACCTTGGTCAGTCTGAGGTAAGACAATAGATATTTTACTTTTTAAAGACTTTAACGGGGCAAAATAAATCCGTTTGTAATCTACTGTGTTAATGCTATTTATTATTTATAACTATGTAAAAAGTCTGTGGTGATGAATTATAGTATTTTTTTATGATTGAATAAGTTTTTTATGTTCGGTAATTGCTGGCTGGTTTGTATTTAATACGCAACATTGTCTGCCAGAATCATAAGCTTCCATTTTTGAATGTTTGTAACATAAATGCTGTTGTTATCTTAAAGTACAACTTCTGATCTTTTTGAAAGAAAATAGCACTGAATTTGAAGTAAGATTATGTGCTTTAAAAGTAAGCACAATCTCTGGCAATACTGTCTGGCTAAAAAGGGGAGGGGGAGAACCATAGTTTTTTCTGTTCTGACGAAGCCGTTGAGTTTCCAGAAGACGTGTACATACCAGATTATTTTTAAAAGTGTTTCCATTAAATTGTAAGAAGTACCATAATGGGCCAACAGTGGCACTATTATTTGTATTATCATTTTCACCTGTGGAGCATTAGTTCCCCACCTCAAATAAATGTGCATATTGTAAAATATTGTCCATTGGTGCCATTTTTAAATGAGCTCTATGGTATTGAATGTTAATTTTGTTTGTATATGCACAGTGCTATTTCTTGAATTTTTGATGTCTTAAATTGCTTAATTATTTTTTTATTCATGCTTGTATCTTCTCTGCCTTCTTGATGCTAAAAGAAGGTTGCTTTTACATTCGCAAAATATTGATAAACAGTCTGTGATAAAATTCAACCTGTTACCTGTGCCCCAATTTCATTATACCGTGCTTTTATTGGTACTGTGATTTAGAAATCTGAACAAGGGGTGACAGAAGGGGGAAACCTGCATGCTTTCTTAAAACTGAGAAGAGCATAGCTATTGCTTATTTTTGGCTGACTTACCTGTACAATTGATGTATTCCAGATTTGTTTGTTAGTGGAGAGTCTCATATAAGTGCTGGCCTTTGTAAACATTAGAATGTAAGCTTCATAAAGCAAACGCACAAATATTCACTCTTGTTACAGCTTTTTTTTTTTAGCGTTCTGGCTATTCTCCTCTCCAGAAGACATTGCTCTTTTATAAAATATATACGTATTACACACACACAGACGCTGTGTCTGTCTCAGAAAGTCATTGTGTAATGTAATAGGTCCCATCTAGGACCCTATTCTGTTTTACACACATAGCTGTAAGACCACTTGTTTGTTTTAAAACTAAGTTTTCTAACAACACTGATAACTGATATTTGCACTTAAATGCATGCGAGTTGCTGCTGCTTACAGAATCAATCTTTATTGCAGTGTAAAGGCTAGTACAGCGTACTAGCTGACTAAAAGTTGCATTTCTGGATTTATTAACTGTCTTGCCTGTAATGAATTAGATACCAATTTGAGGAAGAAGACCAGCTGGTGCTGGTAGTCAGCTTTAATGCATAACTATTGACGCTTATGCTTAACAACTGTTTTTTATGACTTCACCAGACTTACTTGTGCTGAATCGCCATGATGAGTGTCTGAGAATTCCTGTCCTTCCTCCCCCTCCTTTTTTTTTAAATAAGGAACCATTAATGCATATCTATTGCTGAGAATCACCAGTGATGACTTATGTTTAATGTAACTGTTGAGAAGAAAGTTAAAATACCAGCAAATACCAGTGTAATTCAAGCAGTGTTTTAGAGGGACTATTTTTAATATGTTAATTGGCACAGCATTATGATATTGGTCTTTGTACGGCTCATTGACTAGCAATGCCTTTAGATCATATCCGAAGCACACTGAATCCTCATTTCATGGGCTTAAAATGCTGGAAGGATTTTACCGATGGTTTAGAAAAATGTGTGTGTCAGCTGTGGAACTCTGTATGTTTTGATAATATCAAGTGTTCTGAATCAGGAAATGGATCACAGTATGCATGTTTCATTCTCCTTCATTGAATTTCAAATTGGGGATCATGGGCCCAAAAGCCTGTGTTTAAGGGGCTGGTTTTCTGACTGTATGTGATTAAATACTTTCTCCTACAATGAAAGTAATTAAACTGTCAGTGGGTGAGGATGTAAATCTGAGTCCTGCAGACTTTATTGGAAAACTCATTCTTGAAATGCACAAGGAAAGCTATACTGTATAAAAACAGTAAAGTGGGATTATTTTTAAAGTCGTGATAAAAATAGAGTACTCATTTTAACAACTCAAAATGCTAAAAACATTTTAAATGTAAGGCTTTAACTTGGCACACTTCTCGACAAAACCATGTTGGGGGCTGGATGCAGAAGTTAACTTGAGCAGGCTTAGGTGGATTTGGAACTCTCGTATTCTGGTGCACAAACACAATAGACTAGTCTTGGGAAATTATTTTTTGCAAATATTCACATTCTTATCTGTAGACCCTGATAATATATTTTGTGACAACAAAGATGAAACTTGTTTTTTCTGGAGGAATTTCATCTGCATATAATCTTCCCTGTAACTTCATAATAAAAAAGCTTTACATTAATGTGAGTTCAAATATTTCATGAAGTCATAGGACTGTTTCATTTGCTTTTTTGGAGTAAAGGCCAAGAAATATTTTTGGAGCTATACAAACTGCCTCTTGTATTCGGAGGCTATTATATAAATGGCAACTGTCCATAGTAAGTGAAAAGGGACTTTGCCTGCCATTCAGTATCTCAGTCTCTCTTGAGATCTGTTAAATAATCCTTATCAAATTCAGTCATTGGTGTAAGACGGGGCACCGAAGGTACCAGATGACCCAGTGAAAAGGATGCAGTAACGAGCTCCTTTGACTATAAATCAGAGTTTTAGCCCTGAATGTAGACCTAGCTTACCCAACTAATTTTCAAATTAAAAACTGCGTTTTTCAAGTAACTGCGACTTTCATGAGGGTTTGCACTGTTCAAACTTAAAAGAAAAGACTCCTTGTTGGCAAGCCTAGGACTGTTTTGCTCAATCCACCCCCAAAAGAGCAAGCTGTGCTTGCCAGTCAAAATTAGAGTAGCAGTTGTCTCAGTTTTTGCTGTCTTTGGAGAGGGCAAGAAGTTGGTGGCTGGGTTTCCTGAAGGACTGGTTATCTAATTCACGGCTAGGACCTTTGTCATCAGGCTAAAATCAAAAGTAGATGTTGTTTTAGCACAGGTCTGTTTTCTGAGGCAGTAAATGGGCTGCAGAGCTGGTTTCAGCATGATAGCAGGGGTTCGCTTCCTTCTGCGGGTGAAGAGTCTTCACGTAAGCGGGTTACGGTGACCGGGCTGCTGGCTCGGTGCTGCCATTCCCATAAAGACAAATGCACACAACTTCCACTTTTAACTTGTACATGTACCTCAAGGCTACCCTTTTTATTAGTGTACTGGGCATTTAACGGAAGTCTCTTGTTTCAATCCAAACCGTTTTGCATTAAAGCTGCTTTTTATTACTTGCTTTTAGATCTTTAAGCCTTTTGATATGGGGCCTGTTGGGCCTTGGGTTTGAGTCTTCCCTCTGATTAGCATGCTGGGGCCAACATTTTCTTTTTAAACCTGGACCAATTTGTTTTGTTCTTCTTGCATTGTAAGTTTGGAAATGCAGAGTAGGGAGGTTCTTGCTATTAACAAAGAATGCGTGTGAGCTTTGGGGATCACAAAAGATTGTGGGGTTTTAAAAGAAATAAGACCTGAAAACACAGAACAAAGAAATACCTATTTTTAGCGAACCTATTAGGCTGGTTTGATACCAGGCTCTTTTTTTAATGTAGGCAATAGTCTTTTGAACGTATCATTAGTAACACAGCAACAAAATCCAATATACTTTCACCCCCAAACACTTCTCCTTACTGTAAAGTAAGAATTTACTACTGAAAGACCACAAGTTTTGTTCATCGCTAACAAACGGAGGACATGGCCCGTCTTGGTCTCCGAATACCAGTTTGCAGTAACGATCCCCCGTGATTCAGCAGGCCCGTTAGTGATGCCAGCCTGTCTAGCAGTTCCTTCTGTCCAAAAAGCATCGTCTTGCACCGTGTAATAATTCCAACACCTTTAGTCTCCCTTATTTCTGAGGGCCATGAGATTTTTACCTTATATACAAACACAATTATTACTAGCTGTTAATTACTGTAGCTTGACTGTCTTACTAAATAGCTGTGGTAAAATTCCTGGTGGACTTTGTGGACTTTTGCATGTCTCTCATTTTGGGGTATAACAGAGTTTGGGATTTTTGATTATTTTTCAGATAATGCAATGTGTGTCTTCTGGAAGAATTATCCATTGTGTTTTAATTCTGCGAGGCATTTGGATATGGTTTATGCAGAATTAACTCCTATTTGACAACATGAGTCAAATGAATCTTGGAGACAATGACATGTGTTTGCTTTTGCAGAAGTTGGCTGGTTTAACCCTTGCATCACCTAAAGAAACCTCCTGCATTCTGCCGCAGTCCCCCCCACTTTTGAACTTTCCCCAACGTTAAGTAAGTTGGCAGAAGCGCCAGGCTATTATTTGTATTGGGGTAGTTTATAATGCAGATTATGAAAATCCTATTGTGCTAGAACAAAAAGATTTTCCTTGCCCCAAATAATTTGCAATTTAAATTTGTCATGAGAACTCTTAACGGTTTATCAATGCAATGCATGGTCAACAATTTTTTCAGTGTGAAAAAGTTGGGATCTGTAATACGCAGGTAGGAAGCAGATGGTATCAAAAACTATGGGCCAAAGTAAAATAAAGAATGTAACTAAAGTTAACTAGTCCAGAATCTAAATCTGAATGTTGGATCTGGCCTCTGACAAAGCAAACCCTTTGCTCTACAAGCCCCTAAAATTTTGGAAAAATTCAGCTACTGCCATGAACTCAGCAGCTCAGTCTCAACCTTAGTTAAGTGTCAACGCTTCTCTACTTATGACCAGAACCTCCAAGAATTTGGAAGAAAAATAAATGTGAAAAGAGGAGCTAGAGTAAAAATGCCTCTGTGCCTATGATGTACGAGTATTGGTTTGAAAAATGATACAGAGAACAAAGTACAGTGAGTTGGGACAAATGTGCTTTAAATAAGAGTTCAGGATGTGCTACGTATAGTACGTGTAACATCTTGTTCGTGTGCAAGAACAGACTGTGAAAGGAACAGCTTTCTGTGGGAGAAGCGGCATCAAAGAGCCTGAAAGAACTAGCACTGTAATAGGAAACATTTGCCTTTTGAGGACTGTTCTTGCTGCTGGTCACTTCTTTTTTTTTTTTCCTGATTTTTTTTCCCCCTCCCGTATTAAAACCCGGCGGCGCGAGCTATGTGAGGCAGCATGGCTAGGACAGGCCAGATGGGCAAGAAGGAGGGGTATGGAGGGCCAGCTGGATTTGTGTCTACTTTCACAGCTTCCCTCCTGCCCCCTTTACACTGAGTTTGCATCAGCCTTGAAGGTTACAGTTGTACTTGCTGGCCAACCAAAGCAAGGCTGGATGCTCAAACCCTTGTCTTTAGCAGCATAGTTACTGAAGGGGATTGCCAGCTTCCGTCAAACATCAGGGTCTGTCCTAGACGGTGGTGGGCAAAACTCTGTGGCAGGAAAGGGGAAATGAGAGGGGAATTGAAACCAGGACAGATGCCCAAAGAGCTGTGAGCCCAGTGGGAGAGCATGGGGGACCTGGTGGGACATGGGACTGCAGAGAGAGCACCCCAGGGCAGCAGGAGGAGAATGTCACCCAGCAGGAAGGAGATGGCATGGCATGGCATGGCAGGGCATGGCATGGCATGGCATGGCAGGGTGGGAGGCTGGTACACCTCTGTGGCATGGAGACAGTGACGGTTTTCCTGTGAAGTGTCATGGTTATCCTTGTTGCCAACAGAAGGCTTATGCTGAGGAAGAGGGGTTGTGGTATAGCTGCATGCAGACAGCAAGCCAGCCACGCCACAGCCACATCTTACAGTTTGCCTTTATTGGGGTTTATCAGGTATTTGATAGCCCTGATCTGATTTGATAGATCTTCACATCGGAAGTTTTTCAGCCTTGCTTTGCATTAGCAAGAAGAAACATAGTGCATATAGTACTTAAAATATGCATAAGTGCCAGCACGCACAACGCATGTCTAACTGCATTGGGCGCTTTGGACCAGATGTGAGAAGTTAATGGTGATCTGGATAACCACAGGATGGCGTATCGTGGCTTGCAAAGCACAGAACGGTATTGAAGGAGCCGCGGTGATACTGGCTGAAGTGCGTCTAAACTGTGTTCATCCTGCAACTTCTATTGCTAGAAATTTCTAACGTTTTCTTTCTTTTCACTCGCAATGTAACCTCTTCCTTTCAGAGTAAATGCTAACTTTCCAGAGTGAGGTTTGGACTTCATGGTATGAATATCATTAAAACTGGTAAAGAAAAGGCAGATGCTCTTTGGTGATAAGAATAACACAATCCCATGCTAGAGGAGACTTTGATCAAATTTACTGACAACCTGAAATGAATGAAAAGGCCCTACTCACAGCAAGAGAGCTTTTCTAGGAGTACATTGCATATTGGCTGTTTTCCCAGTCCCGTGAAGTCTTTTAGAAGCATGCTGTGGCATATTTCAGTTGGTTTTAGTGAATTGCAGTGCACAAGCTGGTTTTTTTCCTGAAGCGCTGATGCTGCGGTGTTCCCATCAGCACGCAGGCAGCGCTTACTGTTATTTCTCTGTGTGGGCACACACAGACCTGGATCTTGGAGAATTTACAGCAGCTTTAGTTTTGTAACCTGCAGCGCCAGGGGAACATCTGCCTGCACAGGGTGAGCATCCGACCACGTAGTCGTGTCCAGGTGAGTGTTTGGCAAGGCTGGCTAGAACATATGTCTTGGTGCCTGCTGCTGCTTTTGACATAGATTGGATTATTTACTGCAAACCAAGATGCAAAAGTAAGCAAGCACCAACCTTGGGCTGTGCGCTGGAGAGCTGCCTGCAGGGTTGCAGCGTGGGTCTGGGAAGGTCTGACCGCTGTCCTTCCAGCTCTGCAGTCTAACCCAGCCTACCAAGAAGGTGGGGGGAGATGGATGAGCCGGATCTTCTTCACAAAGTGCTTTGAGATCTCTCCGTGGCAAGTGCTGTGCAAGGTCTGAGTACTATCAGCACCGCTGCTGCCGGTAATTCTGGTTTGGACCCCGGATTAGCGACTGGCCCTGTTTTGTGCCTGTGCTGCACGTAGTTTTGACTTGAGTTGGGAGCGGTTTCTCTGCTCTTTCATAGTTTGCCTTCTCCTTCGCACGTCTCCAACAGGAAGTGCGGATTCAGCAGGCATTGTATGCCTCAGCAGCCTGCCAGCTGCCTTGCTGAAGCTAATTCACAATTCAAGTCACTCCTGATAAGTTTGCAAACAATGTGCAGTGATTTCTGAGCTAGATAGCAGCTGAGCTGAGCTCCTCGGTTTCCAGCCTGTCAGTTGAATGAAGCTGTGCCTTTACTTCGTAAAGCTCACGGGTCAAACCTGGTCTTAATGCTTTGTGCTGCTGTGATGTTTCATAAATTTCTTATTTGTTTAGGATTAACTTTAAGTGAGTGTCATCATTATTATTAAAACTCTCAAATGAGTGTGTGGAGGCACAAAGAGAGCATATGATTAGTGTAATTAATACGAGCTAGGAATTGAACCCAGGACTTCTGACTTGCAGTTCAGTTCTTTGATTACTGGATAATGCTGTTACCCCCTTTATAACACACTGCAATAGCCTGGGAATAACTCCAGTGAAAACAAGAGTAACATTTTTTCTTAGGCTAACTTCATGCGGCAGCCACTGAATGTGTGCACTGAGGAACTGGCCCAGAGGAAGCGACTCTGCACTCGTGGCTCATCAGCAGGAAACAGCAGGTCAAAGTTAGAAGGAACTTGCTTAAAAGCTAATGAGTGAGTGGTGCAGCAAACATCGAGAGAAAGCACAGTTCAATAGCCAGCAGAGGAGCTTGGGGTTCTCTGTCTTGATCCTTATCCCACTTGCTCTCTGTTGGTTCACATCTATTTAACCAGAGAGATGCCAAGGTGATGATCTGTCAGAGGATTTGTAGGTGAGACCGTGCCCTGTTCTGCGCACAGCTCTCCCTGGAAAATGGGGTCAGAACAGAACAGACACCACTTAAGCTTACTCAGTATGTTTTTATGAAATGAAATCCTCATGACTTTATATCTCAGCTTGGCAGATACTACTTTTTTCAGACGTGTGTAAGGTCAGAAGCCACAGGTGTAGCAGCCTAGAACTGCAGGATGGGTTTGACCATTCTGTGCAAAAACTGTTACAATACAGTGGCAGAAGTAGGAATATATATTGCTCCTGCCAGATGACAGCAGGGTTTTGCTTATGGGGAAGCTTGAGGAAGCTCAGCTTGGTGCACTTTCCAAAGGGCATGAGGTCACAGCATAGGCAGACTTACATTTTGAAGTGTATTTGTCATTGTGCCATACGTTGGGTTTGGTTTTTTTTACTCCTCCTTTAGTATTGGAATTGGAAATTCAAGCTGGAGAAATGTGAAAGCAATTGGGCCTAATCCATTCCTGTTGTTACTCCTTTTGTTTTCACTGGAGTTACTCCAAGGCTGAATTCAGCATATGATGAACAACTTGTTCTCCAAAGTTGGAACTTAGGGGAGAAGGTTTTAGAGATGATCACGCAACCTAAGAGGCTCCTTCTCAAACAACTGAAGCTCCCACAATATATGGCGAGTTCAGGTTATTGAATTTAGTACAATAAATTTAGTTCTCATATGAGGAGTGGCTGAGGGAACTGGGGCTCTTTAGCCTGGAGAAGAGGAGGCTGAGGGGAGACCTCATTGTGCTCTACAGCTACCTGAAAGGAGGTTGTAGCGAGGTGGGTGTTGGTCTCTTCTCCCAAGTAACAAGCGATAGGATGAGAGGAAATGGCCTCAAGTTGTGCCAAGGGAGGTTTAGGTTGGACATTGGGAAAAATTTCTTCACCAAAAGGGTGATCAAGCATTGGAACAGGCTGCCCAGGGCAGTGGGGGAGTCACCATCCCTGGAGGGATTTAAAAGACGTGTAGATGTGGTGCTTAGGGACATGGTTTAGTGCTGGACTTGGGGGTGTTGGGTTAACGGTTGGACTCAATGATCTTAGAGGTCTTTTCCCATCTCAATGATTCTATGATTCTAGTAATAAGCCCTCTAGTCATAATAATACATTATTATCCATTAGAACAATTACTTGAATGAAACCCAACTTAGATTGGATGGAAAAATCCTAGCTGTTGATCTCAATTGCCAGTTAGCTGAACTGATATTAACCACGAGCAAACTCAAATGGTTCTGAGCCTGGTAATCCTCCTCCCGCTTCCCTTTCCTCTCACCTTTTCTGGAACCAGCTTCTCCAGGGTTGCCACTCGTGAAATGTTGCCTGCTCTTCATGCATTGACCATCTCAGCTGCAGCCCAGGAAAGTCTCCAAAGAGGTTACAAGCCCTAGGTCTGTTTTGGTTAGATGGAAAAAGGAGAGTGCTATAAGCTATGGAGAAGCTGCACATTACCAACTGAGGACTAAGTGGGTTTGTTTGGGTTTGGTTTTTTTGCAGGAGGGGGGATATTTCTGTCAAGAACTAAGATGAAACTCTTCACAAATCTGCAAGAATGAACCAGTCCTCACCACCGGTCTCCATGGTAAAATGAAGCTTTTCTTTCTTGGAGAAATAACCATTACTGTCTCTCTGGCTCATGCCATTTCATTTACTTTCTAAACAACTTAGATCACAAAGGGCTCCAGGAGGGGTGCAGCATCTTGCAGAGAAAAGGCCTGGATGATTTTCTTCATTTAAGAGAGTCTTGTGAAAGTTGTGCTTCTTGCTCTTGCCCAGAGAAGACGATTTGTAACAGACGCTCCTGCAGTCTTCACTGTGTGTGATTTGGAGGGTGGAGGATTCACCAAGCTTGCCGTGCTTGGGAGGCCGGAGTAGCGTTCTGCTGAGCAATGTGAGTCTTGACCAACTAATGGAAAATGTCTCTGCCCCAGAGCCCAGCTGACACTGAGACAGGAGATCACCTTCTGGTATCAGCTCTGCCGTGTTGGGGCAGATCTCCTTGGCAGCTCTGCTCGTTTTTCGGTGCCACAACCATGGTACTTCTTTGGTCTTGCTGATGTTGAGCACTTCTCTGTTACCCTTTGAATATCATCCTCCTCCTTCCCCTCCACTTTGCTTCTGACTCAGGGAGTGGATGCTGGCTGCTTTCCCTACTGCTTCTCCTTCCAGACCCTCTCTGTTTGCCAAGATCCAAGCTGCAGTTAGTACCACCACAGCCAACTGCCCTGACTACCAAGGATGGTACGGAACATGCTAAGAATACAAACAGTGTTACAGGAAGGGCCATCTAATGTGTTTATTACAGCTAACTGGAAATGGAGGAAACTATTCCCTAACACCTTAGCTGATGCGCATGGTAAAATATTTTCTTCAACAGTTATATACTTACTAAGAGGGGAGGAAGAACCCTTTGCTTTTAAAACCAAAATAAAGCAACTTCCAATCTTACTTGCCTTGACTTATTTTTCTCCACAACAGAAAATGCACCACTAATAAGCTGGGCAGGGTAATGGTTGATGAGATGCTTCTTTGCTTAGATCTGAGGAGGTTTTAGGAAGAAGGCAGAAAATTTCATGCATTCCACACAGTTACTGACTTCAAGGCTCAGTGGAAGAAACACCAGATAGCCAAGGAAAACAGTAGGAATAGTTAAAATCTTACAAACCACAGCGCGGAGGGATTATCACACCAAACTTTGGTTAAAGTTCACACAGCAAAAAGGATCTCTGTCTTTCTAGGAACTGCAGCTCCTACTGTTTGTCAGACAGGCTGGTCCAAGACATAATCACTTCCCCAACTTTACTTGGTCATCAAGAGTGCTGTAATTTGGACCAAGACTTTTGGAAGTCTTCAACACTAAACCAAGCATGTTATTGCCTAGCTTAAGCACAGGGAAGGAGGGGGTGTATTTTTCCTTCTGTGGCTGTATTTCTGCCCAAAGATGATATAAATGTCTGGATTTATACAATGGGGGTTTGACAGAGTTCAAAGGCGGGACCTGCTCAGCCTCCCGGTCCACAAGCCTTGCCTTCTCTGAGAGCCCAGCACCAGGTAAGACTGTAGGCTTGTGCCTCCAGCCCTGCTGCAATCTTATTTTGTCTATTTGGGTTTTTGCTTCACTTCCCTTCAAACATTTGGCTCTAGGAGTTGGGGCATCTCATCTTTCACTTTGAAACTCTCTGTTCCTTCTCGCTATTGAGCCACCTGGGAACTGCAGATCCTAAGAGTTTGGAAACTAGAAGATCAAAAAAAAAAAAAAAAGAAAGCCGTCAAAAAGTGTATTGCCTTAATTCCTGGAGGAGGCAGATTGTAACTCATGTTTGTGAATGCTGTGGTTAGGTGTTCAGCCCATTCCTCCCCTAAGCTAAAATTTTTTTAATTTGTTTTGCCTTAGGACTTTCTTCTATTCCCAGGTTAGCAGTAACGCCTGTGGAGAAAGACAAACTGCTGCTTAAAAAACTGAATCAAATCTGGGTGGAGGACACAGATAAGCAGCCTGGCGTAGAGAGTTGGTGGGGGTGTTTTGGATGACTTATTCCTCCTCAAGTGACACAAACCCACACTGTACTTGTTTGATTCAAACATGAACTTTCCCGAAACAGGGAAGTTCAGGTTCTGGGTTCAGCTGTGAGAGCTGAATATCACTTCCCAGATGGGCGTCTGTGCCTCTCCTTGAACAAAACCGCAGTTCAGTCTTGGCCATCGAGGCACCAGATTTCTTCCTTGATGCTCTCCTTGAGCCCCATGGACGCTCCCTGTCCCCGAGGGGCTGTGACCAGCTGGTTTGGGGGCCGTATGTCAGACCTGTCTGCAGAGGCTGCTGGAAAAGAAAGCATCAAGCGGTGCAGCTCTGGGCCAGGCCCTCCTCTGGCAAGTGCTGTGGATGGGTTTTTTTTCCCCTTGAACTTTGCTGAAATGCACGGCCATACTCCAGGACCTTCAAGGGCTGCTTCTCTAATCTCCCCTGAAGGATTACTGCTGCTGGAAATCATGAGGGCTTGGACTAGCTATCAACTTTATCAGGAAAGCTTCTTTCTGGCCAAGCTAGTAAGAACTTTGCTAAGTGGGAATCTTGGGTTGAAGCTGCTCTTCTCGTATTTCACAGATGGCCTCAATGAATGATTTACTAGGAGAGTAAAAGATTAGCCAGATTCCTCCAACTGCATCTCGAGTCATATAAAGCACTGGATTTTATTGGGGCCTAGGCAATTCCTAATTCTTTAGCCTCATTAGAGTGTTTTACAGTGACTAATTGCCCTGCACTCCCTTACCCGAGGATCAGGTGAGGAACCCACGCTCCTCACACGAGCCTCACCAGCGGCTTTGAAACAGCCGTGCCAGTGAAGGCTTCTCCATACAGCCAGGTACCCAAAGACCACAAGACATTATGTCTCTAGTTGTATTTTATTGGAGAGGTTAAAATGCTTCTGGGAGGGAGATGGTAAAGGGAATACTTAAAATATGTAATGAGGTGTTTCCACAAAATTATCAAATGCTTTGCAGAATCTTCCTATGGAGAAGAATCATCACTGGAGAGTGCACATGAATAGTGGTTTGGGTAGGGCAAAACCTCTTGCTTTAATGTTTTATCTAGTCTCCAGGCCTCAGATGAGCTCTTCTGGGGGAAGGGAGATTACCCCATGTTTGCCTGCTATGGAGTTTCTCAGATTTTTCTCTTTTTACACTTGGCAGCCAGAACTCTGTTTGACTCTCTATGGCAATTCCTACAGAGTTTGGCTGTTTCAGTGGACTACAGTACTGATTCAGACATCCAAATTGGAAAAGCAGGGTTTAAAGTGGACCCACTTTTTCCTTTAGAGTGAGACTTGTCAAAGATCTTTGTTAAATTATTTACCAGTGGTCTCACAAGATCAACAAATCTTTGCATTTAATCATTTGCATGACTTCCGTCATGCTTTTCTCCCCTGAACTCTAAATAAAAAACAATCATAAGGTCACTAAAGGGGATGAGTTGCCCATCGCTATCGATATATGAAGTGCACGCGCCATAAAGTGTAAAGCAATATCGGCATGTGCTGATCTCATATAAACAGTCTTTGGTTTATAGCAGTCAGAGATGAGAGCTCTGAGACTTGCTGGGGGAATCAACCCTTAGCAGAAATGTTTAAAATATTTGGGTTTTAGCCAAGAGGCTAAGAAAAGAGGTTTTGTATCTTCCTTTCTCTCTGCTGTGATCTCCTCACATACAACACTAAAACCTACATAAGAAATAGGGATGAGAAGAAACAGTCCTGACAGAGTCCCCAAGGCATCAAAAGAGGTCAAAGATGCTCAGTCTGCCCCAGAAGTACAGGGATAATAAAATTTGCTACTTTTCTGATTTTTGCATCACCATTTATCTGTATAAATTGGGGCTGAACCTACTCCCTGGTGATCCATTTGGGTTGAACCTGTGGCATAAAGGAGGCAGATGCAGCCCCTGGAGTCCCCTTGGTAAAAGCTGCCCCACCACAGTTCCTCAAGGCTAAAGTTTCGCCACTAGCTATAGCAGGGTGAGGGAAGAGTTATAGAAAGTACAGGATGGCAAAATTGTGTTCTCTTCTCAGTGAAGGAAGAAATAAAACATGTACGTGCGTTTCCAGGATAGAACATCATCTACCATCATTTGTGTCTAGTATAAATGAACTGTGCATTGGCATCTGTTGTATGTATAATTTTTCAAGCATATCAGTTAGCAGAACAGATCCTGCATCATTTATTTTGAAATGACTATGTCCTCCCCACAATGCAACTGATCTGTAGGAACAGAATATTACAGGTAAATATGACTTTAAAGGCAAATGCGATCCCTTGATATTTAAAAAAACCCAAAAACCAGAAGACAGTATTTGTCAAGCCTGTGTTTATGAGAGCAACACCAAAACTCGGAGGATTACTCACCATGGCAATTTTTGAGGATATTAAGTCATTCACCCAGATTTTACCCATAGACAGCCAGACCAGGGGGATCCCTGGGGTTGCCTGAGTGTGATCTCCCATCAGTGACCATCTAAGGTCTCGGAGCCCTGCAAGACCTCATCAAAGACTGTGCTTCCACTTCTCATTGCCAAGCAGATGGGACCATTGATAAGGGTTTGAAAAGGCACAGACAAAAGATGGAGCAATTAACAGGAAGAATTCAGGGTCATGAGAAGAGTTATAAAGTGAATTTCCTTGATTTTTGAATATCACTTTCATTATTTTTAGATATATGATCTTTTTACCAGATGCACTGAATGGACGCCTGGGATCCTGACGTCTTACTCTGAAAAGGCGTCGGGCTGTGACTCCAGCCTTTCGCTGTGCGTCCCGCCATGGTTGCGTGTTTGGAAGTCTGTGTTGGCAATGGTGGGACAGATGTGCAATATAATGCTACAAAATGTTCCTCTTGCAACGTTGTCTTGCTTTTTATTCCATTCTTCCTGGAAACTCTTGCCAATGCAATGGCAGATCTGCTCCTACAGAAAGGGCTGTTCTCTGCGTGTCTGCCCTCATCCATGCACAGAGACTGAAGATACCCCTTTCCAAAGCCAAACAGGAATTGAAAAAAGTAATGAGCTAAAAAGGAAATGAAATTGTTAATGAATTTATGAGATTACTTAAATGCTTATTTCTCACCAATTTTCATTGCTCTTTGTCAGGATTCCCTCTGAGCGTGGCCGGGACTGCAGCAGCTCCGGCTCGCTCACCAGCGTGAGCGTGATCGCTCAGCGGCAGAGACAGGCAAGGGCAAGAAAGGAAACAGCTGTGATCTCTTTTTGGAGCATTTGCTCCTATTCATCCCCTTAGATGTATCCCAATGTAAATAACCTTTTATATCACTTTACAAAGTGATTGCTAAGTGGGACAGAGGAGAAGGTAGTCTGTAATGTAATAATTTCTGTCTCTTCTCTTTATTTTCCTGCTTGGTCATAGAAAGGAAATCTGGTTGGTTGTTAATTTGAAAGCATTTGTAGTGGTGATGGCATAATAGATATGAGAGTTCACAGGACTCTGGCAACTACTTATGTATTGAGGCTTTCAGATGAAAAAATCAAAGCTGCCTGTAAAGGATTCCCATTTGTCATGAAAACCCCACAGTACCATGGGACAGCTGTTTGCCTAGGATCTGTATCTCAGATGTAAGGAACCAGAACAGACATGTGCTCTGTTGTACAAAGACCATAACCCCAGAGACAGGTAAATCATTCTTTATAAGGAAAAAACATCATACAGAATTAATGTTTTCTATAAAAGATACTTTTCAGGTTTTGCTTGCTATTCGATATAATCAAAACCATGGCTTAGAATGCATAAATTATGGTCTTTTATATTCTAGTGCTCTAGTAACTTCCTCTGGAGATGGATTTGGCATTGCTGCAAGCATGGCTGGATAGCCGGCGGGGTCTGTTCTGGCGAGGAGCTCTCCTGTTGTCATACAAGAGCATGAAGGTGTAGCAGGTGGCAAAAGTCTCCCGGGATAGGTTGGGTCCAGAGTCTTTCTTTACTCCCCTCAAGCCACTCTGTGCTTTGCCTTGTTCCCCATATCAAATAATTTGGTGAGTTTTCATTTGAAGATCAGAATGAAAAAAAAACAAGTCCAGGGCTGAAGTTTCACTAAGCAGCTGGAAATTAGGAAAAGCCAGGTGCCAAGGTAACACAAGCTTCACACAAAGGGTGAACTCCTGGAAAACCTCCCCCTGGTTGTCTTGACGTGCGTTTATTTTCCACAGGGTATCTTTGCCATGGCTTCAAACACAGCATCGGGCTTAAGTGTAACCAGGTTGCCTGGGAGGCCACCACACAAAGGTCTTTTAACAAAACAGAGGTACTGCCATGAAGTTCAGGGAATAATCCCCCTGAGCTCCCCATGAGCCTCCCTGTTGGTATATTTTTAGCGATGACTCTTTTTAGTTCATTCTGTGTCAGGAAATTCTGGACTGAGCTTCCCGCTGTGCCACGCTCTGCCGGTATATCACAAGGGCAAAGCACGTCTGCTGGAAGAGTTTACTTAACATGAATTTCCCTAACTTTGGCAGATCCAAAGATTTTCTCCCATCCTTCCTTCTTCTCTCCACTTTTGGATATTGCTTCAAATAAATAAGATGGCAAAACTTGTAAATAAGGGATGACAAAAATATGCAAATAATATGGCAAGATTAACCCAACTGTGGGCTCAGTGTGTGCAGGCATAGGAAAGTGAAAGAATATTGAACAAAGCTTTCAAAACTTTGTTCCTTTGCCAGAGCTCAATCTCCAGACACTAATTTAGCTGTACTAGTAATGCATTTAAGTGTGTTCCCCTGTTAAGAAATATATTCCCTACAGAGCAGCTCTGGAGCAGCTGTTAGCTACAGGCTTTCCGCAGGCTGAGGTCTCTGGGTCAGGAACACTCCGTCTTCCCCCAGCACATCTCCCTGACCTGCTCCACACGTTGGTGATCTGTCTTCAGGCAAGGCGAGTTCCAGGTTTCAAAGTGCTTTAGCTCAGTTTGCGACGCAGAGGCTGAGGTCAGCTCAACCGCTTGCTGCTCCTCCAGAGAGAGCCATCACGTCTGGAGACTCAGCGCTGTCCCTTGTCACATCTCAGCTGAAGATAATGCCGACTTTGCTGCAAGGAGCTGTGCTTGGCTGCCGCATGCTCATGGCAAGGTGCATAAGCCACTGCTCCCATGCATTTAAACACAGACACCTTATTTTCTTTAAGGTGGTGCAAGGTCTTCCTTTTCCAATGCCTTCAGGCATGAATTCACATAAGTGCAACCCACGGCTTTCAGAGCACCCATGGCAGGCTGAGACACCCAGGTTTAAGGAGGACAATCTTGACTTTGTTGCTGCTAAAGACAGAGATTATTTTTAATGTAAAGTTTATTGTCTCAGGCAGCCTTCATCTCACCAGTGCACAATTTCAGAATGCTTTAAATTAAGTCTGGAGGCTAAAAGTGTGTTAGTCATTGCCCATACATCTTAGGGAAACAGGGCTCTCTAAAGTTATTGTTAGCATCAGGCATCTGGTTTATGTTTATAATGATTTATTCAATGATGGGAGACAGGTAAGGAACCATCATGGAAGACAAACTAGAAAAGATTGGGGCTTTCAAAGCTCTGAAGCCATTGTTAAATCAAAGTTGTCTGACTTCAAAAGGAATATATAACTTGATTAGGTTCTTTAAACAATGTACAATGCTCACAAAGTTGGCAGATATTATCAGAGGCAGAGTTGGTAGCACAGCCTGCTCTGGAGGTTGCTTGTCCCTTCTGAGTGCAAGATCCCGTTCTTATGTCACGACTCTGGCTTTTTCTTTTTTTTTTCAGAAATTTTCAGCCAAGTACTTCAACTGCCTGTGAGAGCCAGGGCAGAGAAGAATACGTTGTTTTTTCAGTGTTAGAATAATTCAGGAAATCCTTTCTTTGGAAAGATCGAATGCTTCCATACTTTGAAACAGGGACTTGAAATCCAGTGGGAAAAGATAGGCTTTGTGCTAAGACGGGCGCGTTGTCATTGCCTTAAAGATCTGACCATGGTTGTTTCAGTTTTATGAGCCTCTGAAAAAGTCTAATTTGTGTATGTGCAGTAGGGCTTTGCAAGAGCTTAGCTAAGATTAGAGAAGAGTCTCTGCTCGTGTCTCCCAGTGCCTGGCCCTCACCAGCCTGTGCCAGTGGTGAAATTGGTCTTTCCTGGTAAGGACTAGCTCTCGCTAAGAGTGGGACTTTGAGATGGAAAAGAGAAAGCCCATCCGCTGTGGCTCCTGGCATGCTGAGGCAGAGATGAGGACTGGGCCTGGAAGCAGGAGCTGGTGGGATGGGGCAGGTTGGGAAGGGTAGGCTGAGGGGTGATGGGTCCGTGTCCGTTCGATCCTCTCTCCCCAGCCTGACGGGCTATCGCCTTCCTCTCCTGCCAGAAAACATGGGTGACACTCACAAGCAATAATCCTTGTTTCCTCCAGGCGGGGATGCAGGCAGAGGGTGACACACCACCGCTGCAGCCACCCCCAGTCACAGAGCACCCACCCACCCTCCCCGGGGGAGGCGGGCAGCCCTGGCACGCAGCGGGACATAGGCAAAAGCTGCATCTGGAGATCCCCAATTCTTCCTCCAGCTGAACACACGTTTGTTCATCTCACCCGTTTTTTTGGATAGCAGATGCTCTCCTGGGTTGCAGCTGATGCGCTCAGCAGGTTGAATTCTCCACAGTGGCAATCCCAAGCTGTTGGGTAGGGGCTTCTCCATTTTCCTTCTGTAGCACAGAGCAGATAAATCATTGCTATTGCTCTGTCCTCTGCCTTGTTTCAGAGCAACTTGCCTTCCCGCTGCAGAGACCGGTGAAGGGACGCATGGGGCTGGGCAGCCAGAGGTGCCAGCTGCCAGAGCGGGCTGGAGGTCTCCAGTGCCTGCACTTTTCCTGCAGGATGAAAAATGGGTCTACACAACTGTAACTCACACAGCCACATATTTACTTCTCTGGTTTTTTTTCCTTTTTCCAAAGCACGCCTTGACCCAAGGGATGACCCAGCTGGGGTTTACCAGCCTGCTGAAGAAGGAGTTAAATGAAATGTTCTGGATTTGGGGTAAAACGCTGCTCATGGAGAACTTTCCACAGCTGTACTATAAACTCAGCATGCCTGTACCGCCAGGTTCAGCCAGCCCTGGGTAGCGTCACCTCCTGCCGTGCTGCTGAGGAGGCAGCCGCGGTGTGCCCTCCCCATGGGGACAGGTTGTTGGGGGTGACCAACATCTGTCAGACCTGCAGCCACCCCAAAATGGAAATAAATAACCCACATTTTGCATTGGTGCCATTCACCTGGGGCAAGCCCTACGTGCACCGACCAGCCTGTTGCTCTTTGCCCCGGCCAAAGCGCTGTCTGACAAACGTCCCTGGCTTGGGGCAGAGCACGGGGCCGGGCATGGCACACCCCAAACGGCTCTGAGTGACGTGCACGCGCTGTCACACGTATGGTGCGAGGACCAAACCAACGCTCAGCGTGGGAAGTTTGTGGAGCTGCTGGAAGGAAGCCAGCAGCCCGTGTCTGCTCGAGTTAGAAAAACGTCCCAGCGCTGGATCCACCCAACTCAGCTAGAGCAGGGCTGCCTGGCCAGACGACAGGCCTGGCTCTCTCTCCAAAGTGGACGAGCGCCAAAGGGGATTTTTAATTTCCAGATGCTTTTAAAATAAAAATAAAGACTCTGCTGTAAACTGGCTTTGAATGGATGACTCTCCTTCAGCCAAATAGTTGACTGATACGGGCTACATGACTGGGCAATAAAACCTTTCATTGCAATCTGGTGCATCGTGAGTGCTGGCGAGCCCCGCGCCGAGCCGGGCAGCCCGGCCGTGGCTCCCTGCACAGCCTGCCCTCCCCGCCGCGAGGCGGGCGGCCGCTCTCCAAGGGCCCTCTGTCTCCAGATAAATATCTTTATGCACTTCTTGATTTCTTTTTTGTTCTTTTGGAAGGAGGGGGAAATGCTTTGGGAGAAGACAACTGGCAATAGTGGAACGGGATTTAAAAGGTTTGGGGAGAATATTGTCCTGAACCTGCTGCAAAGTGCTGCCGGCAGCCGGGCAGGGCTGGTGACAGGGTGACATTGCAGGACCCCTCGCTGTGCACCTTGCTCCGGATCCAGCCACAGACACATTTCTAACCTGTCCTTGGGTGAACCCCTCCACAAGCAACTTAAACCTGGCAGAACAAGACTGGTGAATTAATTTCCAGGGTCTGTAGGGTGTAGCTCCCGGGGCAGCCACCCAGCTCTGCTCCAGGGCCGTGGGAGCTGGGGCAATTCCTCTGCAGCCCCCCGTAACCCACATTTTACCTGCACACCAGGCATTTGGGCATCCCAAGCCTGCAGAGATGGCTGTTTCACATAATGTCATACCAGTGCAGCTGGAAGGTGCTTTGTGAACGCAGCCTGAGACATATGCTATGGCGAGAGGAACATAAGGCAGACGGTTCCCATCTCCGTGCCGATGCCGGTCAGGGAGGGCTGTGGCAGGGAGGGGGATGCCTGGGGCTGGCTCTACAGGCAGAGGACCCGGCAGCCCGCTGCCCGCTCGCTCACCTCCTGCTGCCAGTCATCGCCTCCCCGAACCGAAGCTCATCCCCTCCCTGGCAGCACTGCCAGTTGCTTTATCAGCACAGATCTTGATTAATTCCTTACCGCTGCAGGCATGATTGCCTTTTCTGGCCGGCTGGGTTTCTCTGCGCCGTGTTTTATCCCATTCCCAGCACTGAGCCGGCACGCGCGGGAGCCAAGCGAGACGGGCAGCGGAGCCAGAGATGGAGGGAGCGCGGGGTGACACAGGGTGATGCAGGGTGACGTGAGGATGACCTGGGTCTGGAGCCTGCATGCAAGCCCAGGAGCTGCTACCCAGCAGGTGCTCTTGGAAAAAAAGCCAGTTTTGGCTGCTTCCACACCCTGTATCTGGCTGTGGCAGGCAGGGAGTGAGGACGGGCTCGTCACAGGTGACACCAGGGCTGTTTTGGCAGCGCTGCAGCTGGCTGGGCTTGCTGCTGGCCATAAGAAAACAGAGCAAGCATGAACCTGCTCCACTATCCTGGGGCTCATCGTTACCAGCAGAAATGCCCATGATGGACAGCTTTACTCGTCCATCTCACTGACCTAGAGGAGGAAACATGGCTATTGCCGATGGTCTTTGGGGGACAGAGCCAGCCAGGTGACCCAGCAGGACCACCAAGGACCAGTCCCTCCTTCCGTCCCTGATGTAGCTATTTTATTTCTCATTAAATTACTTGCATAGAGGCAGCTTTTGTAACCCGTTCTCTGTCTAACTCCTTTTATTCTGCATTTCCTATAGTGATTTTGATCCAGAGCCAAGGCAAGCTGCTCTGCTTGATGCCTGTGCACACAAGGAAGGGGTTTGTCCTCACCTAGACGGGGCCAGGGCAGAGGAGCACATCACCTGCCTCTCCCATCGCCATCCGCGAGGCAGCCTGGGGTGACACCACAGCCCCAGGCAGGGACCGGCCACGTTTTTCCCCCTGGAGAGCAGGGAGACACAAGGAGTCATTGCAGATACTTCAGCAGCAGCACCAGCATTTTTGGCATCTCTGTGGTATCTCTCTTTGGCATTATCTTTCTGTGGGCCAAGGTGTTGGCGTGGTCCTGGTGTGACCCAGGACACATGTCCACAGCCATGCAGCCCGGCGTGGAGCAGACACTCAGCCAGGAGCCATCTCTGAACATCCTCTCACCTGGCAAAAGGGGCTTTTGCCCCTCTCCCATGGGCTGGGGCTGCCCACCAAGCATATCCGTGCAGCTTTGCTGGGAAGCCTCACGTTTCAGAGACATCTTTTCACGTGTGGGGGAAGGCAGGGGTTGCAGGCAGCACACCTGGGGTGCAACATCCCCTGCGCTCCCCTCTCGCAGAGAAGATGACACTGGGGTCTGCGTCGCCTCTGCCTTGCAGCATCCTCCGCAGCTCCTCCGCCCGGACATTGTGCGGCTGACACAGGGGGTTTCTAATCCTCGCTCCTGTTTCGAATGTCATTCGATCCCTCGTGGAATCTCACAAAAGACTCAATGGGCAGCAAGCATAAAGGCAAAATAATCCTTATGCTGGGAATGCCTTTGAACAGCCCTGACCTGACTCTGCGGGCATCTGCCGGCGTGGGGGATGTCACACAGCTCTCATGTGTGTCTAAAGTTTTGAAGATGGGAGACAGGATTCTGCCTAAAACATTTGCATCTGGATTAGACTCCCAAATGCCAGAACGTGCATCTGTGTTTGTCCATGTTACTCATCTCTTCTTGACTTGAGATGCCTGGTCACTGGGAAAAAACCACAACAAATTTGCTTTTTTCCCCCGTCTTGTTTAGCTTATTAATTACATCTCCTGTTACACTACACTCTGGCCTCAATAGATTAATTTGGGATTCTCCCAAGATATGCATACTGTAGCAGCAGATAGCAGCATATAATCATTTAACATATGAATGCTGTCAAACAGTTTAATCAAATCTGAAATTGCCCGCCTTTGTGCCCTGCGCTAACTCGTTGTGACTGCAGAAAGTGAGCCCAGCTCCCCTAGACAAAGAGCAATTGCAGCCCGGCTCTTTGTCTCCTCTCTTTGCATAATTTCCTGAACCCTGCCCTGTTCCACCTGCTCACTAATGTTAAGCTTATTTATGGATAATTTATATGCAGCCCAGTCCACAAATGCACCCTGGCAAGGATTTTTTGGGGGGAGCTATGGGAACAAGGCTCTCACCACGCATGTTCCCCTCCAGTTTGCAAGACTCAAAGTCCGAATGCTTCAGCAGCACGTCCTGAGCCTTCCCTGAAACACCAAGGTGCAAAAGCACAAATGCTCTGGTCCTCGCACCGGCACCCCCACAGGCTGCTGGGAATTAAAATGCTCTTTTGGGGCGATGGGGGGGTAAGCCGCAAATCTTTTTTTTGTTGTTTTTTTAATGAAGATGCCTGCAGGACAGCTCGGTGGGATGCTCACTGCTCCAGCTCGCCGGCTACGTCGAGCGCAGGGTGTTTCTGCAGCACTTGTAACCCTGACCTTGGGGCTCTCGGAGGAAGCGCGCGGTTCCTGGAAAGCATTGTTCCTGCGTTTGTTTGTTCCGCGTCCTCCCAGCAGCCGCTGAGAAGAAGGAGAATAAAGGGCAGCGTACAGGAGCCGGTTCCCGCGGAGGAGACCCCGGCGAGCAAACAGGACTGCCCACCCTGACTGAGCCCTGCGAGCTTTCCTGGGCACAGCCCGCATGAGCACCCACGCGGCAGAGCCGGCCAGTCTTAATGCTGGTCCACATACAAGCCGATCCCAGCAGGCCAAGTCACCCACTGGAGTGGCCCATCCCAGTCCCCGAAATGGTCCAAACCACCGCCACAGCACAGGGCTGGTAACACCAGCGCCGGGGCTCTGATGCTGCGGGTGCTCGCAGCAAGCGGCACCGTGGCTGCCGGGAGGGCGGGCAGGACACGTCCCTGCTCGGTGCCTTTGCCGGCGAAGGACACAACCAGGGTTTCAATTATCAACCAGGCAAGTGGTGTCCGACAGCCCGGAGGAGCAGATGCCTGGGTGCATAGCAGTGTCCAACAGCCCCAAAGACTTGCCCGCAAGGAGGACAGGCAGAGCTTTGCTGCTGGAGAGTCTCCGTATGAGCCCAGTGCAGCTGCAAACTGGAGCGATGCTGCTGCATTCGGAGGAGTGCTGATGTTTCTCTCCCAAACCGCCTCTCCAGGTGTGCCTGGTTTGGTCCATCACACTTTGAAACATGAACGCAACCTCAGGACCAGCCGGGCTGGCACCGGTTGTGTTGCAGGAAAGCCTCTGCCCCTGCTTTCCCCTTGCACTAATTTTTTGAGGCGCCTATCGCCCTCCTGGGACGCAGCGGAGGAAGCTCCCAGCAGCTGCGTGCCCGGGGGCTGCGGGGACGGCCGCCCCCCGTTCCCCGGGAGCAGAGCGAGCCCTGGCAGCCGCCCCGCGGGGAGCAGCTATTTCAGACCAGCAGTAATCAGAAGCAGGACTGCCGAGCCCGAGGTGAAGGGGTGTCTCCCGGCTCCCCTGCCCCGCTGCAGGGATGGCTAGAAATAACTTGTGTGGCCCCTGCCAGGGCCCGAGCTGCCTGCGCTGGGCCTGCCAGTGAGCCCCGGGTCAGCCGGCCACGCTGCAGCCCATGGGCAGCAGGAGCCAGAAGGAGCTGGCCACCCTTGGAGGAGTCGTGCCAGTGCGGGTCAGCCCCGCGGTGGCGGTTGCAGCCAGACGTGCTCGTTAGCAACTGTCTTTGCAATTAGCCCACCGGCTCCCGTCAGCATCTCTGAGAAGAAGCCTTGCCCCGGGACGGCTGCAGCAGGGGTGGGGGGTGGTCCGGAGGGGGATGCTCGCCCAGTAGCCACCTGCCAGGGCTGGTGCTGGGGTGCTGCAAAGCTCTTTTCCACACCAAAATCTCCCAACCTGACTCAAGCAAACAGCTACACCAGGTGCGGATGGTGCTGCCAGATGAAGCATTTCGGACGCAGAGGGGTTTCCTACAAGGCAGAGCCCAACAGAGGCCCATCCGCACACTCAGAAGTATTTCCCACCAGTTCCCCGGCTTTGCTGTTGAAGAACTATTTGGTGTTTTTCAATGATCTCTTCAGCCATCCCCCCAAAAGCTGGCTCGGTACGACACCCCGTACCTTGAATGCCAATTACTTTTGCTCACAAGGTTTTACAGCCCAGGGAGGAGCCCTGCAAGCAGCAGCATTTGTTCCTGCCGGGGGCCAGGTATCCCCCCGTGTCCCCCAGCCCTCCAGGCATCCCGGGGGCTGCAGGGCGAGAGCGGGCAGCCGGGGCATGACCCCAGCGCGGCTGTGCCTGCCCGAGCTGGGGAGTATCAGCACATCTTGGCACGCGGAGCGACGCATTGTACCAAAAATAGGGCTCCCCCATTGTATTGTTACGCAAACATGTTCTGCGAGTAAATCAAACTCCCTGGGATTTTCCAAGCTGACTGCCTGGGATTTCTTGGGGTCATTTCATCCCAGCTGTCGGGCACACCAAGACCCCAAAGCACAAAGCAGCCCTGGGAAAGGGTGGCCCGGAGCGGGTCTCCCTGCTTGCTGGCCTGCCCCAGCAGGCAGAGGCGATGCCATGTGTCCCAATGACCTGCCGCCGAGGAAATTCAAGTTTCTGTTTCTGCCACCGGCTGCCAGCTGCCCCTGGCACACGCATCTCCTCCTGGTCCCCTGGGCATCCCCACGACCACCCCCGGGGTTTCAACATGGCCCGGTGTAGGCTCTGCCAATGCTGCATCTCCTGGGAGGCTCGCTCCAGGCAGACAGAGCCAAAAGAAAAAAACCCAGCCTGCCTGCTGAGCAAAAGGTCCAGGAGGAGGAAAAATAAACACAGGAAAAGCCACAACCTTCAAGAACATTGCTGGATTCTTAAATGATGCCAATGTCCTTAAAAGTTGCTTGTGTTTGCAAAAATGCATTCAGAAATGGCATAAATTTTTCATGAAATAAAGTATTAGCAAACAAGATAGTGTCACAGATAGTATCTGTCTCTGGCGCTCTTAACAGCACTGCTGATGTGGTGACCTCCAGCCACAAAGCTCCCAGGTTCTCAAATGGCATGGTCGTACCCACTGAGAGATGGGGAAATCGAGGCACGAGTGTGCACTGCAGTTCTTCCCACCAAGCCAGCAGCGGGAGGGAACTGCCCCTGGATGCTGGCCTGGCACCCCATCCTGCCCCCTACCCCATCCCCATCTCAACCCACTCCACCCCATCCCAACTCAACCCATCCCATTCCAACCCATCCCATCCCACCCCATACCAACTCGTTCCCTCCCATCCCACACCATCCCACTCAATCCCATCTCATCCCATCCCACCCCATTCCAACCCGTCCCATGGTTCTCCATCTCCTGGCCACATCGGACGACAACCCACCATGCTGAGGACCCTCAGGGACGTCCTGATCCCACTCCAGATGCTGTACCAGCGCCGAGGGAAGGACTCACAGCAGCTTTTGTGTACTGGGGAGCTCTGCAAGGAAAGCCTGGACTCGACACAATGCGGCACAGCTCCTGTCGAGTGTGTACCCAAAACTTCTGTTTACGAGTGCAAAAAGAGTTTCTGCATGGTCTTTTTTGTGTAGGGCATGAATGGGAGTACGGGGGAACTGGGAAGGACTCTTGTTCCCAGTAATTGCTGGCCTGACATGGACAAACAACTCTTTAAAATATTGCAAAGACTATTAAAAGTATTACTGATAAAAGGCAAGAAGCTGGGAAAAACGGACTAGACCAGACTATTTTTAGAAGCCGTGGCATCTGGACAGCATGAGAATTGCTTTGTACAAATTTAGTACAGCTGATATTTCAACAAAAAGTTTGCTGGCTAAGCTGAAATCACCCAGCACAGCCACCGAGGGAAACAGCCACCAGCACAAACCAGTGACTCAATCACAGGCAAGAAAAACCTGTGGCCGGGTGTTGCTTAGGGCCACCTGGAACAGTGACACGAGGCTCCTACTGCCAGCACTCGGGGGGGCTCCGGCCGGGGTTTTGCCGCGATGCTGCTCGCGGTGGCGGGTGGGGACGGCTCCCGTGTCCCCTGGCAGACGTGCCACCCCGCGGTGCCACCGCAGCAGCGCCTGTGCCAGCGGCCAGCTGCTCTGCTTCAGGTGGATTGGGAGGGGGAGGCTGTGCAAACCTTGTGGCCTAACAAACAAATACTGTCAGCATTTAAAATAGCCAAACTATTTAAAAACCAAGTGCTGGTGACTCCTGACCCCGGACATTTTTGTCTGCCTGTATTTCTGCAGCAGTCGAGCTTGGGAGAGGGAGAAGCTCTGCAAGTGCAGTGCTGCGCTCCGCGGTAAGGGGACACATTCGTCTCATGTCCAGAGAGCCATTTAAATTGCTGAAGGAAACCAGACATTGCCTGGGATGTATTTTCTCTCCACCCATGCAAGGAATTTCTCTCATGTTCTTGCCGATACATCCCACCAGCTTTTATATAGCAACGATTTTGATTTAAAATCAGCCTCTGACTGACTCCAGGTGTGACTGAGGGGACATTGACCTGAACCAACGATGTTTGAAGAACAAGTGACACCTCCCCACCACAGAATTGTCCCCTGGGCAAAGCCCAGGGCAAACGATGAGGAACGTGGGGAGACCCAGCTGGGCACAGCTGGCGGGTGGGCGGCTCCAGGGGCTGCAAACCCCCAGTTTGCAGGACAGCAGGCAGCGGGATGGCTGGTGTGGTTATCCCCTGCAGCATGTGGGACCAGGCGCTGTGGGTGCTGCATGAGGTGCGGGACCCCTTAGCTGCCCACCCTAAATCCGCATGCCAGCTTGGACACCTGTGTGCCCTGAGAAGTGGGGTGGTCTCTGTGATCTGGCAGCAAAGTCTTTCAATAGGCTGCGTAGTCGGGCTGATGCCAGGTCTGGGGAACGGCAGGTTTGCTACTGTGATCGGTTCATGGGTGCTGGGCCCTGGCTTGATGCATCCCCATCCCCATCCCCACCAGCTCCATCACCTCCCTGCGTCCCTCCCTGCCTGCCCCATCTCCTTCCCCCTCCCTGCAGGATGTGGCTCTCAGAAGGGCTCTTACTCTGCAGATTGGACCTTCTGCCCTCCCTTCCTCTCTGAACACAGTAGCCCCTGCACCACTATTCCCAGTACAGATGTGTACGGAGACTGGTCCTGGTCCCAGCAGGGAAGGCATGGGGGCTGTCCACAGCCCCTGGCCAAGGGACCACGTGCCACCGAGCCAGGGGTGAGGGGCCGCCCAGCCCTCCGGTCACAGAGGAGGCAGCAGAGACACTCCCGATGGCTGCGTCACGATAGCGGTAATGAAAAAGCGCTCGAGCTAAACCCCTGCCATCTGTCTTTGTTTTGCTAACCCACTTCTGGAGCTGGCAGCTCAGGACTCGGCTGGCTATGGACCCTTTCCGAAGGTTGTTGAAGGCAGCATGAGCCGTCTTGCCAGGGCCGAGGGCTCCCAAGTCTATTTCTTAATGGAAAAAGCTCTGGTTGATTCCTAGACATGGCACTTGGACACAGACAGGGCGGTTGTGTGCAGCCGGGAGCCCCTCGGAGCCAGCACGCCCGGGTTTGCAGCCTGCCAGCAGCAGAAGGGGCAGGCGCGGGGAGAGGGGACCGGGAACCGTGGAGGGGTCTGGGCACAAAACATCCTTTGCATGGCCTGGACACACCGCAGCATCCCCGAGAGATCTGACGAGTCCCTGTCCCCTTGCTTGGTGACAGAAAGGGGAGACAGAGCAAAGCCGGCACTCCCCTTCCCCACGTTGCGTTTGCTGTGGTTCCAGTTATTCATTGTTTGTATTTGGACAGCCGCTGGGTACTGGTGAAAACACTCGGAGCCCAGACTCACAGAGTCTCATATATTTCAACACCAATGATTATTCATCCAAAAATCTCAGACCGGAGTGTGGTATTCATTATTTGCTACTCTTCAGTCTCCTGTTTAAAATGTTCCCAGTCCAGGCGCAGGAGCAACCGCCCCGTGCCCAGACAGCCAGGCACAGCAACACCCGCGACAGAGCTCAGCGGCAGGGCCCTGGCAGAAAGCACCGTCCAGACCTCTCGGTGAGCACCCGGCGCACGAAGGCAACCCAGCTCTGCTCAGAAACCCTTCTCTTCCCCAAGGAGACTCCGTTTGCTACGGTTATTACCTCTGTCTCCGTTGACAATCATTATAATAGAGTATTTATTCTCTTTCTTCTTCTGTTTACCTTGGAGGACATGATTGTGTCCCAGGTCAGCAGTCCAATAATTCCTGTCCCTGCCCGCTGGGACCCCGTGAGCAGGAGCGATGTTGTCCCAGGAAGATGGCTCCAGCCGACGGGGAAAGCCCCTGAGGAGGGGCTGGCTCCCGCAGCCAGGGCGAGGGGGGCCGGGCTGGTGGGAGGTGAACGTGGAGCTGGTTTTGGGGTCAGGGCTGCTCTGTTGAGCGGGAGGTCAGAGCGTTTTCCTGTACTTCCCTGCCTGCACATGGGGGAAGAGCATGAAAAGAGTAAATGCAGAGCAATGGCGTGTCGCTTTTTAGACCCCTGTTTTTTCCTATATACCCTTTGCAATGGCAGAGCTGCCACAACGCGGGTGTGACGTGAGCTGACAGATGCATCCGAGAGCAACCACGGCTCAGCTCCGTATCGTTCACGGGCCCCCAGCATCCCTGCACACATGGCACAAAACTGCAGGAGCTCGCTCCCCAGGCCTCTCCGGCCCTGCAGGTCCAGTACAAGGGACTTGCGGCTCGGGAGCTGCCTGCAGTGCTGGTAGCGCAACGCAGGCTGAATAGAGAAAGAAGGGCAGCAGATGCCCGTCCCGGTGCTATAATTGAGTTATCAGACCCCACCAGAGGATGCCCTGAAGAGCCCTTTGTAGGTAAGGCTGTCAGATCTGCCCACTGCCCTGATTTCGCATCCTTATGGATGCCCAGTGTGTGGGGACGAGCCGTGCCACCCGCTTGCCTTGGGCCGCTCGCGATGGCAAAACTCAGCCAGTTCCCAAGAGGACATTTGGGCTCCCAGCGGAGGGAACAGTAACCCAGCTGAAATGTTATGCTAAAAATAGCCCGGTGTCTGGGTGGAAGCACGCTGTGGTTAGCCGGGGGTTTTGCATCCCTGAGAAAGCCTGCACGGAGCAGGGTCCCCTTGCTCCTGTTATTGTCCACTTCCCAACTCTCCCTCCGGAGAGACCCTGGGGATTAACCAGCAAATAAATGGCTTAACACGGGACAACAATGGCTTCTGTGATCAATCTTCATGAAATGTGGTTTGGTAGCTCTGCAAGAATGAAGCCAGCTGCCAATATGGCCCAGAATGAGTGAGAGGCTGTGACGGGGCTGCGGGGACGGAGAGGCGAAATGCCGGGGCGGAGGAGCACGGCCCAGGCCATCTCGGGGGCACTGCAGAAATGGGGCTGCCCAGGAGGGAGCCAGGGATGGGCGGCCCTGGGGAGCTACAGTGTTGCTTGGCTCTGAGGATGCTGCAGAGGGAGGAAAATCAAGAAAAGACAAGTTTAGGGAAGTGCTAGTGTGCAGGCAAAGAGAAGAGAAGCTCATCTCAGGGTGCTTAATTTTAGCAAAAAGTCAGGCTACCAAGATTGTGGGTGCTTGTTCAGGACCATCTATAACTTGCCCTGATTTGATTTGGCTGTTTTGGGTTTTCATGAAACTCCTTCCCGAGCTGCAAAAGTTGAACTCCAGATTAACCAGTTTGCTTCCGCAGAGCAGAAGCTTCTTGATTACATCAAGTTGTGGCATTTGAGCTTATGGCTGAAGTCTGCACTGGACCTCACCCGTGTGGCTTCTCCATACAGAAACCCCTAACTTTTCACTGTCCAAAGGGAAAATAAAGATCAAGGTGGATGCGAAGTAACATAGACTGTTTGCCTAATTTCCCATCCAGACAACCCCTCGGTCTCTGCCAGTACCTGTTACCCTCCACCTGGGACCCCTCCTGCCCCACTGGTGCCCGGTGTTGGACCAGCCCCATCGATTTGCCTCTCCCAACACCCCAAGCAGCATCCCTGGAGCTGCCTGCAAAGGCCTCATTACCAAGGCTCATGCAATGAAACATGAAGGAGGTGGATTAAGATTTCACAAGCAGCAATTAGATGTTTCCTACCTTTCCAGCACCTGTCTTTGAAATCTTACCCGGTGCAAAGGAGGGGTTTCTGCATGCCACCAAAGGTCGGGCGCTCGCCCAGTGGCGCGCCTGCAGTTTCGGCATCCGTTGGATCAGAGACTACTGTTTCCTAGGGATGGTGCCTCGCTGTCACAAAATATTGCTGGTGGAAAAAGAAGTTTGTTGCTTGCTCAAGAAAAATAAATCCTTGACCCTTTACAAGACCTGTGCAGTAGTGGCGCCGTTGACTCCTTGTGAAAGTGTGTGGGTGGGAAAATAGTCTACGCTGACTTTTCTGCTAGCTATGTGAGCTGTGCGGGACGAACAGCCTTTCAATAGATGGCTGATAACGCTCAGCTACTCCTCTACTTGCAGCCTGCAAGTCCCTAAAGAAACACCGACTGCAAGCATGAAATTAGAGTCTCCCACTCATTATTTGAGAAGGACGTGCCTTTCACAGCCAAGCGGCCTCTATTTGCTTGGGGGGAAACATGTGCTTATCTCTTATTTATGTGATTTATTTCTTGAGATTAATGCATCATATTGGCTTGCTCCCAAGCTCTCAGAAAAGTCTTGGTTTTCACGGGACTGTCCCAAACCTCGCAAAGCTTCGCTGCTTGTTTTCTGAAACTGAGAGGAGGATTTTTATCTCAATCGTAAAGCAGAATTTGGGGGTTTTACAGATGTAAGGCAGCCAGCATTGTGTTGATCTGCAAGCAAATGATAGCCTTCTCTGAGTTCAAGGAGGGCTATTAAATCAGCCCTGTGGAGATAGAGCAAACAAAAACAGATGGAGCAAAAGAGTCGAGGGGGGATGTTTCTATTCATATAAGAAGGCACGAAAGCAAAGCAGGGGAGGCAAGTTAATGATCAACTCATCCAGGGTGTTTACTTTTACATGCCACTGGGGTAAATAGAGCCATGTCATCCCTCCAGCCTGCTCTTGTTTATAAATATACAATAACATTTTCAGCTGAGCCGGCTGGACTCCCCTGGGTCCGTGCTGGAGAAGCCGGACGGGTCTCATCTCCCACCCCTGCGTGGGACAAGCCCTTCTTCTAGGGCTCTGCCGCTGCAAATCCACTTTCCAGCTCTGCGTTTGCATTTGCCTGTGCCAGGAAGGCACAAGCCCATCTTCCAGTGCAGCCGCTGGAGATGCCCCACTGGAGACACCCCACTGGAGACGCCCCACTGGAGATGCTCTGGAAACGTCTTTCCCACTTGATTCATGTGGATACTTGGAGCTGGCCCTTTGCATTGCTGGGTTCAGAGCAGCAGCAGGCCTCAGAGCCTTCTTGGTGCTTTACAACAGCCCATACGGAGCACATACGTACAACAGGCTCCTCTTCGTGTCAGCCAACCTACCACACTGACAGTCAGAGCAAGGATTTGAAGTCATTGGTGTTAGTGACTGCAATTCACAGTCATCCTTCAAAGAAATTGCATTTCACCTACAAAATAAAGTTTCTATAAATGCTATATACATCTATAAAGTTCCTATAAGTGCTATAAAGTTCCTGTGAATGCTACTATTCAGTGAGACCCAACGGAGGAAGCAGAACAGCAAACAAAAACGGGGTGATTAATTTACTGCAGCTGACAACTTAGTGCAACTTTTTTGTCCCAGATTCATTGATCACCACAGACAAATCTTAACGATCTCCCATTTTTTTCAAGCTTCTGCCCTAGCTCTCGGTGCTGGCCTGGTTTGCAGTCAGCACAAAAGGTACAGCGTGCTGTGAGTTTGAAATGTGACCCTCCGCAAGGACACGCCACGCAGGGTTTGGCTGCATGCAAATTTGCATCAGCTTAAAGACACTGATGCAACTTCCTGTACAGACACGACCAGGTTGGTTTAAAGCATACTTTTTTTGTGGCTTACTTAAAAACCACTCCCAAACCATTTAAATTAGACATATTCTAGCTTAGAGTAAGACATAGTGGTGCTCGTGTAGGCTTTTTCCCACCTTAAAGGTTGCATCTGTAGTTTAATCAGTGCAAGTCCATGTGTGTCCTTAGACCCATATCACATGCAAAAAGATGCATTGAATGTAAATTACATTTCTATGAATAGTCACTGATTTTTATTATTTTGTTAAATAATTCTATTGACGCATTTTTGCCAGAAATTGCATAGAAGGGAAGAAGTTCTGGTTCTGTAAATGGTCAGCGTAAATACCAAGGACTATTCATCCTCATTTTCATTACTAAAACCATAATCCCATAACGATGGAAAGGAACACTGTGGGAATCAATTGGTTTACATGGGAATACGTGTTTGCGGAAAGTTTTTGTTCACAGCGTGCACAGGCCTGACAAACACATCTCTTCATTTGCATCTGTCCCCCAAGGGGGACTTGCAGAGCCCTTACTAGAATTAAAAATAGCCAAATGGGCATCAGTGAGTTGTATGTTTCTGAGAGAGAAGCCATTCTGGGTTGCTTGATGTTCCTGGCCTATAGAAAGCAAATAATGTCCCAGCTGGCGTGGATGCTGGTTCTTGTCATCGCACTGCTGGCATTTCAGGCTCATATCAAGATTAGCACAGGATAAATACTGGAAAAATGTAATCACTAATTATTATGCAATGAAAACGAAAATGCCAAACTTTGCACAGAACCTTATTCACAACAAATTATACAACCAGCTGTAATCAAGGTCATTTCAATCTGAAAGCATTTTCTATTGAAATCCACAACAATATTCAGGCCCCATTCATTGCCCAACAGCGAGAAAGCCACAATTGCTCTTGTGTGTCTGGATGCCCCGGGGTGGCGGGGCTGGGCCCCGCGAGGATGCACCCACCAGAGCCCTCTCGCCCGCCGAGGAGCCGCTGAGGAAACCAGCACAGCCTGCACATCTCAGCTTTTTTATCTTGAATGTCAGACCCAGGCATGACTCACACATTTCCAAAACTGCCATTCCCTCCCGCCGGCATTAGCTCAGTCCCTTTCCTCCGTAGCAGCTTCGGGCGGATGCGCACTTTGCTCTGCAACTTGTGTTTTAAGCCGAGGAGGTCCTTGGGACCAAGAAGGTCCTCAGGTCACTTTTACTTCATGGACCTCATGCATGGTGTCACCTGCACCCACACCTCAGGGACCAGCCCCTGGGGTTTGGATCTGGGCATCGGTGCTGGGGCAAGCTGGACCCTGCCTGGCTCTGTGCTGCCAGAGCTTGGTTGGTTTCTGGGAAATCTGGCTGGGGCTCGAGCTTTTGTAACAAAGGTTTATCCATGTTCTAGCTTAAGCTGGGGAGAGAGGCAGGGTTTCCGGAGGGACACCCCGCAGCAAGCGCAGGAAAGCTGCCAGCAAAGGGTCACGAACAGGGAGGGGGATGCTCTGAAACCCGGCACATGGAGGACTGCAAGAGATGGTTTTGTAGTTAAGGCTCGGGCCGAGGCCCCCAGAGACTCGAGCTCAGGCGCTGTGAGTCTCCGAGCAGAGCTCTGTGCTCACATTTCCCACTTGCAAAATGGGACAATAATCTTCCCTCGGCGCCCGGCTGCCGGTGGGACAGTCCCCCATGGCAACTGTGACACGGACCCACTGCCCTGCTATGAAAGGCAGATGAACATGTAAAAAATGCTGGCTGCACTTTCCTAAATAAATGCTGAAGCTTTGTTAGACAAGACCTAGCAGTTCTTCCCATGGCAGCACCAGAAGTAACTGTGCAAACTCCCCGGCACAGTTTAATTCCTTTTCTGGAGTGACTAACACCTCTATTATTCCCATCTGACCTCTGCAGACATCCTGCCACGCAATTGTGTTAAACTCTGCGTCGAGAAAGATAACCGGGCCTAAAATTAAACCATCAAGCACGTTTTTAATAGTAGCGCAGGCGAGGAGTGAATTCCTCCTGGGTGGAATTCACCTCTTCTTGAGCAAGCAAGCAAAACCAGCCCTCGGTACTGCACCACTAGCAGTGACGTGCTGGAAACCATTTGTGTTTTTACTTCATGAGCCACTGTGATAGCCTGTTTTGATCGCCTGGCCTGGGTAGAGCGTGTTCGGTGCAGGGAACTGCGCTGCTGCCGCTGCTGAGCACGGGGTGCTGAAGGAGGTCCCAGCACGGGCATCGCATTGCAAATGTAGCCAGAGACTTATTCGATGAAGACAGGCACGCTGCGGACACTAAATGTGAGAGCAGATGCCCCCCATGTGAATAACCTGGTGTAAACTGGAGTCTCGTGGTATCTTTGGCTCTGGGAGAAAAAGCGTTGCAGCAAGAAAGGCAGTGCCAAGCCGCAGCAGGGATATCGCCGGGGCCTTTGGCTACAACTGGATGGCTACTCTGTTTTCATTCGAATATAGTTTTCCATCAAAAATGGACTTTGCCACGGTGTCTTTTTCACAGTGAACTCCAAAAGCAAGTCAGGCTTGGAGATGCTGAAAGCTTCTTTGCACCCCAGCCTGGCACTTTGGGGTGCAGCATGTACCCACTGCCTTGCCCCCTGAACCCAGCGGCAGGCGCAGGTTGGGGCAGGAAGGGTTTGCTCACTCAGGCAGCGTTTGGAGGAGAAGGACTCAATTTTGGGGGACAGAAAATCTGAATTGAAATGCAACCTGATGAGCCTGCAACGTCGCTGCAGAGCTCTGGCCGTGCCGTGCCTTACGGAGAGCTGCAGAGTGCCTGCACAGGCACTCAGGCGTCCTGAGCACGGAGCCTGTTATCTCCGCTGTCTCCCAGCAGATAAGGTGGCTCGGGGAGGCTGCTGATGGAGAGCCCGAGTGACAGAGGCTGCCTGTGCCGCTCGGTGCTCTCCCTGTAGGTCCCACCAGCGCTCGCTGACCCTGGGGAGCCCCACGGCTCTGGGATGGGGCAGCGGGTGTTTCGCCCACAGGGCAGAGCAGCCATGGGGCCCACACTGGACCAGCGCACACCAGCGCACACCAGTGCACACCAGTGCAGCCAGAGTCCTCGTCCCCCCAGCTCCCAGGTGGGATTTTTGCACTCTTGTGCTCCCTCTGCTGGTCCTTGGCACGTCTCCGGCATCGCTCCGGCACCGCTCCGGCACCGCTCGGGCACCGCCAAGCCCTTGGGCCACCCCGGCTCTCCAGGGCCAGCAACACCCCAGAGCAGGTCTCCGAGCCAGCCTGCAGCGAAGGAGAGGTTCCCGGTGCCAGCTGGGCAGAGGGGTGCTGCACCAAGCAGGGCATCGCAGGATGCAGACAAGATCCACGCATCCTCAGAAATAGCACAAAAACCTTCCCCAAAATAAAAGCTTTAAAAAATACTATTGGGAGTGATACTACAACACATGGCTGTGATGAAGATTAGACAAACCAGACCAGTACTGCAGGATCACTTTACTGAATTGTCACACATGGGCACAGACAGGACACTCTGGATTCGTCAACCCAGTTTTTACAAACACACAGTGCAGCTTTTTGCACCAATGCCTCCACAGCTTGCACTGTTTGTGTAACCTGTGCAACACGCGACCACCATCAGAGCCGACCTGCCGCGCTCTTACATTGCACGGGTACAGCTGGCCACCAACGTGCCACCAGCGGAGAAGGAGGACACCAGCACGGAGCAGAGGCTGCAGCTCGGCTCAGTGGTCACCAGCCACCGTCCTGCCGAAGGGGACAAGGAAGAACCAAATCGGGCTAGGACATTGCAGCGCAAGGTCTGGTTTGCAGGCTGTGCTCCATGCTTGCATGCGGTTCTCCTGCATTTTCTGTCTTGGCAACACTTGCCAGCTTTATTAGAAAGCTGGTTGTTGTTTCAAGGCTGCTTTCTAGCGGTTATTGCCAACTAGGGACGGAGGTGGGGGAGCTGCACTCCGCACGGCGTAAATGACAGCTGCCAAGACACCTTCTCCAAGGCCCCATAAAAGCCCGGTTACGGCTCAGGCTGCCTCGTCTCGGCCAGACATCTTGGAGGGTGACCCGGTGCAGGAGGCTGCCGCGCAGCCAGCCCTCCCGGCTGAAAGCCCCGTGTCCCCGTCCCCATCCCTGCCCACACAGCGATGTCCAGCTGCCCCACTCACTGCTGTGGTTTGGTCGCGCTCCTGATGTTCCTGGGACTTGGAGAGGAGCCGCTGCTTAATGAAGGAGGTGAAATACCTGCCCCAAGCGAGCTGAAACCCTCACTGTGCCCCAGGAGCAGCCCAGCACGATGGAGAGCTTCGAGGCAGGGGAGAAGGAAGAGGATGTAAATTGAACAACAACAACAAAAAGAATGTTGTTATCCTTTCCACACAGCCTCCTCCTCCTCCCCAGCACTGCCACTGCACCCCGGGAAGCCACAGCAACCCACTGTGCATCGCTCTGCTGGGCACGGGCTGCACCCTGGCCTCTGCCAACACCATCCCAATATCTGGGTGGCTCCACGCAGGGACCAAGTCCAGCCTTCGCTGGGGACAATGAGCAGCCCGGCAGCTCCCGACGGTGCACGCTGGTCTTCAGGGTGTGCAGACTCGGTGTTTCAGAGCTGCTTTCCAGAGCGAACAATAAATCTTTAAAACAAGCAGGGGGTTCTCTGAAAGTCCCTGAATTCAATAGCTGAGCCCTGCAACAAAGCCTTTTCCTGAGCGCGGTGGCTCCCTGCCCGCTGCCCTCCCCGGGGGGACGGCAGAGGCGGCAGGGAGGAGGTGAGCTCTGGCTCAAGTTTGTAAACTGCGACTGCTGGAGAAAACAAAACCTGTCCAGAAGTTTCCAGCGCTGATGCCTTCCACTGACGCAGCTGGTCCCCAGAGGTGACCAGCACCATGAGCTGTTGCTTTTCCCCAGCCCCAAGGCACCCGTCTTGCTATGGGGCACCCTGCTGAAGCCCCCTTGGAGGGAGCTGCTGGCGCTTCTGCCAACACCTTCTGCAAGTGATACCCCACAGACATTTCTTCTCATGCAGAGCTCACAGTTGGCTTCTGCACATCACAAGGTGTTCCCATCTAACCCCCACCCCACACCGCAAGTCCCTCTTAGGTGTCCTGCTCTGCCTTGGCAGCACTGGCAGGGGACGGCCACCCGTCAGCGCGGGCACCCACCCGTGATCCCCAAGCAGTGCCACTAAATGGAACCAGCTGCTTCTGCATTTTGCAAATCGGACTTTGCCTGCGAGGAGGTGAAACTCCGCATCCGACCGACCGCTGCAGAGCCGTAGCAGGCTGGAGGGGCGCAGCCGGTGACCCACACTGTGGGCATTCTCCCGGTGAAGTCTCATCATCAACCCTTTCGCTTTGTGTAACTCATTAGGCAAAATGTTTTCCAGAGAGAAATCCCTCATCTTCCCTCTGCTTTCTGGGAGCATTTTTGTGGATGGAAATAAACAGTTAAACACATGTAGTTGTCTCCCATGTTAACTCTCCTTGGTATCATCGACAGCTGATATCCTTTCAGTGCATAAAACTGCAAAGTTGAAGTAAGTGAAAGTGTAGAAGAACCAGGGCTCGGATAGTGAAACCTTCCCAACCAGAGGCTGATAAAATGAACCAGTAAAAGCTTTTCCATGGTTGAGAATAGCCCTGTTATCTCTCAGGGAGGCAGCAAACCTTCCTCTCTGAGGAGTAGGTGAGCCAGTAGTGCCGGGCCAGGCAGCCTCAGCACGCACACACTTGAGGAGAAACGCTACAATATATTGCCATATACTGAGACACACACAAATAAACTCCATTACTGTTGTTAATTCTGCAGCAAAATTATTTTTCCAAATCCTCTCCAAACCAGATGTGGAAATATTTAGCTACCTCTGCACTCCTCCAGCCCCGAGCCTGAACAAAAAGTGTTTCAAAGCAGATGAGAGGCAGGGGGAGGTGGAAACTGTGGCTGGTTTCAGCGAAACTCATGGATTTCCCAATTCATGGTATCATTTACTGACATCATGAAACTAATTTGGGCTTTTTCTTCTGTCTCTTTACAGTTAGGTATTTTCCCCAAGAGGCTGAATTTTCTCTTTCTTTCAAAGAAAATTGGCTTTCTTTCCTGTAAGGAGTACAGAAACGTAGATCCCATTCCCAGAAGCGAGATTCAGAAATCATTATTTTTTTTATTAAAATATTTTATTAGATGTAGTCAGTGCAAAAGACTAAACTAAAAGGCAGCAGCTCCAACAGTCGGTCTCATCACCACCTCTCCCAGATCACATATCAGACTGGAAAGCGAAAAGGAGGTCGCCTTGCTTCTCTCCTCGGCTTCGCCTCGTGGGTTACACAGCCCTGCTTCCCTGCGGGTTTCCATGTCTCCCACCTCCTCGGCGCACTCCCGTGAAGCCGGGATGCTCGAGACCGTGCGATGCACAGGTCTGCCCAGGTGACGGGCTTGCCGGGAAGGGCAGAGCCGGGCTGCGCTAACCCGGGTTGCGGTGCCGGCTGCCCTAGGGGTGCGCGGTTTGCAGAGGGTATGAAGCTACCCGGGAGAGCGAAGAGCCAAGCTGGCCATGCGAGGTGGTCACAGGTTGGGTGACGTGATGGCAGGTGAAATTCGGTGTGGGCGAGAGGCAGCCCCGCTCGCAGGAGGGCGTTTGCCCCTGCCCGGGGCCCGGCGCTCGCGCTGCAGGAGGGGGTGAGGAGCACTCACCTCCACGGCAAAGAGGCACGTTGCGGGCTGCTCCGTGCATCCCCCACGGGCAGGGTCTGGCCAGGGCAGGGTGCCAAGCTGCACCGTTCCCAACCGTGCAGGAGGGGAAGGTGCGGCAGCAGCCGCCTCCCCATGGAAGGCGATGCTGGCCACGCGGCCGTGGCTCTCCCACCGCCCTCCCGGGCTGCAACCGGGGCACAGCGGCGGGAGCTGACCCACGAGCTTCGCTCCTTGCCCACCACCCACCCGGCCGAGAAACCAGCCTCTAAGCACAGAGATCACCCTTCTGCAAACGATTGTGGCAGCAATCCCACAGCCGATGGGAACATGGCCACGGGTTTGAAAAGCTCAATTTTCTTTCTCCAAGCAGAGATCTCCCTGCCCGCCCCATTAAAAGACACTATTCATTTCTCACACTTTTCAGCATCCACTGAAATAAATAATGTTGGGTGAACTCAGACACTACGTGCTTTTTAAATTGTGCAGGTCACATGGCAGATGGGGACTCTGCGGTACACAGCAGCTTACGTGTCCCCCCCACTGGCACCACTCGAAACCAGACCCATTCCCCGCAGGACCGGCTTTGGGGCTGGCATGGGGCCCGATCCTGCACCCCATCCTGAGGGCGGCCTGGAGTTACTGCCCGTGCCCTCTCCTCGCTGCCTGCACCCCCTTCTCCCATTCCCCACGAGAGCCACGTGTGATCGCACCCATTTGACTTATTTCATGAAGGCGCAGATGAGCACTGAGAGCAGAGAGAAGCACTAATTTAGGAAAAGTACTAATTAAACATATTCTGGGTGGTCTCATTTTGGCGTTTTGCCTTTTGGGTTAGACAGGTTTTGCTGCCGCTTCCCTCTCTCCCACATTTTCTCCTCTCTCGTCTTTCCCAGCGCATTTGCACCTACAGCCGTCCCCGCAGGGGATTTTCACGGTGGCTGGCCCCGGTGCCTGGGGGTCGCAAAGCCCCCCTGGCTGCCCCCAGCTCGGGCACAGGGCAGAAGTTTATCTTCACTTCCCCGGGCTGCGTTGCATCCTTCCCCTGCAGGCAGAGCTCCAGCTGCCGTGCAGCACGAGCCGGGGCAGCTCGCAGGTACAGAGACACGGAGGCATCGCGAGCCCCAGGAATGACTGCAGCTTTCAAGAGCCAGCCGTCCCGTGATGATGTTAAGCAACTGTTTCCTTATACTACTTCTTTCTCCATGAATAATGCTACAGTTTGCAGTTTCGGTGGAAAGCATAAAGCTATTATTAGATTTCACTGGAATTGGGCCAGATGTGGCAGGTAAGTGTCTGGTCTTCTGTCCCAAATGGCACTATTTCAAGTACATTTGCAAAGCAGTGGGTAGTGCAATCACTCTCCATGCGGCATGCAGGTTTTGGCCTCCTGCACATGCAATATCTCCTCTTTGCACCTAGGACAACATGAGAAATGCGATTTGAAGCCTGTTTTGCCATTGCTTCTGCACTGTGCATTGCTGAATTAATTCTTGGTGCAAGCTTGGAGTTTTGCACAGAAAGTCAGATCCCGTGTGGTTTTAAATTCCAGATTCACCCCAGAAGCCTCCCCGCAAGTTGGAGGCACTGTGAGACAGAAAGCTCTGGAAGAAGGGAAGACGCAAACAAAGTTCCTCCCCATGAGCTCTGCCAGCATTGACATTCGCATGAGCAATGCTTCTTCATCCTCCTCCTCAGAGTGGAAAACACTCTGTTCTACAGTAGGTGCAACTCAGGGTACTGAGTATTTCAGTGTAAAAAGCACGTTTAAAGGTATATTGTGCCCTGGCCTTCTAGAAACCTAATTAATGTTTATCCCCAGGAGCAATGCTCATCTCCCTGTTAAAACATACATAAGTCGATGGGACCTGACAAGATTCATCCCAGAGTCCTGAGGGAATTGGCTGATGTAGTTGCCACGCCACTCTCCATCATATTTGAAAAGTCATGGCAGTCAGGTGAAGTCCCCGGTGACTGGAAAAAGGGAAACATTGCACCCAATTTTAAAAAGCGTAGAAAGGAGGACCCAGGGAACTACCACCCTGTCAGCCTCACCCTGTGCCTGGAACGGATCCTCCTGGAAGCTACGCTAAGGCACATGGAGGACAGGGAGGTGATTCGAGACTGCCAGCATGGCTTCACCAAGGGCAAGTCTTGCCTCACCAACCCAGTGGCCTTCTATGATGGAGTGACTCCATCAGTGCTCAGCCTGGAGAAGGGAAGGCTCTGGGGAGACCTCACTGCAGCCTTTCAGTACTTAAAGGGGGCTTATAAGAAAGATGGGGACAAACTTTTTAGCAGGGCCTGTTGCAACAGGACAAGGGGGAGTGGTTTTAAACTAAAAGAGGGTAGATTCAGAGTAGAAGGAAGACATTTTTTACAATGAGGGTGGTGAAACACTGGCATGGGTTGCCCAGAGAGGTGGTAGATGCCCCATCCCTGGGAACATTCAAGGTCAGGTTGGACGGGGCTCTGAGCAACCTGATCTAGTTGAAGATGTCCCTGCCCGTGGCAGGGGGGTTGGACGAGATGACCTTTAAAGGTCCCTTCCAACCCAAAAGATTCTATGGTTCTATGATTCTGTGATTCTATGAAAACTCTGTTAATAGGACGGCTGGCGCACAGTCAACCTGCGCATGTGGTGTTGCGATTTCCTCCCCCCCAGAACGCAGCACAAGCAGCTGGGCTCGGGTGCCTCCGCACGGAGCAGCTATCCCCCCTCAAAGCTGCCTTGTTATAAAGCAACACTTCTCTTCAGGAAAATGAGTGCCAGCAACAAAAACCAGCATGGGGATTTTCAAAAGCAATGAAGACCGCTATGGGAGCTGGGTCCCCCTAAAGCCCCATGAGTTAAGCTTCCCCCAGGTGGGGGTCCAAGAGCCGCCAAAGCATGTGGCCATGGGCTGGAGGACCACAGATCTGCTGTGTGACCCTTCCCAAAGCCTTTCCACTTCTTCCCAGGGTGGGAAACCAGGGACACTCCAGCAGTCAGAGAGCTTGGGACTGACCCGCCATCTCTCTCCAGCATTTGGACCCTCGGCAAGCCCAGCCTTAATTTTGAAAGCAAACCTCTGCCAGGGATCTCCAGACCTGCTGGAATGGCAGCGATCGCAGTCCAACACCCAGCATGGGAACAAGCTGCCTACAGACAACAAAGGGTAAGGTGCTCCCAAGGACCTTTTTAAGGTCTTTTTTTAAGGTCCTTCAAGCCAGAGGCTTAAAACTCAGCCGTGAGAGCACAGTGCCAGCATGCGGGCAGGGGCTGCTTGGGAGCCTCCCCAGCTCCCTCGTGGTGCTCCTGGGCTGGCCATGGACCTGCTTGCTTTGGAAATGGAGCTGGATCTCCTGCCCAGGAGCCGTCCGTGGGGTGACCAACAGCTCAGAGAAACCCGTTTTCCTGCTAGCTTGTTGGATGTCAGCTCTCAGAGATGCACAGCTTCACTGCTTGGGTTTTCTTTTCACCAGTCCTAGGAGCTGGCCTTTAGGAATTAGTACATCTTCCAGGTAAAGAGCCAGACCGTCTTTCCTAGAAGGAGGGCCAAGACATCGAAAGACAACATCTAACCTACCATTTCACAGACTCCTCACATGTCTAAGGGATGCCTCCTGGGGCTATTGCCTTGAATTGTGCAAAATAACTCTTGGATGGTATCATTTAATGCTACATGTCATATGGCAGAGGTCCATGGGATGGTGAAGGAGCTCAATACAAAAAATATTCAGCTGGAAATATCAGTTTTCCTACTGTACCAGCATAACAAGGACTTTTGCAAACGTCTGATGTCAGGAGTGGTTTGTATTGCAAATGTCCCTGTCTAATCTACAGCTCTGTATTAAATAACACATTATCCTATCATGACATTCTGCTTTGCCAGGAGAGCACAATATTTATACGTACATGCCCAGAGTACTGCATTTCTGACAGAATACTGTGTTAATGACAAATTGCAAGTTTGGTAACACAAGTCAGAAAAAGTTTTAAACCTGCTGGCTTTGGGGAAGTAAGATGAGCTTGTTTAGACATAGAAAAATTGCAACAGCAGACAAAATCATTGTATACCATTTGAATCAATATTGATGTTCAAAACCATTAACAGCTTTGCACGCAGATGCCTGAGAGCTGCTATAATAGAAAATTTCTCAATGCTACTTCAAATGCGTGAGAGTAGCTTTGCTTTCAAGATGCAAGTGGCTCTTCACTCACGGGCCAGCCCACCTTCTGCCGATGGCACTTGCTTAAGGACGAAGCCAGGGGACATCTCCAGGGCCAACGCGCTGGTGGTTGCCCCACAGAGAGCCACGTTTCTGCTTCTCACAGCGAGAGAAAACGAAGTGGAAAGTGCTCCAGTCCTTTTCAGAGCGACCTTGACATGCAACTCCCCTCCTGCCCTGCCGAGCTCTGCTTTTTGTATCCTGCCTCCATCCCTTCTCACGCTGCACCAAAACCTCCCCAGCAGTTTCGGGTCGTGTCTCACGCAGCAGCATCTGCTCCTCTGCCTTCCTTTCCGTGGTTGCTGTATTTGATGCATCCATGGGGAAAGCTCACACTCCAGCCAAGCTCTCAAACCCAAAAGGGCTGGAAATATCCAGGGAAATGGGCCTGAGCTGACCCGGGGCTCTGCGCAGGCCCAGATCGCAGCAGCAATGCGAAGGGTTTGCCTAGGACAGGCTGGAGTATCTCACTCTTCCCTGCCCTGAATTTAGTTAGAATATTTTACAGGCAATTTTCTATCGAGATGTCAGCCGCACTATCAACCCACCCCCTCCCCTGCACATAATCAAAATATTTTGATAACCGAAAAATGTCAGGCAATACAGCAAATTTTGCAGTAAATAAATAGAGCAAATAAGTGCAAAGACAAGGGGAGGAGTGCGGAGCTGGTGCCTCTGCAGAAGGTTTCCATCCCTGAAAAACAACAACAAAGTCCTTTAAAATTACTGTTTTGACAAAAACAGTCATTTTCTACAAAAATAACCCCCATCTAGTGGAAAAAGGAGGCTGATGGTAGGGAATCTCATGCTGCTGGTTCACACCTCTCTGTTTTGGAGGACCAGCGCGCCCTCCGAGAGCGCGGCACAGCCCCGCGGCACAACCGCGTGTTGGCCCAGCAAAGGCCAAACCGCTCTTTGCAGCAAACAAGCAGCGATTAGATGAATCGCCTGGCAAACGAGCCCTCAGCAAGATACTAAACACATACCAAAAAGGTGTGACAAATTGCAATGACAAGGTTGCGCTGGCAGGCTGGATGGTGGGGTGGGTAATGAAATCCCTGCCCAGACAGTGCTACGCTCCGGGCACTCTTTGAGCCAAGAGAAGGCAAGAGATGCTGCCAAAAACCCATCGGCACGACCACCACACCCATTTTCCACACTGCAGCGAGTGGCTGAGGCCGCTACAAACACTGACAGTGCCCAGAGAGCTGAGGTTGGGACTGCCATGCCATGCACAAAGCTGGGGGGAATTGCAAAATGCCAGGGCTGGTGCACAAGGTCAGATGAAGGAGACCCACAACAAAACCAAGCACAAACTCAACCCTTCGATCTGGTTGCAAGGGACCGAAACGCCAGAGGAAGGGTTAATGCAGAAGCCAGAGCTCGAGATGGCAGTTTACTGCGCCGCGTGGGGGAATGCAATAAATAAAAGGCATGGCTCCGCGTTCCGCACATGGGGAACCACGAGGTGCTGTGGCCATGCACACCCACGCTTGCTCCCCACCACCACCCCGGGCACCCCGGGCTGCTCACCCGCTCCCTGTGCCTTGCACAGCCCCTGCGGACACAGGGACCCCCTTTTCCATGCCAAAGCCCAGTGCCGGGATCTGGTTTGGAGCTGGCCAGACACTCGTCCAGAAGCAGCCGCAGTTTATTAGCCCAGTAGCTGTGGAAAGTTTCCAGGCTGGGCAGGATGCTCCAGCAGCAAGCCGGGGGGCGCGGGGTCCCCACAAGGCCCTCGCTACAACAGGAAAGCAAGGGCAGTACCCCAGGGACTACTTTTGAAGAGACGTCTCTCTTCAGCCATTTGTCCCCTCTGATGTCCCCTGTCCCACCAACAGCCCTCCTCAAAGGGCACGTAACCTCCAAGCTTTGTCCATTATTCTCCTTCCACTCGCGGACAGCAAAGGCGCGCCCGGCATTTGGGCTGGTGCTGGACAAACAGAATTGGGTCTCTTCGAAGAAAGTTTCCTACCTTCGCCACGAACCTGCAGCACAGAAGGGGTGGCCACGGCTCGTCCCTGCTGCGAGGAGCAGAAGCATTTCAGCGAGCCATGTTTAGTACGCGCAGTGCAGGGATGTTTATTTTTTTAACCGGTTCCATAGCTGCCACCTCTGCAAAGGCATCACATTTTGACTATTTCACAAGCCCCGACCCGGCCGGGTGCTGCACCCCGCGGGCGAGGGACAGCCAGCGGGCCTTGGCGCCGCTCGCCATTTTCTCTGGAGCGAAACGGCGATGCGGGGAGAGCCGGCGGGCTGCCGGGGAGGCAGCGCCCAGGCAGGGCCCGGCAGGTGTGCCCGTGGGAGGGCAGCGCGGGGGAAAGCAGCAAACAGCTTCGCTGGGGTATTTTAGGCTTTCTGCTTTCAGCCCGAGTGATCTGCGGGGCGCACCTCTGCTTCAAGAAGGCGGCCGTAAAGCATCCATCTGCAAAAATACCCCAGCAAACACAATCCTTCGCCCTCCCCCCCCGGTTTCTGCGAGCAGCATTCATTCCTTGCTCTTGCTGTAGATCCGGCATGCCGAGTCCTTTCTCCCCAAGAGTATTCTCCCTTTACAAAGCAAGATCATAAAGCAGTGACATAATCCAAGCTTGGCAAACACTTTTGCTGATGTTAAGCCAGTGCCTTTCGTGGTTCTCACTGCTGCTTTTGAGTCCACGATATAGATGGCGCAACCGGCTGATTAAATGTGCAGGAGCCTCCCAAGATACCGTTTCATTTGAAACGCTGACATTTATATTTGACATTCCAATAAGTGTAGGGCTTTTTTTTTTTTTTTAATTAGTTCTCGCAAGGGTGCAGGTCAGACGCAGCTACACAATGAAGTTCTCCATAAAATAGGTATGATTCAAACAGATGACTCCCAGCCAGACTTCCTAACCCATCTACTTTGTAGCAGAGCCTCGAAGCCAAATTAATTAGAGGCCACCCACAAGTAGATGTGAGAGGTGTAGGTGAATCTCTTTGCCCATTCATTCCCCGCCACATCTGCTGAGATCTCGACGTAGATGCTAAGGGTGAGTGGGAGGGTTTTGGTGCTAAATAAATGACTCAATTCCTTTTGTTTTGACACCAAAACGCAGTCAGCCAGCAAGGCCGAGCAGTAAACAATAGTAGTAACGTGGAAAAAAAAAGAGGGAAAAAAAAAAGACACATATATGATGCCTCAATGAAGAGGTGTGATTGTTGGCAAAAAGTGTCCTGTTTGAGTTTATGGGATGTACAGAGTCTTTTTATTAGGGATACTTTTTGCTATTAGCGTAATAAAAAAGGACCAATTGTTTCTGCCATCTGAGAAAACTCTTGGTGGAACAGGCAGAAATCCAGGAATAATTAAGAAAATAATAGTGCACACCCAACAAGAAAAACATTATTTGTTTAAAGATGAAGTCCCTCCAGAATACTTGGTAGTGATTGCGTTTCTTTCAAAAGGGGGGAAAAACCCTTCTAAATGAAAAGCAGCAGCCATCAGCTAGTTTCTAAGATCTCGAGTGGAAAAAAGCGCAGGGCTGTAATATCCTTAAGTGGTAAGACCTTTTCCGTTTTCACTGCTCTTATCAGCCTTTGCAAGTTGCAAAATAATAGTGTTTTGCCCTTACATGTTTCCATCAGAGGATGAGAAGCGCTTCACAAAGCATAATTAATTGAGCTTCACTGCTCACCTGTGAGAACAGAGCAATTATGTAGCAACACGGTTTGGGGTTTTTTATGCTGTTTGGGGTGGGGGTAGAAGTCGAAACTGCAACAGGAAGATTACGAACCCCCAAGTCAACAAGAGACTTCACAGCTTTGCCCACTCCCAATGACGGACGTGACAAACCTGGAAGTATCTGGCTTCCAGACCCGGGTTCTCCCTTCAGAAGGGACCACTTTGCCCCAGCATCACTTTTCCCCAGGCCTCAGCTTGCCGGCGCAAATTACCATCCCCCCAAGCTCTGACTCTTTAGATTCAAAAATCTTCAGAAAACCATGTCTCTAAACCACCCGTCTTCCCTGCAAGCGTGTTGTGGTACCAGCCTGCACCCAGGATCTGTGATGTGGGCCCCAAAATCCTGCTCCCATCACTCCTGTGCAACTGCGGGCAGGTGATGAAGCTGTGCCAGCCGCGCACGGGATCACGGCGAGGAACGTCTCCCGAGCCTGCGGGTCGGGGAAAGGAAAGCTGCGAATCAGCGTTTGTGGAGAACTCAGGTATAACAGTGATCGGGGGGGGGAAAAATTATAACCCTCAGCCTGGTATCATGTAGTGTGTGGACAGAAGCACACGCCAAATAACAAGAAATCAACTTTTACCCCACTAGGACTGAAAAAGCATGGTTTACACGAGGCCATAAACCACGGAGGGAAGAGGCAGTGGAAGGAGCCCGTTTGCACGAAGGGCACAACTGAGGTTCCCCAGCAATCCTGTGCATCTCGTGATTTATTTAAAATTTTTTTTCCCCCCGTTGAGGGTTTTCTTCTGCAGGCAGCTTTCGGCCGCCGCGGAGGCGCAGGAGCCCCGGCAGAGACGGCACCCCACGGCCCTAGAGCCAGGGGCAGGTGAACCCACCGCCCCGGGCGCCTCACAACCTCCCGCCTCCGCTTCCCCGGCCCCGGCGCCCCCCGCCAGGCTGCCCTCCGCCGGGCCGAGAGGCAGCCAGCCTCCACCCCCACGCGGGAACATGCCCACGGGGATGCTCATCTCCCGCCCCACCGAGGCCGGTACCGGCAGGCGCCCACCCGGCTCCCGGCGGGAGCATCGCCCCGTCCCGTCCCGTCCCGTCCCGTCCCGTCCCGCGCGGAGCCCGGCTGCGGCCGCCCCGCCCCGTGCCCGTCCCCGCGGCCGTCCCCGGCCCCGTCCCGCCCCGGCGGGCGGTGCTGCCGCCGCCCCCGCTCCCAGCAGCCCTTGCAACCGCCTACAATGAAATTTGCGAAGTTTTTTCGGTTTCGGCGCCATTTTCGAGTGGACTCGGAGGTGAGGAGGGAG
>VZTQ01014880.1:348651-397246 GCA_013400755.1 Pelecanoides urinatrix | reverse complement strand
ATTGCAGCATTCCAGTTATACAAGTCATCCCACCATGTTCCCATGATGGCAACCATGTCATAGTTTTCCCACTCCACAATGGCTTCCAACTCCTCCTGTTTGCTGCCCATGCTGCGTGCATTGGTATAGATGCACTTCAGTTAGGCTATTTTCCGCTGTGTAAAGAAATTACTAGCTGCAACATTAGAAAGAAAAGACAATATTAACTGAAACATTGCCAGAATATCTCCTATTTATTGGTTCTCGATAGTTCAGGTTGCCTGTAAAATAGAGTGAAACATGCAGGACTTGCATAATCCATAAATACATGGCAGCAGAACATACAAACCCATGCCACTATAGTACACGTGCAAGAAATGAGTGAATATAGATTTGCAGTCTCAATTCTGTAATCGTTTGTGCAATCTAATGTACACAGGAAGCAGCCAGTTGTCTCAAGCAACACTGTTTCTGCTGTTTCTGGGAGAGTCAACTTTGAAATTAGCTTTGTACTGCTTCAGTACAGAAGTTTTGACCTATCAGAAAAAGCTGAAATTCTCCAACAGCAAAGGCACATGAGCTAGCAGGGCACAGGTAGCAGGATGGTCCTTGGTACGCCAAAGAGCATGGTTACTGCAAGGTCTTTATCAGTGACAGAAGATGGGCTGATGAAGAAGGTCCTACTTTCCAGTGGAAGCAAAGTGTTCGGGTCATGGACAACACTAAAGATAAAAAGGCTTGTTTGACCCTGACAATCTTTCCAATGTTCTCCTATCAGACTGTCATGTGCAGGTTGTACTACTTGCATACAGCAACTGTGACACTCAAAGCATGGTAAGTACCAACATGTCCTGTAGTCACCTCAGCACTGCTCAGGGCAACACTTTCCTAACCACCTCTAGCAACAGAGCTAAAGCACCATAGCAATACTTTGCTACACTTCAAGAAAAGTTTTGTTTCTTTCCCATGCTGCTCTTAAGGGAAGCAATGCAACTTATCAGAAATCTCACAGCCACTTTTTCCTTTCTAGAAAAGAAGGAAGCTGTACTATCACCACCCTCCACTTTAGCCTCCAACACATGTCAATTAGTTCTAATCATCTTGAACATTGGGACTTACCACTTTTTTGATGGGATAATTGGGCACCCACTAGTGCTTGTATGACATGGGAACAGGATACTGCACCTTCCTAACCCCCCCAAAAAAAGAAGCAAGTTTGGAAAATACTGTCTCAGTCTGATAACCCAGAAGATCATTCTGCTTCTAGGTGGTGGCATATTTGAGCCCCTTTTGTTTTCAGGACAGTCTGACACATTCTAATGAAGAACAAAAGTCATGCTGCTTTGGCGGAGCATAGTCCTATCTACTGTTATGGGTTTTTTTTAAAAAAAGCCAGCTTTAAAGTTCTTTTTATGTCCTTTGCTAAGCTCCTCTCTACTAGCAGCAAGTAAAAATCACAGGAAGAGTCAAAATTATATGTGCTTAAAAGTGAAATGTCTGCTTCTACTTTGGCCACTCCTTATAGAGAAAAGCTTAGGATACCCAACATTCAGAAGATTTTTTAAAAAAAAAAAAAGAGAGGAGCAAACAAAGAAACAAAAAACCCATGTAGCTCTGTGGGGAGCCAGCAAGCAGGAAAGAACTTCAGAGCACTGCTAGTAAGAAGTAAACGTTGCTCACAAAAAGAGATCATACCAGTTTTTTACTGGTCACCATTGCAAGCACCTTTCTAGAAATGGCAATGTGCATGTTCATGTTAAACGTGTATATTGCTGACATAGTGGTGGGTCCTATTTAGCACCCTACAGAAATACCTGCACAGACACTTTGTGTGGCCAAGCCCACCAGTCCACCACAGCTGCAGTGTATTTACCATCTCTGCAGACATCAGCAACCCTCCACAGCTGGTTGCTTTGCCTGGCAGCTGGACTGAGGTAAAATAAATGGGAGCAAGCAGGTACAAAGCAGGAATTTCAGTGTGTAATAGCACAAGGACTAAGGAAATGGGGTTGACCTGACAGTCAGGCTACACAGTAGTAGGATTAGAGCAATGCTGTGTATTGAGGGTTTATAAGAGCTGTAATAGGAGGGCTGAGGAACTAGGAGAAAAGGCAAGTGGCCCAACTTTGGGGAGATGCAAGCAAGAGTTTTAGAATATGTAGGAACTTTGTACCAGTGCTCACAGTTTGATCTCCCCAGGATGCACATTATCTCCTTCAAAGCATTTATTTCACAATATTAACCAATTGATTGGTACAGTATCCCCGTTCACTGCAGCAGGAAAAGCTTATCTCTGTTGTGTCAACATGGAAACCAATTCAAAACAATCACAACTTCTCAGATACCACAATTACAGGATACGGTAGCAACTAGAATTAGTACTCACCAGGACTAACCTCTAACACTCTGCTCAAGCCACCCTTTTTCTTCCTTCAGAGAAAGGAATACAGGTCATCAGGAAGATCAATTATACACAGCTGCCCCATCACCACCACCAATGGCCGTAAGTAATCCACAGCTGCTGCCTAATAAAGCCAAGACTTAATCAGAGAGTATGAAACCCAAGTCCCCTTGAAATAATAGCAGAACCCTTAAGGATGTTTGTGGAATAGAGACTTTGTCTGTGCTTCTCAGAGTTCATCTGTGACGTATATCTGATCAAAGTTTTAGTTCATGAGCAAATGCATGACAATAGAATAAGATGTTTGTCCATCCCTTTCTGATTTTGCAGCATTCCTGGAGCAGTGATGTGTGGGGACACTGACATATTTGCCGCTAGTTAAATCTTTGTTCCCTTCTTTAGCCCCTTGTAGAAGCGCTTGTGGCGCAGGAACCACTCAGGAAACAACAGGGTGCTGCATACACGTCAGTCCTCAGCTTGGGAAGGTGATTGCGGACAAACAAAAATGCATGACATGGGTACAGGCTCCTGACAGCATAGCTTTTCAAGCCTCAAACTCACCAATTCAGTTACTTAAAATGCTGTCCTCGAGGTACATGAACACCACCTATGAAACACAGTCAGGAAAACATAGATTTGGATCAACCCCTGTTGCTACAGAGGCCCCACCATCTGTGTTTGATACCAGCTCAAATCTCTCTATGTTGTGGAATAGAGACTTCTCTATGTTTGGAGATCAGGAGGTCTCAAAGCACTGGATGGGTATGGCTCCAAACCATGTGTATGGGGGCAAGGGGACAAAATGTCTATATGGTTTTATAGTCATCCATGGATGAAAGCAAGAGGATGACACAGTGCCTTGGACAGGATTCCTTGACACAGAAGGTCCCTTTCAGACTCTGTTTCTCTGTTTTCATGCTTAGGTTTGTATTTGCACAAAACCCCACTGACCTTCATGATGTTTTTATTTCTGCTTAGCTATTCCACGTGCTTAAAATGTGCCTACAAGGACATTGACTTTGGTCACAGGCCCCCACAGAGACCCTTGATGTGTGTGTCCATGTGGGAGCATCCTGGAAAGATGAGATGAATGAGCTATCAGAGAGTGACATTAGCATACTGGAAATCCCAATGAGCCCACTCTTATGCTGTTAAACTACAGCAAACTGAGGACACAATTTTCAAATACAGCCTCCCCAGGAGACTTCACGTGCTTTATATTCTTCAAACCTTGTCTTGTTGGGGAAATTTAATTTCACAGTAGGCTTGCTAAGACAGTGGTGGGGAGGGAACCTAACATTTTTCAGCCCTTCTAAAGGAGTGTACATTCACATCACAGCTTTGTTGTTCTGTCCTTTCCAGAGGACCTAGGAGTCCAGTACATCTGGGCTCACAAGACACAGCCTTATTTTGCTCTGTCTTGCAAGAACCTGGCCAAAAAATGCCCCATTTTATGTAGTACACCTATTAAATCTCTGCATAGAGGATGGCATAGGTAAAGCATGAAGCCATGGCTCATTTTCCATCCTGTAAGTGACTCTTTCCTTTTTCTACACCACAAGTCTAGGAAACCAGGCTGCTGCTGCCGAGATGAACACTGGGGTGTACAGAGAAAAAGTTATTGCGTGATGGACTTGGCTCCACCAGCACTTCTCCCCCTGTTCCCCAGCAGCAATACAAGGGGCAGAAAGCCCAGCTTTAGAAATGTCTCATCTTGTCCACACTTAAACTTTTCCTTTAGCAGATAAGTTCTGGATCTGCCCTTGCTTCCATCCCACATCTTGACTTACTCTGTGAGGGAGCTTGCAGCAGAGCCTGAGCGAAGTTCAGCGTTTGGGGACAGCTGCACTGGTTTCAAATGGAGCCACACGCCCATGTAGGCCAGATTAGCTCCTCTGCCAGCATCAGTACCTCTTGCCCCATTGCCCAGGACATCTCCTGGGCTCTAACCATACCTGTCCAAAATGCCCAGTCCTGCCACTCAAAAAATTATCACCAGCTGACATGTAATATAGTTACATTTTCCTACATTACAGGGACATATCTTTCTCTGGCTCTCTTCTGTCTTTTATGAAAGAAAAAGAGAGGAAATGAGCCCACAACATGTATCATGCTGCATTTAAGCAGAAACAGAAGTACAAAGCCTCAGGAAGAGAGTCTCTTTCCAATTAAAGACAGTTCCATTCTGCTTCCTACACGCTATCTCTCAGTTTACCTCTAAAGCCGTGTACACCTCAAATGCATTTCAGAATTGGGCATGATTTCATGAGAGTCAGGAGACCTGAAATCTGTTCCTATCCCTGCCACTGAACTGTGGTCTTGGTTGGGTCATTTCCCTTCTCTTTCCTCTTCTCTTTCCACTTTTTTGAGATAAAATTCTTTCAATGACTTGCTCTTCCAGGGGATAATTTCACTGACAAGCTCTGCTGCTGAATGGAACCATCATTCCCACTGCCTTACTCGTAAAATCTGCATAGCTGTGAGCAAACCATGGCATTGACCCTGGTTAAAACAACATGTTTTTTTTCTGTTTTGGGAGTGCTAAGGGCTTGTGCTGGGGGAAGGACAAGGGCAGGGAGCAAAGGCAGAAAACTTGTCCTGCGCCTTGTCTGACAGGAGCTTGTGGAAAGACTGCTCACACCCATGGTCTGCAGCAAGAGGCAACCTCCTAACCTGCCCGCTCTGAGCTGCTCTCAAACTGGAGCTCACAACCAACGAGCCTGGACTCTGCCTGGTTCAGAGTTTTCTGCTTTATACTGTGCCTCTATGATGCACTCTTGGAAAAAATAAGGAGCCACAGCTGGGTTCAGATAACCATATTCATGCACCCTGAAAACATACCTAGACCCAACACTTTCTGGTGACTGACAGTCAGCACCTGGAGAATGTTCCCAAGCTGTTGAGGTGCATAACCCCTTCCCCATCCCCTCTGTTCACTGAAGCACTGCCGAAGAGGGAAGAAAAGGAACAAGCACAGGGGAACCATGCTTGAAATTGGACAAATCCAAGATGTACTTCAAAGGCTTCACAGTACCAGACAGAAACAGTACAGTTCAGATGTATTTAACATCATGTTAATACTCAGCCTCACACCCTAATGAGAAGCAGTGTGGCATTATTTATTCATTCTAAAATAATTTACTTCTGTGATGGTGAGACTGAACTATGGCTCCAGCAGAATCTTATTTTTCTTACCAGCTGTAATGAAGTTGGTTTCACAGGAGCACTCTCCCGGTTGTAATGAGCTGCCTGTCTCCTGCCACTACAATCCAGTGAGAGAAATAAGACCAGCTGAAAAATACGTTGTACTTTGATCTGTCTCAACAAATCAGTTCAAGAGCTCTAAAACAGAAACCCCAGAGAGAGGGAAGGGGAAGAGGAGAAGTTCAAGCAGGGAAGTTTTAAAGCTGTGTTTGATTTTTTTTCACTAGAGCTGTGGTAGTTAAAAAAAAAATTCACATCTGTCCATCTTTTTTGAGCTTTCTCAGCTCTCTCAGGTGCTACTACACTCCAAACTTTGGACAACTTTATTTCAGTGATAACCAAAAGAACAAGTATAAATATTTCTCTCTCTCTCTCTGTCTCTCTCTAAAAAGCCTGACATCTTGAAAAGTCAGGTTCTATAAGCTGGTTGAGTTGGATTTCTCCTGTTGCAAATGTATCAACAACCCTGTTATCCACCTCTTAGGAGAAAAAATGAATTGAGCAAGAAAGTACAGTAAGAGAAGGCAGGGGTTGAACCACATGTTTTGCTCCTTGCCTTTGAAGTTAAGATGCTCTGAATGAGCAAGGCATGAATCCTACCTCTGGGATTCATCCTGCACCCCCCTTTGCAACACTGGGGATGAGGAATTCATTACAGCCTTGAGCACTACCACGCTGATGTCTCCTAGTTTTAACATCAGCTATATGAAGGAACTTCATATTTCTCTTGCACTCTTTTTGTTTTCTGGGTTTTTTTTGTTGCCTGCTAACTTACTGCATGATCTTGGTCAAACCCCTTCACCCAAGTGGCTCCATCTGCTAAGAAACGATAAGGTTAGCCTCCTTACAGAGGGAGTATACAATGAAACACCTGGGGAAAATTATTATCAAGAGTTTGGTGCTATTGGAGGGGGTTTCCTACGTGATCAGCAGTTCCCCTAAAAGAGGCTAGAAATTTTAAGACTTTCAGTAAAAGAGAACAGGAATTAGCAGGAAAAAGCAGATTTCAGTCATGAGGCTCCACATTATCAACAACCAAAACTATCCTCATTTTCCTGTATGTCAATGCTATTTCAAGATACCAGCACACACTAGAAGTTGAATCTGTGCACGAAGATGGCCACAGATGTGCAAACCAGGGACGCCTTACTGTAAGTTCATGGCTCTAGCTCACACTAGTATTACATTGTGTAAAACAGAGAATTGTAAGGACTTTGTAAAACTAGTCCTGAGATGGCAGTTTTCCTGTCCATCTAGGTTTTGTAATGGACAGCTCTACTGCACACATTCAACCAGAATGCTCTTTCAAAGAGACATGCCATTTAAAGTCACATTTGGTATCTTGTGTATTTTAGACAAAAGCGTATTAGTTAGCCTGAGTGCCAACAGTATGTAAGATAACTTATGTTAGGGAAAAAATATATTTTCCAGTGCATTGGCTATTTTTATACTTCTAATACCACATTCTGTTTCCAAGAGCATTTTGTAGCTATGAAAACTGTTTTAAAGAGAAAAAAACCTCACAACATTTTAAGTTTAGGAAATTGTGAATTTAAAATCTACAAAATTCAGGGATAAATTCAGAGATGGTGACAATGCTTCAAAAATAACTTTTCCCTCCTCTTCTAATTGGTGTTCAATGGTCAATGGCATTTTAAGAAAAATGCACAGCTGAGAAAGCACACATAAGAAGGAAGAAATAAAAATGAGTGAATAAATAAAAAGCATTCAAGTACAACACTAAATTAGCTAATTATTTACACTTGTCCTTGTTAGTTTGGATGTTTGCCACTATCTTATGTGCACTGGTAGCAGAGGCGTAACAAAACTGGAACACAAGACAATTTTAATTAGCTAGGTTTTCAAAAGGACTTAATGTCGGTGTAAAACAACCCTACACACATCCTACCTCTTTCTATAGAGCCATGATGGACATGGTAAGGGTCAAAAAAATGCTGCTACCTTATATAGTAGCATCCAATGCATTAAACACAAGTGTGTCCCAGTGCCGCTCTCACCCCCCATAGCTTGCAGCCTAACATTTCCGAGGGGAGCCAAAGTTAGGGCTCTCCGAACGGTGGAGCGAGCTTATGTTTAAAAGCAAAGAGAAGCATGGCCGGAGGCCAGCAGCATGCCTGCGCAGGAGCCCCTCAGACCTGCCTTGCCACCACTCCACTGGCTGAGCTGGACCCGTCAAGACATCGCTCTGGTTTGCAGGAGAGCACACACCTTTGGGGAGATCGTGTTCACTCTGACTGAGATATTGGAAAAATAACAGTGGCAAAGTTGTTCTTTCCATTCCCTAGAGGGCTCTGCTCCTTCTAAAAGCCAAGCGTGTGCAATATTTATACTGGTCATATCAGCTTCCTTCTGCGCTGGACTTTGCCAAGCCGTTATCGGCGCTGGCTGGGAGGAGGCAGCGCCGGCTGCTGAAGCGCAGCTCCAGATTCCAGCGCCGCAGGCACGGGGGGCTCTGGTTTGGCTGCTGTAAGTAAGCAAGAAACAAATGCAGGATTAAGTGTCGCAGCAGATCACCGAGCTGGACGCCTGCTTTATTGTGACTCTGAGCTTCACAGGTGCCAGGATGGCTCAGTCCACACAAGTGGTGGACAGGTCGCGTAACTGCATGTCTAGGGCCATCAGCATTAGGCACTATTTGCAAGCTAAGTGTGGATGTGAACCAAGGCTGACTGACAGGAATGTGCATCTGTTGAGGCAGTTGGGCCCGCAGATGACATTCGTTGCTATCTGAAAGCCACCGACAACATGGGTCCCTGCTGTCAGGGTCTTAACTCCTGCGTAGGCTGGCGTGGGACCTGGATTCTCTTACAAGCCGCCAGCCACCACTTCACTCTGAAATGGACCAGCTGAGAAGCCAGACACAGATAAATGACTGTTGAGGAGAAATACGGTGGGTAATAGGCTAAAAACCAGAATGGTTGTGACCCTTGGTTTTCTGGGATTCACAGACACAGTGCACTGAATTGAAAGCCCGTGGTCCCTTATCTGTCAGCGGCAAAGATCACATCCCAGCACTTCCCCTTGGTCTTCCCACAGCTCAAGATTTTACTAATTCCGAAGAAATAAGTCATTCTGTGAGAGAGCATCCCAGACCTTCAGGCCTTTTCTCCAAGTACTACCCATGAGACAGACTGCACTGATTCATTTTAAAAAGGCTGTGCTCCACTTTGGTAAAATATTGGGGGGTGTGGGGGAGTGTGTTTTAACGATAGCACAGGGCGTTGGCAATCCAGTAGCTGTCATTGGCCTACGTGGAATGATTCCTATGCCCTGGGTATCATTTATCCCACTTCTCACTGTCTAGAAGTTAGACGTCAAGCTGCATTAATTATCTCGGCTCCCCTATTGTCAATAGAGAGAGGAACGGGGACTTGCACAGAGCAATTCATTCCACCCTAGAATATTGCATCCTCGCAGATCTCTGTAAAGGATATGTCTTTATCATGAAAAACTGAGGATAATAGCTCTTCTTCTAATGAAAGCAGCAGCAGCAAAGGGAAATATTCTTTGTTGGTAGCACAGGTTGAGAATCTCTAATGGTGCCTTTTCTGCCTGTGTTTCTGTGTGAGCTTAAAAGATCAGTCCTCTCCCACAGAACCAGTCCCATAGTGTGGTTATTAGCATCTGTTTCATCTCCCTTCTGGATCTCAAGGGTGCCAGAGCGTTAGGCATCCTTTTTCTACTGATCTTATACATATTGCTGATATTAGAATTGCCCTCCCTGGCACCTTGTGCACGGTCACAGCTGGATTTTTCATGCTTCCACTGTACAAAGAGCACTACACCACTGTCCGTAATAGGTACAGAGGGCAGGCAGCCAGGGTATGACCTCATTTGCAAGCCATGTTGGTATCAGGTCACACACGTCTCTCACACTGGTGCTGGCGAGCCTTCACAAGCAAGCACGAGCGCAGGCTCCTCACTTCAACCAGCAGCTTCAGAGACTTTGCCACGCTGATCTCCAGGGGCTCAGCTCACATGCCCGAAGCATACAGCAGCATGTTATCTGCTCTGAACCATCTTGCGTGCTCCCAAAAACTAGCCGCCATCACACCTCTCCCACTGAATCTGCAAGCCATTTATTTTCTGTGTATGACGTTTAACACCAACTCCCAGCAGTTCAGGCTTATTTACGTGGAACAAAACTGGGCAGCACAAAGAGGAAGGGAAAAGGGAAAAAAATGCAGTAAAATTACTCTTTTAACCACTCATATGTGTCTCACAGAGTTCATCACAGCTGAGCTGAGCAGAAAGGCCTTGGCACTGCAGCTTGCTCTCAGGTATTTCTGCTGCTTTTGAATGCAGAAGAAATTTTCAGTTCTCACAAAAAAAGCGTATTTCTTTGCACAAAAATGGTTTAAAAGAGCCACTCGTACCTTTGTAGTTAAACCTCACCCCCTGCTTTAAAAAAAAAAATGCTTTATTGATGAGAAGAATGGCCATAAATTACAGTTATACCAGAAGGGTCTTGTGTTGGATGAGTGGTTTGGAAAAATCGCAGCTTCCCTTTACACACTTGTACTTGGACAATGTTAGTTACTCTCACTAACAGACATTTTCGCTCAACAGATACATACATCTGTTCAGACAATTAGCCTTCCCACTCAAAAAAAAAAAAAATTGATCCAAACCCCAATTATTTCTTAAGCAAAGAGGGGCAATGCTTCTAGTTCTGTACCACAGAACAACTGCTGGAGAGCAAGGCAGCTTTCTAAAAAATACAGCCCCAGTCCAGGGGAGCATAGAAGCACATGAATAAATAACAGAACAACTCTCAGATCAAAATTTTTCCTATGCTGTATGAATGCTTCATGTCCAGAGCTCATTCCACTGCTGTGCGACAGCTCTGATGTCTGCAACATCTTTATTCGCACATCAGCAGTAACCCCTTCCACCACATTCCAACTACATATAATCTTCAAGTCCCAATGGACTGGGAAGATAAAATCTGTTCGAGAAATACTTAAAGCAGACCTTTTTTTCTGCCTCTCCATCCCCAGGACAGCAGGAAGGATCCAGATTTATGCAAGCATCCAGATTTACCCGAGTGTCTTCCATATAATTTGGACCCCTTTGTAGTTTCTGAAACACTCCCTGATAATTTCAGCCTAGTGGAAGATGGCAGTGAGCCCCATGACATGTGGTTTTCTGATATCCATGCCAATAAAAGAAGCACCAAGCTGTGCATAACCCATAGTCATGGGAATATGTTGCCCAACAGGCTTACGCACCCAGCAGGAAGCAGGACTGTGGATGCCTGGAGCAGTTCTGCATTACAGCACGCTCTGTGTCTCAGTGTTTCATCTGTGCAGATGAAGCAAAATGAAAGAGTGGCCATTAACACATGCAGGAGCTTGGTTCAAGTGCCACATGCGAGCTTCATGCAAATGCATTCCTGCTTGGTCTGCATGAGGAAAACCCCACCTCAAGCTTAACTGTAGTCAAGACTTGACCCTCACTGAAAATTTGGGTCAGGGAGATTCTGGATGCTGGCTGGCCTCCATTTTTCTTACTGTTAATGTGATTAACTGAGAGTGTACGTGTGAACTGTTATTTATAGGAAGCTTACAAATATCCAGCACTTTGCTTTAAGGTCTGATCTCCTGGCCTTTACAACGGGTGGCACAGTCTGAAGTGTTGAAAGCAATTTCTTATTTTTTTCCCTGTTGACATACTCTCTAATGTATTTGAGAATTTTTTATCTCAAGGCCAGAATTTGTCCAGATTTACCATTTAAGGTTTGATCTCAATCTCAATTTTTTTCCCTCCTTGGTTCTTAGATAAGATCATTTGTTGTGCAGATAACTGCGTGAATTTTTGCACATCAGAGGATTGTACTGTGACCGCCCACCTCCTGACATCATGTCCCATGACTAAATCGTGCCCTCAGTGAATCAGCAACACTTGGAAAACAGGAGCATGGTTCATGAGAAATTTTGTAAAACCTTTGCTTTTAATTGAAAGGCTTTAGAAAATACCCAAACAATTCTTTTTTCTCCATCATGAAAATTTTTACTCACATACATACGCACAGAAGCCCTTTTCCCCCACATCTCCACCTGGCATAACTTTGATCCTGGTGAGATCAAAGTTAAAGGGAGCTAAGTAGAAATTTCCAGTCTTATCTCCTATCAATTTATTTGGTCTTCCTATCACACTCAGTGGCCCAGTGCCTACTACCTAAAAAAAAAAAAAAAAAATTACCAAAGGATTTCATGTACGTCTGTTTTCCATGCAGATAAAAGCAGCTTTTCATGACAGTGGAGATGATCTGGCATAGATTTGCAAGCAAAACCTGGGTATGGCAAAAGCCTTGATTCACACCCATATGATACATCCTCAGGGTTAAAAAAAATCACGTAGCCTTGGGAACTGTGAAGTCTGCTTTATATCTCAAGATACACAGCACACTCGGAGGGGACCTTTTTAAAGCATTCCTCTAGGGGTATATTTAGTAGAGTGCAATGGAGATAATTTCTGTGCTGGGGAGCATATATCGTTGTTATAACATGATCTTCTACTTACATTTCCTCTTTACAACTGTCTTTTGTAAAACTGCACCCACAACATAAAAGGCAATTTTTTTTTTACTTAGTTTCTTAAATCTGCAGCCTCCAAAATTATTCCTTAAAACCACAAGGATGAACTGAGATGTAGTGCCTCGTTAAGCGTGTGTAGGTTTGCAGCTGATCTCTCCAAGTGAAAACCGGGGAAGAATTCAATACTGCTTTTCAACAACCCATCCATAAGTTTACCCAGAACACCTGTTATTCTTTGGCTTGAAAGCTAATCTCAGGTGCTGTCTTGCAGTTTATTCCTTAATTTCTGCATCAATTAACCTCTCTTAAGTCAGTGACAAAATATTATAAAAAACGCTCTTAGTAGCAACTACACCTGATGCTCAGAAAAGCCAGGACTTTTGACATGAAATAGCAGATTATATACCAAAAGCCACCTGAAAAAAAAAAATTCAATTATTATCAACTAAAGCAAACAGCTCTTAGCACAAAAGCATTGCTTGTGCATAATTAACCTTTACAACAATAATGAACTATTGTATGCTACAAAGAAGAAATGAAAGATGATGAGAAGATCATGAGGCACTTCCCATTGGAAGGTTTATTTCACCCTCAACATGGTGTTACATCCTACTCTGAATAGCAGAACAAGCAGCTGTGTAAGGCCAATTGTAGTTACTCATGCAGTCAGGGGCATTTGACACTAAACAAACTGAAGAAAATTAACCCAAGGTTAGCCTCACCTCCTCCTTCTGATCCTTAGAGGTTTTATTACAGGATGGACTCTGCCAGGTGATACCAATTTTTTTTTTTTTTATTTGCTTATTAAGTATTGGGTAACAAATATCGCTTCACAGAATTGCCATACTTGGTCAGGTCAGAGGTTCAATTCCCAGTCCAATACTCATCTCTAACCGTGGCTGGGGAAAGGTTTAAGAATGGGGCAATCATATGGCGACATTTCTTAGGCTGTTCTCTGTCTCTGTGAGCTAGACACTGGCTGCCTGTATTTAGCAGCCTTCAGTACAACTTCTTCTCTGACCTTGTCCACCCATTTCTGAAAGCACACCTAACGTCCTGCAGCAAGGAATGCCACAGGTTGTCTATATACTGTATAGGGAAAAAGAGCTGCTCTTCTGTTTTCTTTGTTTGGAGACTGCTGTTTTAATGAGCAATGTTTTTTTTCTCGTATGTCTCCTTGTCCTTATATCAGGAGAGGTAATGAGGAGTCATGCCCTTCCACAGTTGGTAGGATATTGTAAAAAGAGCCAGAAGAGCGGGGTTTTATTTCCCCCTCTGACATGCACTGGAAAGCAGTATTTTTAGCAGTATTCCACCCAAAGCCTAACTCTGCAAAACATATAGCAGTATAGCAATATTTCATGCCACTCACTGAATGCTGGGCCAACCATCCTCACACACTGTGTGGCATTAATTATTTAACCATCAGTCCACTGCCTCAAAGGCTTATTATATCCACTTTTCTGAAGAATGAAAGGAACCAGCAGGGAACAGAAAAAATTCTTACAGCAAACCTGGGGCAGAAATTCAATTAGAAATGGGGATCTTTTGCCCTGTTTTGGGAGCAGGCATCCCTAAAACTGCTGCATCACCCATATTACGGTGGGCACAGGTGATGTGCATGCAGTGAGGCTTCGCCTCTGAAACACTCACGGCATTTCTATTGCTTGCCACACAGCTTTAAGTAGTGCTTGAGGCTTGTAGGATTGCTGTTGAAGCACTAGTCACAGCTTGGCTAAATGTTTGCCCTAAGCTGGCCACTGCCTAAGACTGCACCAGAAATGTGTTTTTAGACAACATGAGCTAAGCAGGTGTTGAAGCTGTGAGCATTTCTAAAGTATAGGCTTAAGCATGAGTCGCATATTCTTCAAGACGAAGGGAACTAGTCTCCCTCTTCCTTGCCAGTCAAGAGAGGAGCCCTGGCAGACAGCACGTCAAAGCTCCCAGCCCTGGCCGGGCACCCCCTCCACCAGAGCCCCTCCACTGGACGTTAAGGGAGGATCCTCCCCAGTTATCCCAAAGGGGCAACACATGCCACAGCTCAACAGCCTTGTGAACGGGAGGGCTGAAAGGACACTGAGCAGTGCACATTTTGCATCGCTTTTGGGAATGCCGGTGGAAGAATTGCGTTCAACACTCAAGGGCCGTGCCAGGGTGGGTGGCCACGCCACAGAGCAGCTAACAGGGCAGAGACAGAGATGCTCTGGGCACGGCCTCCCTGCGCATTTCCATTCCTTGCTGCTGGGATAATTGATGCAGTCTTCCTTCAGTTCAGGAAGCTGTTCACACAGAGTTAAACAGAAACATAAGGGAATACAGTTTTGGAAGGAAATCATTGACTTCTCGGGCAGCACAAAGGGCAAAACAATAGCAAATGGCATCTGGCTTCTGTTAGGACGTACAGCCTCTGCAAATTACAGCCCAAATGAATTAGACCCTTCCAAAAGGCTCATCAGTATCATCTGATGCAGTCAGCTTAATTCAGGATATGCCTCTTTGGTTTCTCAGTGCAATATAAATTAAAAAAACAGTGGCAAATTAAATATGTATGGGGTCTTGGGAGAACTTTCCATCAGCTTCAGAGTCTAAAAAAGAAGGAGAAAGCAAAACACAACTACCAAAGAAGTATGCAGCAGGTGAAGGGAAACTGCAATGAACAGCCCCTAGTACCACTCAGGTAAAGGGAAACTGCAGTGAACAGCCCCTAGAACTGCAATAGGGCTGCCACAGAGGGGCTGCCCGAGCCTGCCGAATTCGAAGGGAAGACTATAGAAAAACAAGCCCACTGTGACAGAGCAACCGCATGGGAGAGGAACATGTCCTGTAAATCATTTCATTACTACAAGCTGGACTCTGAATTCAAGGTGACCAATTGCTGAGTTGCTTGAACTAAGTTTCGCCAGGTGAGTCGAATAGCACTCCTCTTATGGAGGGTGCCTACAAAATATTTTAAAGGGCTAAGAAAAAAGCACCGAGCTTCACCTACCCACTTTGGTTTCATGTATTTGCAGGTCACTTCTTTCTCCTCCTCCTCACCTTCTAAGAATGCCTTAATACTGAAACATCTCTATTTTAACAGCAGAAGGCTGCTAAGCAATCCAGCTCAGAACAATTTTATTGATGTATAAAAAGTTTAGGACAAAGACTTAAAAATATTCTATGATTAAAAAAATAAAATTAGAGAATAATTTTGTGCTTCACTTGATATAGAAACAGAATTACTTAATAGTCTTCAAATATAAATTCTTCCAGAGTAAAGCAAGTATGTGCGCCACCACATGGGATGTCTCCCCCATGTATACGATACCTTAATAATTACGGCATTCTCCACTGAGGGAGATCAAATTCAGTTTTCTCTTATGCCTAAGGAGATTCAAACTCTTTGGAGAGTGAGACAATCAGAGGATGTAGGCCATTTTGGAGTTGGTGACTGTGACCTCCTCCTGAAACTGCCCAATTTTACATAAAAAGTTGAAGTCTCATTTCAGCAGGAAGGTGCATGGATGTGCAGGTAGGTGCTGCTGCCACAAAGCTGAGAGAAGTCAGTCAGCGGGACCCCTGCTCCCACAGCTATTTGCATGTTTTAAACGAGCTGGCCATTGAATGGGCAGAGATGGGTAAATCATGGGAATTCATGGCCATGTCAATCATGGGATATGCTGTTTGCCAAGGGGACATGACAAAAAGTGGCACAAGGACATGAGGAAATTATACTTTACAGAAGCAAGATTCCTAGGCTTTGCTTTCTGACTCCCTTCCCCATCGCTACTGAGAGCATCTACATCCCAGTTGGTCATCGATCTATGATGCTGAGGGTGGATTTTTTTTTACCAGGCAATTCATTCATAGTTCTCTGACAAGAAGGAAGATCAATAAGGTAGCAATAGTGCTTCAGAGAAGAGAAGAAACGGGACTTAAACATAGTGATTACCAAAGGGTCTCTTCACTCCAGACATCGTGTGCACAGAGATTCACCCCCATCCCTGCTCGTTCAGCCTGGCTTAACACAACCTGTCCTGTGCAAGATGACCTGCAGGTCTTTCCTGCTGGACTCTGGAGCCTTAACAGAGAAGGACAGCCATTCATTCAGCCATCCATTCAGCCATCAGTCATTCAGCAGCAGTAAACCTGATTATGTGTCATTACAGTAATGCTAGGAGAGAAACCTCCATACTATATAAAACATTAAAAGGAAATAAGCCATACAATGCAGGGCATCTGAAATGAGAGCTCAGGGTCACAGGCAAAATTCAAATGCAGTATCTTGATTTAAAAAAGGAAAAAAAAAAAAAAAATCAATCAGTAGGGTCTCCCAAGGTATTTCACCTCTAATTGAAGAGTGAATTGTGTTTACTTACCTGCTCCTGTTCTTGACTGTCTCTCAGCAAATGAATCATGATTACACTACATAAAATTCAGTGCTTGGCTTTCTTATGATCCCATAGGACTGGATTCCACACTTTAAGACACGTGTAAAAAAAGACTGAACTCTGAAAGATATCTGTTTGTTGTATAGAAGAGAAAAATATTTGTTTTAAATATGGGTTGTAGCCCTTCTAGTTCCTCCTTCCACAGCTGAAGTGCATAAAGGAAAGGCCACCCATCTTAAAGGTAAAATAAAAGCTGTTTCACATTCAGATGAACAATGGCCAAGGGTCTTGTAGGCTGCTGTACAAGGCATACCCAAAATCGTACTATGACACATACAGATTTTATGCACAGAAGGATCTCAGGCTTTTTCATGACACGTATGCATAATTCTGGAGTGCTCAACTCCTACCTATTTTAAAGGTGTTCAAAACTGACCAAAATTCAGCTTAAGACAAAAATGACACAGGCTTTTGTCTGGTAAACACATTTGTGACTCAAATGTTGTCATCATTGAAGCGGAATGAGGAACTCCGTGCAGCATTTATGAATGAAGAATAATTTATCAGAACAAGCTGGGAATTTGAGTGAATGTGGACGTAATAATAAGAAACACCACAGGAATTAAAAAAAGTTCTAAAAATTTCTGGCAAACCACTGTGCTGTATGTTTTAAGAGCCAAACCCCCAAACATATTCATCCCCACTACTTGAACATGATGGATTCTTGGGTTGCCATCTTTTTGTTGCAAAATGGCTTTAGAGCTGGACTACCAATAATTGGGTAGAGTATCTCTGTGTAGCAGAATTGCTGGGTGCTGTGGCTGCTACATCAGTAGCAACTGATCTTCCCGCCAGCGGATGGAAGATCATGGGACATCTATGCCTTCTTATTTACAACTGTTGTATGGCCTCTTGAAGAGGTATGACTTAGTAGAGGCTTGTAGCAGTGGTGAATTGTGTTTGTAACGTCACTGGCCCTAGGGATTGGAAAAGCACAAACTTAGTTTAAGATGATCTAGTACATCATTCATTGAACACTTTCTGGGTGTCTATGCTACAATTTCTAAGTGGTCTTAGCTGTTATGGTACTGCATGCTAAGACACAGGTATGTTGCCTTCTCATCAAACTCCCATAAGCCCATTAAGCGTCATTCCCCCCTTAGCTTCACCTGGAACAAGACAATGCAGAACCAAAGGGAAGTTCACTCACTCAGAAACAGAGAGGAGACCAAGCAGGTGGTAGAAACATGACCTTTCTCCATGAGGTCAAATAGCTTTATTGTGATTAAGCACTACAATACAGTATATATCCATAAAAAAACTCTATAGTGTATATAAATTATTCCTTCCATTCAGTAATTCTTTTTTTGTTTTTGTTTTTTTTCATTTCCATTTCAGCTTTGGTACAATGTGATTTTATTATATTTTTAAATACTTTTAGCTTCACAAACTCAACACAAAGTACAAAACTAATCCGAATTGGGGATATTACAATCTACACAGTGGTGTTCAGTGGTAGGAAAAAATCTTACCTCAATGAATTCATGTCACTAGCTAAGCTATAAAGGCATACCTAGCAGACATGACAAAAATATGCACCATTAACCAGCAAACATTTTTTTTTCAAAATTTATTTTATTTTTATTTTTTTACAGATTTTTCCAGCAGCAAATCACTTGAGCATAGTCAGTTCTTATGTCCTCAACTGATTATCCTGTTGTGTTCCTCTTCATTTGAAGGCCATGAGTTATTTGTCAAATAATGCACCACTATCCTCATATATCCACACTAAGCCACAGCGTCAGTACTTGACCTGCCACCCTGCATTATTAATGCTCGCACAGTTTGTCCTGCAGCTGGCAGAAATAACTGGAACGTTATTGGAGGGGCAGTGTGGGGCAATCAACCGTAGGTTGTTCTGTGGGGCAGGAGGTATGACATTACAGTAGACAGGCATTCCAGTGGCTGTAAGTGTTCCTTGACCTGATTGATTAGGTAGCATGATTGGTTGTTGATATGATTGTTGCGGCAATCCTTGAGAACCCTGGGTCATTGGCACCTAGGTAGGAATACGGAAATACGTAGGAAAAAAATAGTAATTAGTAAACAAATTAAAGTAGATCCCAAGCATTCCGATCTTCCTTCTAGCTGAATTTGAATATACAACATGTTCTGCCAAAATGTGTTGTTCTCTGCTCCTCAGAACTGGTCTCATCCCTGAGGATCTTCTTTTGTTGGAGAAGGGTTAAAGAGAAATCTCTCTGCTCCTGGGTCTAGAAAGTGGCTCTGTCATGATCTAGATGAATGTGGATTTCTGGGATCAGTGCAAACAGAAGAATCAACCCTGGTATATCTAGGCCATCTAAAAGGTCTAAACCTCTAGACTGATCATTAACCTTTAAAACACATTTTCTGAAGACCTAAGGGGAAAATTTTACCCACAAGCAATTCCCCCGTTTCCATCTGCGTTGCTGTAGTGTCTTCAGAGAAGCCAAGGGAAAAGATGAACGGCTGCTCAATTGGTGCAAACTATTAAATGAATTAGATGTCATTTAGTTTCTTAACTTTCCAGAGGGACCAGCAGGAAACATAAGCACAGGCCACCTTGTAGGCTCTCACAGGCTCTTGGCATATCTCACAGAATCCAGGTATAAAGTTGGGGAAGTATGTCTGGGTAATTTAGGGACTTGGTAAAAATCAAGCCACTTCCCCCTCCCCAAAACCCAATAAACACAAATCTCTTTGTGATTATTTTTAACTGGATCAGGCAAAACCCTCAACTTCATTACAGGAAACAATATTGCATTGGCAAAAAAAATGAACAGTGGTTTTTTTTTTTTTAATTCATTTTCTTCACAGGAAGAAGTATAATTCCTTCATTCTTTGTGACATTTTACCCGCACTGCAGGCTGTAATAAATAGTTCATTTAAAGTATTCCCAATTCAAAATGAAAATCGGGAGTAGTAAGAATACGTAAACAGGAAGCAAAGAAACCAATTTGACTTAGAAGCATATTTATCAGGAGGCCTCCTGCCACACACTGTCCTAATGAAGTAATAAAGACCATTCTGTGATAGGAAAACTTAATTCAATTAGGTACTCTCTGAGAAAATCAGTCTTTCTTTACAGCTTCCAAGTACCTGATAAGACGACATGGCTGGATACTGCACCATCATGCCTTGCACCTGATTTCCCTGTTGATTATTCATCAGGTTCTGGCTTTGGGGCGGCTGCTGCATTCCCATGAGACCCTGGAACCCCTGCTGCTGGTTCGGCAGGACAGGCTGGTAACCTGGAAGAAGAAAGCCGTCTTCAAATACCCTGTCACTTGTAGGGGCAAATTTAAAACTGTTCCAAGGAACAGCAAATGATCCCATCGTTTCTCCCTGCATTCATCAAAAAGTTGCTCTATCTCTAGAGAAGCATTACTAGAAGTGACAATCGAAGGGGAATAAACAAATGCTGTGAGGTGACAGCCCTGGCAGGCTAACATGAGCGGGCAGCACGCTTTCCTCATGCTCTTCAATCCCGCGGCAGAGACCACCTCGAGGGATGCCTGACTGGCGCAGGATTGTGAAGCCCTGAACAGACACAGGGTGCTACTGGCTTCTGGCTACTTCCTCAGAGGCAAAACTCCCATTGGCTTCAAGGACGTAGGTATTTGCCCTTCAGTCTAATCTGGTAGTTTTCTTTCAGGTCACGTTTCTTATCTTACCCTTACCTTTCTTGTAGTGCAGCTCCCTAGCATGATGTAAAAAGAGAAAGGTTTATTTAATCAAGAAGAACATCTGTATACGCACTGGCTCCTCCTTGCAAGGCTTTTTATACGATTAGAGCATATTAAGGGTTATATTCCACCCTACCAGTTTCATATTTGGCAAAAGAGGAAAATCATAAATTAGGGAGTGCCTGGTCCTCCCCGTTGCTCGGTGGGAACACTGCTGACACACAAGTGACTGCCCAGGGATGAGGAGCTGATGCTTCTGTTTCACCCTGCCATTGGCTCTGCGTTCAAAGTCACCACAACGTTGCAGGTTTTCTGCTGGGACGGCTCCTCTAGGACTAATTGAGAAATGGGCAAAGTCTGGATGACCTGGAAGGCAAAGCTACTCTGCTAATGAGGCAGAAGCGTGGATGGGAAGTGAAGTGCGAGCGGTGCGCTGCTTGGCAGCAACACGATCCAGCCTGAGAACGAGTCTCGCCGGATGGAAGTGGGATGGCTGGGTGATGCTACTATTTAGAGATGAAGGACTTTGCAGAAAAAGTGGGAAAGGAAAGAAAGATGCAGAAAGATCCTGTCCTTGAAAAACGCAGCCAGCCACAGTCGTCATAAATCTACGAATAATTTCTCCTTAAGACATTCCCCGTCCTTTAGCACTCGTATTTTTTAACATGAAGTTATGCAGTGCACTATTAACTCTGTAGTGATATTCTCAGAATAAGCATATTTCAGGCAAAGAAGAATTATCAGAAGGAGCAACACTGTGTTATTTTTATATGAAAAATGTGTGTCACGTCTGCTCAATTTATATTCATGAATACAGTACACTGTTCAATATAATTCATGAATTGGAAATCGTCACCTGGGTATTTCTTCATTATGTAAGAAAAATAAAGTAACCAATGTCTCTGTTTCTGCCGGTCTATTGTCAACTCATAGCTTTCCTTCAAAATCTTTTCTGATGCCAGGGAAATGTCAGGTATGTCTGATCAATTTTTTGGCATTAAAGATGCCTTTCCACAGATATGAGATTAACATCTCCAGTCAACTGAGCAAAATAAAAAAAAATTAATTCCGTGAGTGATTAACTTGGCTGGCATATAGCATCAAATATCTCCCAAATGCACCAGATTATTATACATTCAAATTTGCTCTTTTCCTATGCACAAGTACAGTGTCAGCATATATTTTATTTACAAAAATTACCAACATCAGAAGTGCTGTAACTGAGTTTACAGAAGGCTTATACAGCAATAATAAAATTGCACGTCCTCTTCTGCTCTCATATACCAATTATGGGAGGGGAGGGGGAGAAAGATAGAAATAAAAAATTTAGCACTACTATTCTGGTATTTGCAAGACTGGAAGTTTAAGCAGAGAGGAGCCAACTGACAGCGGATGCAGCAACAGATAATTCCTCTCATGTCACTTGCGGTTGTCAGAGTAAGTCCCAGACGTTGTAATGAACGATAGATTGATGGTGGACCAGGGATCAAGTGACGCGAAGTTGGGGAATGCAATCAAACATTGGATCTGGGCTCACAGAGATGGATGGTGATGCACTGGCACAAGATGGTGGACTGGTGCTCTGCAGACAGACAGACACACACCACTGGGGTCAAGTAGAGAGAAGCCCTTCTGTTATCTCTAGTAAATATAACTGCATTACCATTTACTTTAGTCAGACTACTGCTGATACTCTGTTGTATGTTTGAACATACAGCTGTCTCTTCACCTCAGCTTTGTGTTCCAGATTCTCCAAATACGACGAATTTATTGCCCAATACAAACATGACTATCAAACTGAACCAAAAAATTACGGAAACAACTAAGTATCTACCCTTACGCTGAACATGTAGTCTTCATCTCATAGGGATGTTACAATAACATGTACCTCTGCCCTGAAAATTTCCTCTGTATTGGCAAACACTGCTTAGTACATAGCACAACCACTCCACGTTTTAGGTGCAGGAATACAAAAAGGGGACTGGTTAAGAGCTGAGGTCCACTAGGTTATGGATTATTATTTTAACAATTTTATTACTCTTCAAGGACTTCAGGAATTTCTCCTGCCCATAGGGCATGTGCACCCCTCAGCCCTGTCCCAACATGCAGAGTCCTGCTTACACCCTTGGGAGTCAGGGGAAGACCTCTTTCCTACTCCCTCTGCGAGCCCTGACCACAAAGAGAGGCCTCAACACAAGCAGAAAAAATACTCCACATGCACTCTAAAACACTTCCAATGTGATTAGATGGGAACAAAGAGGCATTAACCTAAGAATCTGATCACATCGTCTCCTGAACCTTCTTTTCCGTTAAGAAAAATGAAGTCACTTTATTGGCCCAGAAAGAGGTACTGCAGTCTCTTGACCACTAGCTCCCTTGACTTGTGGGTGGACACAGGGATGTTTCAGAAGGTTACTGGCCTGCTTGCAAAGATGCTGGCTGTCATCTCTTCCTCACTTAATATTCCTGGACTTCTTTTTAATTATTGTTAGTACCCTTTGGAATATAATGAAGTTACGAATGTCAGAGCTTGCTGCAGAACTCCAGTAGAGCATTTGGTCAAAATCCACTTCCCCTCCGAGGCTCTGCAACTCGAGTGAAGCCACTTCCCTGTACCTGATAGCAAAGTCTGACCCTTTACTATGTTAAATATATGAAGAAAAATGCAAGTTCAACCATTCCATTGAACATAAAAACCTGTCAAGGTACAAAAATATACTACAATGGTGCAGAGAGGGTACAGACTATGAAAAGCTGAATTAATTTCTTCATCTACAACAAGCTCTATAAGCAAGAGGAAAATGCTGGGAAAAAACAAAGCTGCCCAAGGCCATTCTGTAGATGGCTTCTGTTTCAGCAAAAATGCAAAGGGAAGGAATTGGCACTCTACGCGGCAATCCATTTGAACCAGAAGTTGTTAATATCAGAAACCAGCTGCTCTGAATTTTCCACCTCCATTGCCCAAACTTTGCAACTCTGACTCTGCATGCCACGTAACATTTGAAACCTTCAGTGTTTGCTGTGTGTTGATGTCTTCATATGTTTTTGCGTACTGGCCAGGAAAATAATGGAGATAGGAGAGACTGAGACTCTGCTCATATAGACTCATATTAGACTATAACTCGTAGTCTTAATACATCAACCTTTCAGCAACGTTCATGAAACTCTATCATTCTAGCAAACCTTTCTTTTTTTTGAATATCAGACTAATCAGAGATCGCTATTCCTGCAAAACTATTTATTTTGTACATAGACAGCAGTTTCAATCCTGAACTCAGCTCTGCCATGCTATTTATTTTTCAGTGAAATGAAAATAATAGTGTTCTCAAAAGGCTTGGGAACCGACTGCAGTGCACGAAAAGCCATGCATTGCTGGGCAGAGATGGATGGTTTAGAGCTACACAGGTGTCAGGAAATGAGTAAGAAGAGAAGTAGCACCATGCTTTCTGCAGCAATATTTTTTTTCATACTTGCTCTTTTGCTCATGAGCTTTCATACTGCATAAAGTGTAATCCTTAAAAGCCTCTTTACTGTCCCCCGAGAACATACATACGTGCGTTATTTTCTAATGGAGGTACACATCAGATGAACCATCCTATTACTGCAAGCTCCAGGGCCTCTTTACTGCAATTATATCATCCTGCTTTGTGTTATCTCTGCTACAAAGAAGGATTTTTTTAAATCAGGGCAAACATGAGAGACATTGTTAAACAACCAGAGGAACAAATCGTGCACAGAATTTCAATGAATGCCTCAGAGGGAAAATGAGCCTTGGATTGCAGTCGAAATGGAAGAGGCCATCATACCATCAAGGTAATTCTCTGTACCTTTACAGCCTGCATCACCGTGCTGACAGTCAGCTAACTTAAACATCCCAGGGGGAGAAAGACTGCATGAAAGACACACAAACATTTTAATTTCTTGATGAGGCAACGGAGCTCAAAAGATGAAATGCAGTGGTCTTACACCTCTGCCAGTAATGTCACGCAGAGCTGTAATTAAAGCATGTTTGGTGCTCTACTGGCCTCAGCATACATCCTTCATGAATGGCACGTCCATGGGACTGTTTCATTGCTCATGTTAGATTTGAAGCATATATTAGGAAGGTAGCTTTGTAATATGTGTATCAGCACTCTGGGTAAAGACTAATCAGCACTTCGGCTGATCAGTGTGGCAGTCTGACACGAGTCCCTGAATTGCAAATCTTACTGTACTCTTGTTGTACTCTCACCACTTGAACAGAGTCTTTGCATCTAAGCCCATCCGATGGGAATGCACAAATTCACAGTGGTTTTGATGTGAAGTGATTTGAGAGCTCATCTGCTCCCTTCCCGCTTCATTCGGTGTAGTACCGGGAGAAGCTGAGCCGACCTTGGCAACATGCTGCAGCAGCTCAGGCAAGCAAAGCCCAAAAGAAATTCAGACCTCTGCTTACTGGGCTGGGTGCAAGGCTGTGCAGCTCTGGCCACGCTCCTGCCTGCTCCACAACTACTGCAGTGCCTTTCTCAGCCCAGCACCGCTGCCCTACGGCCCCGGTATGGACCGGCTCAGCCTCCGCTGCAACTGCCCCCAGAAGCACCGGGGAAAAGACTGAATTTGAGCTCCCAGGGAAAAGCCAAGGGGAAAAAGCACCACCTCTGGGTACAGACACAAAGGAATACCCTGCGATGGACTGAAAATAGTGTAACAGCAGATTCTGCACCCAGTTCCGTGTGCTGCACTTACCACAGGGGCTTAACATTTGCAGAAGACTCCCCCAAACTGGAAAGGGCAGAGAAGAGAGCTACAAAAATGATCTGAGGTCAGAAAGCGCACCTCTTCCTGGGAGACCTAATGAGCTCACTCTGCTCAATTTATTCAAAAGATGAAGTGGTATCTGCTGGTAGATAGTTCTTGAACAGAATAGAAAATGGTATAATAAAATTACATGGTTGGAAGATAAACCTAGAACTGTTCAGATTAGAAATAAAATTCAAAGTTTCAACAGACCCTGTGATTATCAAGGGGGTAATTTACCCAGAGAGGAAGCACATTTGCTATCACCCGAAACCTCTTAAAACAAGGATGGACAGCTTGCTAGAAGATATTCATCAGTTTAATAAGAAGTTCTGGGAATAAAGATATGATTAGAGTGTGCTCTGTGTCCAGTATTATTCAGAGCATTAAATTACATGTTCCAGTCTTGAAATACTTACAAAAATGTTAGCGAGCTAGCTCTTAACACTCTTCCTGTCTTCCAAGGAATTGACTACTCTTTTGCATGTGAGACAGGATCCTCTTCCCAGTCTGCTTCCTTTGATCACATACTGGCAGTGCCCCCCAGTTCACTCCACAAGCTGAGAGTTCACCTGTGTACGGTGGATATTCTAAGGGCTATTTCTGGCCTACTTTAGTTTACTTTGCCCTGGCTGGAGTAGCACTCAGTAGGTTTTGTAGGCTGAGGAATATGATCAGTATCTATTCCCACGATTTTGCTAGGCTACGTTTTCCTTTACTTTTTCAAATAAGCTATGGGTAAAGCATTGAAGTGGCTGGATGTGGCTTTCTATAATCACAGAAACTTACAATGCCAATGACAAGTTACTAATCAGAGAAGAAAAAATGTCATTGTAAAACTGTAATTCAGTCATGCACAGGTCAGTAAGTTTGGTAAAGTTTTTGGCAACTCACTTATTTGCCAAAAGCTCTGAGTTGGTCCATCCCAAAGTACTTGCAAAACTGGAAGGAAGAAAAAAACATGAAGCAAGCAGTTCGGCAAGATCAAACACTTTGTCTTGACACAAAGAACCTTTTGATTCTCAAACAGACCCTAAATGTTATCTGTAAAATACGAGGAAAGGAAGCAAGGTTGGGGAATCTTGTGTTTAGGACAGTTGGCCAAACTGTGGGAGGTGCATACTGAAATTCCTTCCCAGCAGAAATGAGAGCAGGAATTTGAGGCAAGGAGTTTCTAGCAGCCAGAACAAAGCCCTCCCTGCTACAGGGGTCCATCAGTCCCTCCTGCTGATGTTCCTTACCTCGCATGAGATACTCAAGTATTGGATTGCAACCAGATGTTTCACCTCATACATGAACATCGTAATTACCAGCTACAAAATCTCCCCATATACTGCTCGCTCTAGAGGAGCGCTGCTCCGAGGCACTGTGCTCAGACTGGCTTCTCACGTCCAGGTGTTACAAGTTAGATTTGGGTGGCTGCTGAGGGAATAGGTGGGTTTTTTTTTCATTATGAAGTTGGTCATTACCTGGCCAGTTTCACCACAAATGATGGACTAAACATGTCACGGAAAACATAAAATTAAGCTACAAATTTAAGCTGCTTTTGATTTTAGCCTCACCCCAAAGTGTCTGCAGTTTGGAAGACTCCCACAGAAGACACACTAATTAATGCCTCCCTGCTGGTGTGTCATTTTCTGTGTGAGTCTGAAGATTTAAACTGCATCTTGTGCAGCTGGAATCCAAAACACTTTGTAAACAATTTTGTAGTTTCAGCTTGGATCTAAAATCCAAGGCTTGCCGCAACCCAAATCTGCTGCAGTTGATCAATCCAATCCTACTGTGTCTGCCTTCTCTCTGCAATACACATAAAAATGTCTTGACCTAGGAAGATATTCGAGCTTTGTGTTCCACTTGAAGACATCACAGATAATTTATGGGTGTGAACTGGATACCATGTGGGCTAGGAGGACAAATACATAATAGCTTAATGCTAAAAATCCATCCCTTTCCCCTCAAAACATAAAACCATGCAATTATTTAATTTTCACACACATACAAAGGAAAAAACTTATGCCTGAAATAAAGGAGTCTTAAGAAGCAACAGATAACTTGGAGGTACAAGGTAGCTTATAACCCACACATAAAACAGCACATGTGCCAATAACCACAGCAGCACACAGACTCCTCTCCCCACGGCACTCTGCAGGCTCAGACCCTCAAAGAGAAGCCTTTTCACATAGTGACTTAAAGTTTGGCTTTTTTCATTTCAGGTAAAAGCACATCTCACTCCAGCAGTACAGCCTGCAGGGGAAAACATGGGGTATTAGGCTAGTTTTGTTTTCAAAATGCAGAACTAATGACATCGATTCTCTCAAGTTGTGCGAGATCAAAACAATTTTTAGCTAATGGCATTCCAGTTACATTCACTGAAAACACCTAACACAGCAAATATATTCCTAAACTGATTACAATGACAGCGACTTGAATAATTCTCTGCACAGCTGGGGTTATAAAACTGCAGGATTTTGAACTTAGAGTCTCAACACATAATTGCTGCCAGAATCGTAGCTCCCTGGTCCCTGACTTGGCCGTAGCTTTGCTGAGAGCACATTCATGCTTCCGGAACCTGGTAACAGATCAACACCACATTTGTTGGCAGACCCACAGAGAAAGAGCCATATTCAGCTGCATTAAGGAACTCAGCAAGATGTATATGCATCAGAGATACGAGCCAGTAAGATTTATTAGCACAAAAGAAAGAAGAACAACACTGGTTAGAAGACAGCTTGTCTGCCTTCCCGTCCCCCTTTCTCTCTCTGGTTTACAAAGCTAAAAATCCCACAAAAATCAATAGTGCAAAAACGTCTTTGTCCAGCTTCAGAAGAAGAAGAAATCAAATTTGGAAATTTGCTGCAATTTTGCATTATTTCAGAGCGACCTATTTGTTGGATTTGGTAAAAACTGCTGATGAAAATATCCTGATACACAAGAAATTTTTCTGTGGATGACAGCTCTGAAATTGCCCATGTGGCTAATCCTGTCCAACAGCTAGAGCAGGATCTGTCTTACCTAGCTGAACTGCCCCTCCTTGTCCTCTTCACTTATTCTTCCTCAAAAAGCTATAAGAAATCCTAATTTTCCTTGTTTTGCAACCCTGGAGGCTGGAAGAAACCCAAGGCACAGAGCGTCCGAAGCATGGATGGTTTCATGGGCTACTTGAGACAACATGGCAAACTGGGAGCACTTCTCGGCTGCTAACAAAACGGAAAAAGATCAGGGGAACAACACAACTCCCCTAGTAATGCAAACCCTCCCAGTTCAAAAAATGTGCAGGATTGGGGCCTCACAAATCTTTTTTTCTCTGCTTGTTCTATATAAGCTGGAATAAGGTACATCTTTACAAAAGCTAAGACAGAGTGCTTTGGGCACAGACTTTTCCTCAAGAACAGTCACTACATAAAACAAATGGCCTCATCTGGGTGGTAGAAAGCCTCCTGTTACGGTAGTTTAGATTACACCGATGAGAAATGATGAAAGTAACGCTGCATATCACACGTGAGATTTAGAGCTTCTTACATGTCAGCACCAAAGAAACGCCCATTACATTTTCTTTTACCCTTTCTCTATGATGCCAACTTCCAACTGCTGGAGACAAGGAATAGCATTATCTTTTAAAAAACCATTTATATGCATGCTCACCGTCCCATGGGGGAAAAATGTTTTCACAAAGAGCACTGAACTGTTATTTAGAGCCTTCTACCTCATCATCCAAGCAACTACCTTTGGGGCAAACATGCAAAATCATGGATATAATGCCTTTATGAATCACTTTAAGATGCACACCCACTCCTCAGTTACTTTTCCACACCTTAAAAGAGTTGTTTTATAACTCGATGACCTCACTACCAAGTAAGAAGGTCCAGACAAATAAGTGGTATGATTAAATACTTTCATTATATACCTAATGAAATCACATACTGTAACATCTTCTGAGACTAAAATTTTAATTAAGGCAGGCTGACATTTGGGCTTCTTTTTTCCCCCCTATGTTCCAGGGGAACAGCAGGTAAGGTCAAACGAAAAGCTTATGTGATAAAATTGCGTGAGAGTGCTCCTGGGAGACCTGGCATTATTAACAAGAACATGAAGAAGGGCACAGTTGAACAGTTCAAAGATAAATGATTGCATTCAGTTTACTTTTTGCTATCAACTGGAGAATCTGAGAGAACCTTATATAGATTTGACAAGAAATGTATATAAATAGGCATCAAAAAGAGCTTGAATAGATACAAATATAGGATATTCAAGGTTGGGGAAACGTTTTTCTTCAATTTAAAATCTGGATCTATTCTTTTACCTATCTACACAAAGGAAATACAAATAGGGACAGCTTTAAGAACAACTTGCTACTGGTAAGTGGCTTGGTGCTGAAAATAAACCTGTTCTTGCTGAGAACCTAAAACCATGTTATCACATGACACTTTAATCACTTATTTTATTCTCTTTTCAATATACTTTTATTTTATGTTTTGAGACCATTTAGCACTGTTCCTATGCTTCAAAAACTATTACAAAAATTATTTGCTCTTCTCCTTGAAGATAAATCTGAAGATAAACGGGGGGGCACCTCTTACAGACACGGTATGTAACTCAAAACTTCTATAACATTCAGAAAAGAAAATTCTATTTTTAAGACAAAATCCTTTTATCTCACTTCAGTAAAAATATAGAGGGAACAGCCAGCTGCAAGCCAAAATAATTGCAACACAATAATGCAGGGCTCCATTACAGCAGCATAATTCCGGTAAAGCAGCTGATCCAGGATCTTGGCACTTACCCAGACCCTGGAGCCTGACTTAAATGCATTAACCCAGACAAAGCATGTGCAGCTGTTTTGGTAATCTGAGGCTTCTGCATTTTATTGGAGACCAAGAAAAAAAAAAGTCACTCAGCCAGCAAATGACACAGGTGATATATAGAGAGAGGAGGAAAGTATTTATGCTTTTATCTAAGTTAATCCATGGCGTCACGTGAACAGGCTCAACAACTTTGGGGAGATGGGCTTCGGAATGTGTTTCCCTTTGGCTAGCACGATGAGCATGGGTTTACACTGGAGCGGTGTAGATGCCCAAAGCCAGCTGAGGTGCCTGCAAGGAGAATACTGCAGCACCCAGAAAACATTATCCTGAGAGGGGTGAAGCCTTCTCCTCCCCACAGAGCTAAGCCACTGAAGGCATGCATTGCAAGCTGCTGCACAGTTCCCGTGACATCAGGGAGGTCCCGAATAGCGCTAGGGAAAAACCAAGATAATCCCTCTGCTCTCAGCCCCTGCCTGCCAATCCCACTGATGTTAACGAGAGTTAACGCAGACCCATGGGCAGGCCGATAGATCATTCTGGTTTGTGAGTTGCTCTGAAGAGAGTGTTACTGCGCAAAGACCAAAGCAGATGCAAATCTAGTCATAGCCCTTACTACAGCCATAGACTGTTACACTGCTGTAGTCTGCTGCAATTCCTCTTTATGGGATTTTTGAATACCTAATACACAGCTAAAACACTGGTGTAAAAACTCATTATGTTGATAGCAAGATTCTTTTGACATATGACATGCTGTAGGTCTTGCCTCACATTGAAAAGTGGCATCTAGAAAGATACCCTTGCCAGCAAAAAATTACAGAGGGTCTTCATTTAGAATGACTACATAACATTATGTTCAGGATTCTGCTGAATTCGACAAAGTGTCCATACATTCTTGCAGAAAAACTGAATTTTCTTTAAAGCTAAGATTTACAGTGAACCGTAAAGAAATGAAGCATATGATTAACTATTTTATTTATTTATTATTTTCAGGAAAAAACCCAAACCAATAGCTTTGACTGAAGACTGCAAGAACAAACTGCTCTTTTCTCATCTCTCTACCCAGAAAACTGTACTTTGCCAGAATTGCAAAATGTAACCTTTGTTACAAATGTATTCATTTTCACATGAGAATATTTTCCAGGTGAAATAGTAACTTCCTGTAGTTCAGGGCAGGAATATCAATACTGTAGCTGGTACAAACTTACACTTGGTAGAAATTCAAACCCTTATTAAAAAAAATTGGCACTAACTTATCTCTTGGTATGCATACACACACGTATCTATATCAGTGGAAACAAATATCAGATAAAATGGAGAGCTAAAAAAAGTTAAATAGTAGCCCGTTCATTGCAACCACTGAGCTCTAACCTAACCACCCACTTTAATGGTGGGATGCAGGGGATGTAATAGCTCCACATGGCGTGATACAGCAGTCCAGCACAGGGCTGCCCAGGAGAGTTTGTATAAAATAATGAAAACAGTCAAGTAACATCAACTCAGGATAGTCCACTAGCTAGATTTTTCTTTGTGATTGCATCGGAATGATTTCTTCACCTGAGTCAGATGGGAATATGATCATTTTCCCCACTGAGTATAATGAGCCTGGCCTTTCCAAGGACAGCAGACTTCCAGCCAGAAGTACCTGCAGACATGAGTGACAGGGCTTAAGATATAGGAAGATAACAATAAACATCCAAGTTACTGATCATCAGCTGGGCTACGCAAATTGACTGTGTACAACTGCTCTGTGCTGAATACAAAGCAGGAGGTGGGTTAAGCCTTTGCGCATAGAGCAGGCTGGACGGACATATGGTCAAGTCAATGTAGCTCATGAAACGAACAGTTCCCTGTGTAATACTCCCTGTATATACCTGTGTCTGTGTTTACATTCTGTAATATAAAACAGTTTCTGGCCATAGTGTAACAATTATTTGCAATATCCATTGGTTTTGTTAGCAAATCCATACGAACTGTGTGCAAGGGGACAGCTAGCCACCGAAGCAAAATTAAGTGTGATACCAAAAAAGAACAAATACAAAACCAGCAGGATCAGGTTTTCCATGCAAGCTGTGAACCCACAGATTCACTGAATTTCAGCAGGTGCATCTCTACATTACACTAGTTTGATTTTCTGGTTTGCCCCCAAATAAATAACAGCAGGTGTGAGCAAACAAACTGTTAATCCCCCATGTACTGATCTATAACTTAGCCCTTGGTATTGCTAAAATACCTACAAGCACAAGCCCAGTTTGCACCGTGCCAGCTACTGTGCAAACTTCAAGGAATAGCTGCAGTCCCTGAACTGAAGATGGCACATTCCTGAATAGACAAGACAGCTGGAGATGGAAAATTAAGCACCCAGGAGAAACAACTTGCCCAGAGAAAAACAGCAGAACTGCACAAAACTTTTCTGGAAAATACACCAAAATCTCTGTGCACTGCCTCAGAGAGCACTTAGTGCTTAGAGCCCCATGCTGAGCAGGGAGCGCTCGGGCAGGCTGCTGCTCACCAGCACAGTCACGGAGATGATGGTCCATGTGCTCTCACTGCTTCTGCCACGCTGTTTGCTTCCACGCAGCTTCGGATACAGGCTCCTGCCCACATCCCGTGTATTGGAGGAATGCTGCAGTGTGCTGGTGATGCACGGTTCATCGTACTGTGTTGCATTTTACCGAGGGCAGAACGGGGTAAATAACTGTGAGCACTAGAAATTCTCACTAACGATCTCTGCTTTTCACCTTCGCAAGCTGGGCTTTTGTTTTGTGGCTCAGCCTCAAGTAGAGTTTTCATAAACACAACACCAACTGCAAATACCATCTGCAACAAAGGCACGGCCACTGCCTGATGGCACTCTTCCTCCCCACTGCTTCTGTGTACACCTATAGGTTAACATATCAAATCACTGAGCAAAAGGAACTTGTGCTTGTTTATTTACCTATAACATAAGGGCACAGCAAGTTATGGGCAACATCCCCCAGCTAGATTCAAACAGACGCAAGGATGATACTGAAGCCAACAGGACTTTGATGGAGCATATGTCTGCCCATATGGGTCCAACTGCAAAAATCTCATCTTTTCCAAGTGCGCCCATGCAGAACATAATCCAAAGACTATTGGGGTTAGCAATCAACTTTAACCGGCTTTACACCATATTAGGAGCACTCGCCTGCAACATAGTGATTGCTCTGGCCCCTATACAGAGAGCCCTTAAGCATTTGCTTAACTTTTAAGCATATGAGCCAATTTCTTGATTTCAGAGCAATGATTTACAGGCTTGAGTACACTTCTGGACTGAGGCCAGGGAACTCAGCCCCTTGAAGGAAGGGAACTCCAATGGGAGAGATACTGACACATTTATTCACATATTTGATTAGCATCCTTTAAAAGGCTTCTAAGAAACTTGACCAGGCAGGTAGCAATCAACCTAAGGAAAAAGAGGCTCTATTCCAATAAAATCCAGTTCTCCAATATGTGAAATCAAATAATTTCTCAAGTCTCCTTTTGCACAGCCACTGCTTAATCCACAAACTGGAAAGTGGGGCAAGATGGGACTGAGCCTACATTCACACATGGCCCAATGCACATATATGTACACATATGAAAGTGCCATTAGACTCAGCATTAGCTCTGTACCAAGAGATACTGGCAAATAATAAAGGAAATGGCAACCAGGGATGAGTCTAACCTACTTCACTTTTGTGGCACAGGCGCAGAGTGCTCCCAGTCGTGTGCTTATCTTGCAATTAAACCCTTCTAGTTTACTCGTAGACCCTAGTTTACTTCTCATGTCTTTCTTAATTAAAAAGAACTGTTAAGAAAATTGGGTTAGGCCTTTTCTGCTACTAAAGCAATCGTTATCATTAAGACCCTCCGTTCTCATTACCCCTTGAAAGTACAAGGCAGAAGACATGTAAAGTACCTACACGTACTTTGTATCAGTCTCTGTTCTAGGCACCCAGTCCACTCACTGCAGAAGTGCAAACATCAATTGCAATTCTGCCATAGGTACAAAAGCAATACATCAGATTACTGCACTGAAACAGCAAAATCTACAGAGGTAGTCACTCCAGTATCTGGTTAGCTTTACCTGTGGCCAAATTATTCATCTTACACAGGAGGGAATAAGGGAGTAAAAGCTAAAAACATCCAAAAAAGTAAAACCATTGCCTTTTGACATTCCAAATAGAACGCTACCGATTCCTAACACTTCAAAAATTTTGTTCTATTTACATTTTAAATATATTTTAAATGAAAGGAAACAGTTTAATTGACCATAGCCAATTTAAAGCTTTTGTTTCATCTTTTGGGTTGCTCGTGGCTGGGGGGGGGGAGAANTTGTTGGGTTTGCTGGTGGCTGGGGGGGGGGAGAAGGGAGGGGAGGGGGCAGGGGCAGGAATCATCTCATTTCAAAGGAATTTGAGAATTTTTTTGTTTTAATTGGCCAAGGAATCTGCAGAATAACTTATTCATACAGTTTTATAAACTCTTTTGATAAATCATGCAGCTAAATCTGCAAAGCATGCCTATCTCCATATCACAGACAAACATATTTTCAACTCAATTGGGTGGGCAAAATAATATGAACTACATTTTTTAAAAGAAGAAAAAAGGGGAATGCAGTGGATGTAATGTTTCACCCTTGCCTTTTCTAAAAAGTTTAATGACACTTTTGAAAACAAGAGTATTAACACCTGGAGACGCAAGTTCCCTGTGTATTCACAGAAGAAATGAATAGATATGACACTGTCAGCAGCAAGCAGCAAGCTTTTCTGCACAGCTGCACCAAGAAATCTTGGCCCAAAGAGAGCAGTAGAAAGAGAAAAGGGAGAGGGAGGATGGAGGTGGCTTCAGAAGAGACTGCTTGGTTTCTACATTGATTCCCAAGTCTCTCTGCCGAGTTGAGCAACAGGCTGACAGCGGTGCTTGGACACAAACGGACGTCTCTCCTAGTCCTCGCCTTGCTCGCGCTAGTGGTAGTTTTTCTGTGGGCTCGAGCAAGCCTGGATTCAGGTCTGTCATCAACAGATGTCAAAAAGTTCAGCCAGAGTATGGTTTAATTCAGCTATATGGAAATAAACCTCTCTTTGCCCTTGCTCATCCCTAGCTTTCATTGCAGAGCACGTTAATCAGTTGGAAGACTCCCACTATAGCTGGTCCAGCATTATCTCTGCACAAGGATATTTTGGTTAACCCAACTAGTGCAACAGCCCGAGAAGGCTGATCTGTCAAGCAAATGCGTTGTATGCAGACTTACACTGCAAAACCCATAGGATCAGTCCTGATCCCCTTATCTCCCCTCGAGGTATTTGCAACTGTGCAACTGTAAATGATGCAAAATTTACTTTCATTAGCAAAAAACCAAAGCATAGCACACATTTAAACGCAGGAAGGTCTCCTGAATATTTGTGCTTTGTCTGCTGTGGGTCTCTCCAGGGCACAGAGCTGCCACAGAGCATTTGCTGCCACACAGCACACTTTTAATAGTTTGCAACCCCAGCAAAGCTGTGTTTACAATCTTCATGGCCAAAGGTATTTGCAAAGTCTGAACTCACGAGCACATTAAAGACCATAAACATACGGAATCTTCAACTCAGCATAAATACTGAAGATCAGTCTAGGTGTGTGGTCAAAGTAGATTTGAGAGTCAGCAGCACAACTTTTTCCTCGCATGCATCATAAATATTGCTAGCTTTTTGCTTGCCTGGGACATAGTACGTTCTGAATGCATTAACTCTCCTTTCTGCATATTATCATCTGTAAAATAAGGTTTTGAGGGGTGACTTCTTCATGAGACATTTTGAAATCCAGCAGTGCTGAGACTCCATAGATGATAAAGTCAATGGAAAAACAACTGATCTCCAGTATATATAATATGAAGAGACCTTTGAGTGCTGAATTTGCTAAGAGTTACGTACAGAGCTTTACAAAATTTTCAGTTGGAAAATCCTACTTTGATCCAAAAAAGATGTTTGGGGTTTTTTTTCTGTCAGCGCCTGCAAGGGTAGGGCCGAATTCCCAGAGCCCAAAGTCTGCCAATACTGTCAGGAAGGTGAGGAAGAGGGCATAGTAAGAGTCATTTGCCAAAGCACAAGTCTTAACTACAGGTCTCTGCAAATCAAAGATTTGCCAGCAAACCAATACGAGTGGGCCTCCTGAAATTAACCTGGAAGGGTTTGCAAAGGCTTTGCAACGCTTGCTAAAAGGCAACTGCCAGCTCCCCAGGCTCAGCTGAGGTGCGAGAGATGTCTTCTGTGGGAATAGCAGGTTTCTTAGTGGTTTTTCACAGAAAGACGAGTATCCTCCATCCTTAGCTCCTCTGATCCTATGAAATTATTTATGCATGTGGGCAGGGGTATATATGCATTCCTATACATGTAATCACTGAATTTAATGCAGCACCATCATCCAGGTCGACCTGAGGCTAAAATACTTTTTTCTTGCTTACATGGTCTAGATGAGGTAACTGAGTTCATATACTTCTTCTGGAGCTGCTCAAAGTCAAACTGCAAAGCAGCTGCCAGAAATGTCTCTCCACGTAAAATTTACAGCATTTCTGAAGTGGTAGCTGATGTGCCTAGCCAATCTGCTGAAAATGTCTGTGTAGCTAAAATTTTTGAAAAGAGAAAATCACAGGATCTGCAAACACATCTGCAAAATGCTCTTTAGCAACTACTGCTCATTCCAAGTGCAAACCTTGAGAATAAACACTAACTTCCGTAATTGAAAAAGGACAAATGTAAGTCATACCTTTAGACTGCTCCTCACAACCAGGAACTCAATCTACACCTATAAACGTTCCTTACAGTAGAGCCATTGTTCTATTTTAAACAATTAGCATAACTTCTTCAAACTAAAAAAACAAATGAATACAATTTTCACATTTTAGCAAATACATCTGCTGCAAGTAAATAATTTTCTAGTTATAAAAACTGACTACTTTATAGACTTTGTTCTTATATTCTGGAATGAGCTATTGCATCAATTAAAAGAAAAGCGCTTTTTTCCCATCATAGGAGAAGCCATGGCAAATTGGTTCATAAATATTCACTGGTATTTTAGGCATGGCCATAAAAAGGAGCCATTTTACTGGCTGTCCTGGAAACAGTGCCTTTAATGTCAGAGCATCCCTGAGAAAGGAGAGCTGAGGAGAGACTCTTGTTGCTAGGAGCTTCCAAATAACAGGAAGGTTCTGAAGCATCCACAGGTCACACTCATAAACAGATCTACCACTGTGGCAGAAGAAAAATATGATGGATGAGCTTGTGTCTGCCTAGAGCTTACAGTGATGTTACCAACCTGGCGGGGCGGCTGAGCTGGCGGGTGGGAGCAGTCGCACCCCACACGCCTGGGACAGGGAGAGAGCAGGCAGATGGCGTGAGGACAGTTGGTCCTTGCCCAGGAGAGTGGGTCTGGCTGCTGAGGCACAACTTTCCCTCTCCCCAGCTCATGCCTGAGCCTGGGCTCCGCATCGCAGCTCTGGCAGTCCTCATGCTGCTCATGGTCCCGGCTGTTTTCTATGATTCAGGGGAAAGACTCCCAGATGAAGGAATTAATTATGCCTTAGGCACAATTAACTACTTGTGACTTCCCTGTTATGCTATCCTGCAGGTCTCAGGTTGGAAGGCTTGTCTGCAACTGCTTTCTGGATTTGAGGAGGTTTTTTATTTTAAATCCACACAATTGATTACTTTGGTGGATATTCTGCACAGATAGAAAATAAACTCTATGAGGCCATCCTCAAGTGCCCGCTGTCCTACTCGCTGCAGAGACTCCACAGCCCTGGACGGCTGTCTAGCTGCTCTTCCTGCTACACAGCAGAGCAGGAGAGGAAATGAGCTACAAAACAAAGCCACCCCAGCTGCATTAATTGCTTAAAAGAATGAAAATTAACAAATTGAAAACAAACTGCAAGTGTTCTTAGAGCTAATTAATAATAAAAAATAATAATTACTACTATAAAACACATCCCATAAAGGTGCTGTCCTCTTTACAGGTCAAGGCAAAGTTTCCATTTTTTAAAAAAAAAAAGTAAAAAATCAGGGCTACTGAAATTAATTTGATAAAATAAGTTATGATGCATTAGAATTTGCACAAATAAAAGTACAGAATAGTATCAAGACTATAAAGCATGAAGATAACATATTGGTCTGGCAAGTGCTAAAACTGCTCACAGTGACAGCAGTGATTTATTGAAGCAACTCAAATACACTTTGAAAGTATATTAGCTTCGCTTCTGCCCACAAAGGGCACATTTTAGCAGGGTAGGCCACGCCAGTGATAAATTACATACCAGCAAGAAGTGAAGGCAATTGGCAACATCAGATGCCCGAAGACCCTGAATTACTGTGATAATGTGGTTTTCATGATAATACCTCACATGCAACGGCATCTGAGCACCTAGAGAAACACATCAAAGCTGTATTTTTATTGGCTTTTTGGAAGTTACAATGGTGAGAGTAGCTGGGACTTCCCAGCTAAAGTTGACATACAAAGCATTTACAAATTAGCTCTGAAACAAAGTTTGGCACAGAAGGTCACAGTTTAGATGCTATCTTTTAGGTGGAACCTGGAAAATAACTGCCTCTTGCTTCCAGATTGTAGGCACTGAAGCAAGTCATGGGCTGCAGACCTACAGGCTGTAAACCTCACGTAGACCTTGCCTGCACCTGTCTGCTGCACAGCTTCAACAGGACTGGTAAAGTCACCCAAGTGCTGCCACGGTTTAGCTGTGCTAATACGCAGAATGGGATGGGGACTCGGCCATATAGTGGTCATCGCAGCCATGCTGACACCTGTATCATCACTTCTGTGAAGGAAGCAAGTTACTGGGCACGCTTGTTTATTGGTCACACCAGTTCAAACCTACAGTAAGAGCCAGGCTTTTCCCATGGCTCAGAGGAGCACTGGAAAAGGAGCATAGAAAAAGCATGATGCCAAAGTCTCCTCCCACAGCACGGTTTTACTGCTATAAAAACATTGAAAAATTGTCTTATTTTAAGATGCTTTGGGCTAAATTCTACCCTCTGACGTACTAGCATAGACCAAGATTGACTTCACAGTCAACCCGGACTTCGGAGGGTGTTCTCTGAAGAGAACGTGTCCCTGGACAGTGCTGTGGAGAGCCACATAGCAGACTCTTCTCCTCATATTACCAGGGAAAGTTTAACAAATTGTATCTGCCACCAATTATTATAGTCCTCCCGTTTTGACACACTAGGAAGCACATCTTTGTGTCTTTACAGCTCCTACATTAAGAGCAACAAGAGAAATGAACGACTTGGTCAAAGCAGTTACATCTTGCTGTGGATCGAAAGAAGTTTATCAGCAATTATACTCTAATCAGCTCATATCCAAAAGATAAAGCACATTTAACAAAGAGTTTGTTTCTGGTGGGCATTTTTAACTTCTGTTTAATCTAAAACACTCCCTTGGGAAGTGATAATGAATATCTATTGCTATGATACCCATTACTGTATAACCTGAGGACCTCAGACATAAGTAAGCTAGCTAAATGCTTTCCCTACAGATGGAGACTTGGAGAAGGTGCAAAAGTGGCAAAACTTAGTAGTTATTTTCCTAATTTCTCTAACGCATATGGGAAAGAAGAGCTCAGCACGTTTTTGAGCCTGCCCCTTTATATTTTTGTAGCTGTAATCTAATGATTAAAAGAAAGAACATTTTTTCCTTGACTTGAAATTCTGGGTAGTACAGATACTTCAGCACAGTGCAGGCTATCGCTTCCATTTATTTACGGCTCTGCAGCACCATTCTTCTTTAGAAACATTTGCAGGAATTGAATTGATTGTATGTTAAGTGTTACTCTTAATAGTTTTTTTATTGCTAGCTAATGGAAATATGGATTCAACATTATTTTAAGCTCAATGCAGTGTAAAAGAATTAGTTTAGTATACTGTAATTACGATTTTTTTTACAGCACTTAATAGAAGTACAAGGCAGAAATAGATTTCTTTAAGCATGGGAGAAGAATGGGAACATTTTTGTTTCTTCAGTAACAACTAGAATATCAAAAGCTGTAACAAGGAAGTCACTCCTCCCCTTTCTTTTTCTTGTCTATACCCTTCAGATTTACATTTGCTACTTAAATAAAGGAACGTGTTTGCAGCATCCCTCAAATTCTACATTACCAAAAGACCAGAAATATTCTGCTAAACTTTACCTCTGAGCAGGGGACGGATTCTCCCCTCTCTACTGCAAATTGAGCGGGAGGCAGTAGTAATCGTCACAACCCCTGACTTGGTTTCAATGACAGCAGAAATAAGAATACCCTTCCTTACCCCATCACCTGCCTGCACTTGTCCTGAAGCAATGAAATAACCCTCACAGCGTTCCAGTAATTGGGGCAGTAAAAGTGACCAGAAAATGTTCATTTCTATTCCTCCCACACCCTCTAACCCAGAAAACATTCACTTTATCCCATTCCCTGGAAAATTTCACTCTTAAATAGGTTCCAAATCTCCCTCTTTCCCAGACACCCATTTCTATGTTGCAATCTTCAAAATGCCTCTTGGGACACTTCCCCTGGAAGGCTAACTTCTCCGTGTGGGCACAGATGTTACTTTGTCTGAAGAGCCCAATTTACCGGTAAACTATTGCTCCGTCTCCTCTGGCAGCTTCCCAGGTTCTCTGCGCTGCACAGGCTCTCTGGCCACAGCAGCCAGCCTAGCTGCTGCAGCGGCAGTTCCTTTTTCTTCCAAAGGAAAAACAAGGACCCCGTCTCCTGGGTCTCCGAGATCTCATCACAGAACAAAACCCAGCATCTTGTAACACAGTGAGTGTGGTGGACTTATGATTTCATGACCCTTTTTGCAAGAAAGAGACTAAACAGAGAGCACCATCGAGAGGAAAGGAGATAAGGTGGTCTCTGGTCTTGCCATCTGCTCCTTGCTGTCTCCCATTCCCCATTTTCTCCATACTGCTCAGAAAATTGCTGAGGCACCTAGTCCCCCTCCACCCCCGCTTTCTTTTTGCTAGGTGTTCAATAATACCTAGACATGGCTCTACTCAAGGGCTCTAGCAACTATGGCAACACAAGCAACAAGTTAACATGAAAACTGGAAATGCTCCATATATGTCAGGTTCCTTAGGTCTCTGAGGAAATTAGGAGCAGGATTCCCAGGCCTAAGACAGTGGTTCTGGAAAGCTGCCATAAAAGGTAAATACCGTGTAAAAGCTGAGAGTATTTTACCACCTGCTTCTACAGCCTAGTAACTGTAAAGCGTCTTTTTGTAGTGTTGCCCTTCAAATGAAAGCAAAATCCCCCCCTATATTACATTCAATTTTTCAGTTTCTGTTATGTCAATATAACAATCTTTTATAACAAGAAGACATCTTCCATCTTCTTGGGATCAATATTATTGCTCAAGCAAGGACGACTGGTATCTCTTTGTTAAGGCTCTATTTTCATGTACTGCCAAAATACAAATACAATTCTAACTCAATAGGTAATAATCTGCTTTTCAGACCAAAGGCTGAAGTGGCCAGGATGGAAAGCCCACATACCCTTTAGTCAGGCAGCACCATTCTCTCCGACGCAAATAAGAAATCTGATGGTGCAGGATGATCTGTGCAGATGCACCTGTCCCAAATGTCAGCTCATGCCAGCAGAAGGGTAAGGTCTGAAATAAAGAGAAGTCCCATATTCCCCAAGGCTCCTTTCACGCTAGCCCCACTCTTCCACAGTGTCATCACAGCAGTTTTGCTACCAAAGGACCCTTCAGCAGAGAGCTGCAGTTATTCCTAAAGCTAGGGATGCATGACCTGTAAGAAAAAGCTTAAGAAATAAATCTGGAGCAAACCACACGTAGACATCTGCTCAGAGACAAACAGGCCCCCAAAATGAAAGTCAAGCACTGAAAACTGTGAGAAATTTGTCATTGCTTGGCTACAGCTGCATTGCCTTAAGGGGTCACACATTCCAGGTTTTTAAAACTGGAACACAGGCATTTGTGTCCATATGGCCTCAGAGAGCACCAGGGTGGCACGGTGGAAATCGGAAAAGGCAATGCAAAAGTAGCCTCTGCAACCTTAATTCCAATGACTTACGCATGTATGAATGAGATGCAGTGTTTAATTACATAATAATCATATATACTGCAACAGAATTTGCCCTATAAATTGTGAAATGCCTCCCAGCAGAATTTCTAATCTTCATATTTCCAATGTTGTGAACCACAGGAGGACTTCAAAATGGTTTTGAGCTTGACAGCTTATAAAGACTTCACCTCAGCCCTTACACAGGTGTAGACGTTTATGAGCTGTGGGAAAAATCCCATGAGAAGTATGCTGAGTAGACAAAGTGAATTTCAAAAAATCAGGCCTTGATGAAACCTACACTGCTTTTGCTGGGACACCTCAAAACAGCATTCTTCTTGTCAAATGTTAGCCTCCTGCCCTGAGGAGAGTTGGTGCTTGAAGCCACAAGTTTTCTTTCCTCCTTGTTTAATCATACGAGGAAGAATGTACCTGCCTATGCACGTTCTCCTCATACTCAGAAGTCACACGTGGGGCTTTTGTCAATCGTATAAAGGATGTTCATCTTCGGAAAGAAACAGATTGACACAAAGCATACTGAAAAATGAACAGGCAAAAAAGCTCTACACAAACTTAATCTGGTCTTAAGGTCATCCCAAAGCACGGGTATTGAAGATGTTAAGAAATCAACTGCTGGTCAATTGGGATCAGAACAGAATCCACTGTCCCTTAGGATGCAGCACTGCTCAGTTCGGCTCATGCTTTTGTCTCAGATAAGGGGAAAAAAAAAAATCCTTGTAACAGGAAAGCATTTTAAACACGTAAGCAAGTCCTACTGAGCAAGATGAGGCTCATATCCCTGAAACGATTACCTGAATAGGAATGGATGTAAGTACGCACTTCAGTGGCCCACAGCTCCGCTGCAGGGGAAAAAAAGGACAAGTCAAAGGAGGCAGCTGGTTTTCACATGAAAGCAGCCAAATTGGGGGAACTATTTCAATAAGCCTTGCCTATTTCACCTTTCCTTCTATCATACAGTGACTGCTCTTAACCTCACAAAATTGTTTCCAAGAAAAAAATAAATCTTAAGTACTTTTTAAGCAAGATTGAGTGGCTGGGACTAGGAAGTCCTCAACGTTCATGCAACAAGGGGCAGCTCTTGGGGCCACCACAGTTCTTCTCAAGGCTGTAGCCCACAGTAGCCCACAGGCTGTTACCAGTATGATATATACAGCCCGCTGTAGAAATTGCAGGTGTTTAGAGAAACAAGGTTTTAAAAAGGACAGATTCAATATCTTCCTCTTACTTCCGTCCTTCTTTAGACACTAGAAAGCAATAGATAATGCTTAGATAGCCACTTTTTGAGCAAAGGTAAAAATTCATCTGATATACTGAATCCTGAAAGAGTGCTTTTAGTACCTTCACTGTGCAGCAAGACAAAGGCAGTTTCTTAAGCAACGCAGGGGCGTTCTTGGAAAACGAATATAAAATTATCCCTAGTAAAACCACTGGAAAGACATGACACATAACATTGACTTAAGGAACAGAACAACAATTTGGAACATTATGGCTTTTGTTCATTTACAGCACAACCCAACTATGAAATTATACACACGACCCCATCTAACTGTCAGACTTCTGGGTTTCACTCCAACAAGCTAGTTGTTAAGATTTTTGAAGAGAAGTCAACTCTTGCAAATTAAGCAGGTGGTTTTCTGAGGGCTGATTCCTGTAATGGACACCCAAACATTCCCCTCTTTTCCACATCCAGGAAGCTCTGCCTTCCTTGCAAATATCCGTCTCTAGCCAGTAAGCTCCAGGGACCTTGCACTAAACAATGGGAGTCCTTTGACTTCCAGGTATTAAAAAATAAATCTCATTCCCAAATTGCTGAACAAGAAGATAAATGAGATATTATTGAATCTACTAAAGCAGAGTCTGAAATCAACCACCTGCACAGCAGATCTACCAACTTCTACCCCTGTTCCATGGCCACCGTAGTGCGCACAGTGAAGTCCTACCTCTCAGCGTGACAGGTCTGTCACCAACATAATACATAAAAAATCAACCTAGATCACACCTCTGATGATCAAAACGTACTGAGATTTTCAAACTACTACAATGTATTATTAAAACTAGGTTATCACTTGTTTCACCTCCAGATTAAACATCTCCAGACCTAAAGGTTTTGAAAAAACTGTAACAATGCTGCTTTAAAATGGATATTCAACATAAGTTTTTGACATTCACTTTTGTGCTTAGTGAGCTCAGCGTGATTAGAGCTATTACAGTAACTACCGATGTACCTGCATACCACAACATAATGAAAAGAAGATGAAAGAGAATGTGTGAGACCACTTAAGGAGGTACCAGAGGAACGTTTTGGTTTACCAGTCCATTTTTTTGTCATTGTTCTTCTTGACCCACCTCAGCTGCCTTCTTGGTACGCAGTAGCCACTGCAAGTGTATTAAAAGTTTAACAAACCTACGAGAAATGAGAAATTTGGGATTTCTTTTCAAAGCCAATGTTGCGATCACTCAGCAAAGTGCCCTACTGGGATTGCTTTACGGCAATACAACCACTTTGCTCAGTGGAGACTCAGGCTGTTTCCCCTCTCATTTTCTCAGTTTCTACTTGATGGATGTGCAGAGTCTGTTCATTTACAGGAGGAAACTCAGGAAAAGAGTTCTTGCTGATTAATTATAGCCTACTCGGAAACAGCATTTTACTAGTCAATTAGAAACAACTCTCTAAGGCAAACTGTACTTCCACATGCCCACACCTGTTTCTCCAATAAATCATATCACACAATGGGCCATATTATAGCACAAATGAGCTGCTTGATGCATTTCAAACACTACTGAAAACTCATATAACATATTAATCAGAACTGAGTAGAACGAGCAGACAGAAATTGAACTAACTCTGCCCTCCTCCAGGCTTCAAATCGGTCAGAAAACTGGTTTGAGGACTAAAAAGACTCAGTCCTACCACACAGTGCTCACTGGACTACAGCTCTTAATAAATATGAATAGCACTTTCTTCTTTATAATGTAACAAGCAAATACATCAAAGGGGGGGAAAAGGCCCGGGGGGGGGGAAGTACAAGCTACGCTTCCTTTTGTTAACTTCTGTCACATTGAAGCATACCATGTCAGCTTTTGTAGCCATTTGGTTAGTCTCAAATTTGCGTAGAAGAAACGAGGAGCGTGTGCGCAATTACACATTACATTTATTTTTTACATTTTATAAAACTAAGAAGTCTCCTCAGTTTAGTTTGAACAAAACAATAAAAGCAGATGAGTCGTTATCACTGTGAAGTTTCCACCATGGAAGTATAAATACGGTTCACTGCAGACATACGGTATCTCCCTGAAATTAGTGGGACCAGTGTGCAGACTTGTCCTGGTTTCGGCAGGACTTTGGACAATTCCCTACAAACCCACTGCTATTGCCAGCTGTGTTTCCTAGCAACAAGTTTCTTGCTCCTTATATTGCAAGGCCATATTTCTGGCAGACAGAGATGAGCGATTCAAAGAAAAGCAGAATAATATTTGTATTATTTTACTTAGGAAAGTTTTCTTCCTTAACATGACCCTGACATAACAAACTCATGGCTTCCTATTTTTACAGAGCTAGCGAGGGGCTTGAACGGCTCCTGCCTATTGCTCCAGTGGGCCAGTATGTTGAAGCACACTTCTGGAGTAGAAAAATACTGCTCTTTCACTTCCTCCTGCGTATTTTTTTTCACATCCTTCGTCTCTCCTTATCAGAGCGTCCTACACACAGTTCCACGGCATGAACTGATGATCCGTATCACGTATGCTTCACTGATCCTTTCACTGACCAGCTTCCGAGCTGGCTGGAAGGCCCCAAGGTGAAGCAAGGTTAGCGATGCCGCTTTGGGATCTACAAGGCGTGCGCGGGAGCTGTAAGGAACAGCAGCGTGCACTGAGGGGAGAGGCGTCCCCTGAAGCTGCACGGGCAGGAGAGAGAGGCTCAGGGTAAAGCAGCTCTGACTTGTTATCTTTAGTCTCCTCAGCAGCTCACCACAACGGAGCAGAAACTTTATATGATGCGGTACCACTGAAAATTTCCTGGAAGGCTGCACTGATGATACGGTGCCCTGAGTGAAGAGCAGGAAATTATTTGAAAGATGTTAATACACCCATGCACCTTGGACATCACCTTCTCCCTCCATAAAATGAGTCCTATCATCAGAGGTTCTATGTGAGTTATAGCTGAGAGGGGCAAGAGCATTTGCCTATGCCAGCACTACAATACAAATAATTTGGTGATAGCTTGGGTATAAAAGGTGCTTTGTAAAACCTGGCTCCACTCTTTTACGTACAAATCACAGGTAAATTCAGACTTTTCTGGAACAAAGAACATCAGGAAACCTAATTCAGATTTCTAATTCCGGCATTATATGATAATTCTATTTCATTAAATTACTTTTGCCTTGCGATGTAGCTGCATTTATAATTATTTATTGCCCAGCTCAAGGTTAAGTGAAGGAAGAGCCTCGCTGAGATCCTGTTTAAGCCCTTATTTTTCACAATGTGCTACAAAAGATTAATTGCTTTCTGTTTGTCCAATAGGGACAGAATTATAATTGCCATTTGATAGAAACTATTAACGCAGCAATCATTTTGAAGTAGCACATTGCTTCTTATAATTTAATACATTTTCCCTCTTTTGCTTATTCTATAAAGTGGTACTTGGCAGCCTTAAAAATTTAATTTGTGGAGGATCCTTTGGACGACCTGTAAAAATCCAGTCTTTGCACTCCTGCAGACTCGGTACCTGATGAAAGGTAGCTCTCAACACAACAAACTGGAAATGCAGCATTGTTGAGCAGATGCTATTGAAGATGTTCTGTTTTACCAGCATGCTACTTGGAAGCCCCGAGGACATGCTGAAGCATATAATAAATTGTTTTGATAACACAGGCTGACAAAAAGAGCAAGGATACATATATTTTTATATATCTCTATATATCTCTATATATCTATATCTATCTCCTAAATATTTGCTTGCTCAGAAATGGCAGGGTTGGTTTTGGTTTGTTTTTTTTTCTTCTTTTTTTTCTTTAAGTAATGCCGCAGGGCTAAGGTCTTTTGGAGAGAAATTATTAGCAACATGCAAAAGATTGCTCTTATTTACAGGCAACGTCTACTCACTTCTCATTACGGTTGTGGGTTTTCATTGTATAAGCAAATATAAGGAACACCAAGACTGAAGATGATGAGAAATTCAAACAAATTAAAAACCATAAAGTATTCCAAACAGTAATATTTAGGCAAGCACACATGAGGATCCTACACATATGTTCCCAAAAGCTACTTAGCATTTTCAGCACTCAGTGGGAACTTTGGGTGGAACGTTTTACAGGTAATGAATGAATGAACTGCTGCTGCAGTGAAAGCTTTTCCTTTCTTTTTCTTATTTACCTAAGCTGTCTAAGGAACTTAGAGACAGACAATAGCCCTGAACTGGATGGCCACTAAGGTGCCTACATCAATATTCCTTTAGCCCTGGATGCAAGCTCTTTGCTGCATCTCAGGGGTGAAAAAGAAAATCTCTTCACATTTATATATACAGCTCTCAGCACAGAGGGCCCTCAAGGCTCGCTGTAGCTCCTTGGCATGACTATGGTACAATAAACATTACCGCACAGATTGGCCTGTCTTCCTTTCCTTGTTCTTAAGTGCTTGTAAGACAGTAGCCAAAAGACTGTATTTGTTGCTAGGACATTAGGATCCTGAGCATTGCATTGAAAATAAAAATTAAATTAAATTAAATACATAAAAATATAGAAGGCAAATCTGTGGTAAAGTATTTCTAATCTCATCTCCTTCCAGATATACCGGGGTAAAAGCTTATCTAACTTCCCATTATTCAGGTATGGTTGGCTTAGGGATTCAACCTTTTACATCATGGAAATCTCTAGGTTAAAAAAAGCATTTTGTAAAAATGAACTTCAGTTCGACGTATTAAGCAGTGTGCTTATTTGTCTCTCCATCCTGAAAATAACATTCCTGATGAGGACATAGTCACATCTCGCCACCAGCACATAAACAGAATCAGAAACAGAAGCTCTGAATAGTATTAACCAACCTCTATTTGTTAGTTCTGGAGTGAATTAACGTAAAATGACTCGCATTTACAGCTAGGTCTTTAGACTGGCAGCAAAGGTTGAGTAAAGAATCACCTCTTTCCCTTCTCAATCTACATCCTATCAGCCATGAGGGAACCCTCACCAGAGTCTGCAGCAAGAAAACCTGCATTCATCCTTATCGTTCATAATGATAAATGTCAGCGACACCCACTGGAAGTGAAACCTCAGCAGGGACTATGTATCACTAGTAATAACAGAAATAATCAAGCTGTTGTTAGAACCAGGCACTCAGACAGCAAATCCAATTTTTTTTTATTTTCTGTCCGACGCCAATGACAGCTACCAGCCATCACGCACTACAATTAGCTCATGCTGCAGGAATGCTATCTGCTCTGGTGCATAATGAGCGAGCTGCAACAGAGAGCAAGACCTGGGGAAGAGGTGAAGAACTATTTGGAGAAGTATCACGTATCCTTGCATGTTGCTAAGGAAACCAGCTCCTTTCTTTGGGAAGACTCAAGGGCTGCCTCCTTCACACACCCACATCATCAGCCCTATTTCACTTGCAATTAAACAAAAGAGAAATTAAGACAATTGCTCACTCGCTATATAAATGCATACATTCTATGTATCTAACGTTGGTGAGTCAAAATGAAAGTGTC